>CM019695.1:13741394-13884708 GCA_009760885.1 Achatina immaculata | reverse complement strand
ATTTATTCTTAATGCTGCCTGTTGGTCTAGATACAACAGTGATGTTAATTGTATCAAATGTGTTGGAAATCCTATTTTTTTCCATTATTTCCCAAAGTTTATGGTGTTGTACACAATCAAATGGCTTTGAATAGTCTATATAAATAAATATAGATTTACATTAAATTATATGCATTTCTTTATTATTAATCTTTTATTGAATATAACAAATTATTTGACACTAAATACTTTACACCAACTATTAGGTTAAGACACTTCATGGAAAATTTTCAGTAATCATTCAAAGTAAATAAAAACCACTCTCTCCTAGTTATAGTCAAATGGCAGTCAAAGGTTTATGGTTTACGGTTGGATTATTGTCATCATTGCACTCCGGACATATGGCAAAGAATGAGACTGCAATCATGGAACACATCCTAATATAGTTTTCAGTCACAAATAATGGATAATACTTGGAGTCACAAACCATGAAGTAAATCTTTCAGTAAAGTGTTTACTAAATCACAGTTTACACACACTGTAAAAACAAAACATAATTTTCTGTCCACAACATAAGTTCAGTAACTTTTCTTCTAAAGTTCAATAAGTTTTTATGAGTTTAAGGACTGACTACAGTGACTGAAACATGTGCACAAATCTGAGATTTTATCCAAATGCAGAATACTACAAAATGGCAGGTTATTCTGTTTAAATTGAGCTGCCCATTTCTTCACTGTGCTGTAAGAAGGGGCAGTCTCCCATAGAGTCTCTACCATATCCTCAAGGATCTCCTTCAATGATAAGCCCTTGATGCAGAGGTAGCGAATGACTGCTTGATGAGAAATTTTTTTCCCTTTTCTCAATTTCTGCCACCCCTTACCACTTCAGTAGCCTGTAAAAAAAAAATTGGTTGCAGTTAATTTCTTGAAACTTGGAGTTTAATCTTACATTAACCTAATCTACAAAAGCTCTTACTATCAACTGTGTGTTTCAAGTATTTGTACCTCATGCTGAGAACTTATCAGTGACCCCTCGCTAGTAGCATTACTTAGAGCTAAATGACAGCTGTGATCTCCAGAACCTGTGAAACTAAAGATTTGATAAATGATGAAACAACAACAACAAAAATCATATAACAACACACCTTTCTGAAACAGGTCTTGAATTGATTTTTTATTTCAAATTTCAGCATGGATGTTGGCAGTAGGGAGGTCAATAATGCAGATGGCGTTCTGTGATATACTTCACAAAATGGAAAACACTGTTCTGAATCACAGTTCTAAACATGGAAAAACACTGCTCTGGATCACAGTTCTTAATATGGAAAACATTTTGCAGTTCTTTTTTAACTTCTTAATACGGAGAAAAAAAAAATTCTGCAGTCATAGTTCTTAATATAAAGTAAAATCCTTATTTTCATGCCATTAAGGCATATTGGGGATACGGTGTTAGGCCCATATTTCCATGACCTTCAGCACATGAAAGTGTGATGTGGTCAGCATCACACCTGGCCACATTTACCTTCCCAGATTTTTCTGGTACTCAATTTTAGAAGCTAAGTGGACCCCATGGCCTTTTTTGGCGTGTACCAGAAAAAATCCCAATTGCTGGGATTTGAACCCGGTACCACCAGTATAGCAAACTGAGCAACCTAACCACTCAGCTAACCAGGCATAGTTCTTAACATGAAAAATAAAAAAATGCCTTCACAATACAAGTGGGAACCCCATTTCGTTATTTTTTAAAAGTATAATTAAGCAATAAAAGATATGTTACATCTGCACCCAGATTAAATTAAATATAATAATTGTGATAAAAAATGAAACTGTTATGGCTAAAAATGACTACCATTTAAAATGGCTCAAAATGACAAGATACCGTCCCTACTGATGAAGTAAAAAAAATGTGTGTTACAGCACAATGAAATATGAATGAATGAATGAATAAATACAAAAACTCGGATTTATTTCACACAAAACAAACAAGGGTCTCTCTGTTTTTCGCTGGTATACATGACAAATACTTCATTAATAACAGTCAAATCAAAACCTCATGAAAATAAACCCAGAAGACTCATTTACTGTATGTAATTAAAGGGAAGCAGTAAGAGTGAACAATGATATAGGTGTGCATCAGGATATGTAAACAAGGGCTCTAACACAAAGAGTGTGTGCTGTCACCTGATCTATTCTCATTAAACAGTGGAAACATCATGAAAGGGCATAATATCAACAACCTGAGCTATATGGGTGACACCGTACTAACAACAGAAAGTGAAAGCATTTAGCAGAAACTAATGAACAAGATTATTGAAGAACACAATAATTAGTGTATGAGTATATGACTATACGCTGAGCCACTGCAGTAAAGCTGTGATACCAAAATGTATGAACTAGGGAAAAAAGTAGGAACAGCTTTATTACTCAACGAGTACAGATTATGGAAGAGAGCAGTCAAAAATAAAAAAGGGTTTAAGTGCTAAATAGCAATAAGACAAAAACAATGGTAATGTAAAGCAAAGTGAATATCCTTTCATAAAGGGAAGACACCAACACATGTAAAGAAATTCAGTTACCATGGAGCAATAATAACAGATGATGGCAAGTGCATGAACAAAATAAAATCATGAATAGGTAAAGCAAAAACTGCTTTTGAAGAAGATAGTGAGGAAAAGAGTACAGTAGTGCTATACAGAACCAATAATGCTAAATGATTGCAAAACTTGGACAGTTAAGTAACAGATAACAAAGAAATTGGAAGTAACAAAGATAAGATTCTGAAGAAAGAAATACTGTGATAGACAGAAAAACAGGTCCTCAAGGAATTTTCAAAACAACAGGAACTAGTTAAAATCACAAGAAAAAGACAGTAAAAAAAATTTCTTTGTCACATCATGAGAAAACAAGTTAGAGAACCTAGTAATGACTGGAAAATTCAAGGGAAGAGAGGAAGATCAAGAGAAAAATCTCTCAGTGGACTGACCAAGTGGCATGGCAAAGTAAAAGCATCTGAACTGATATGAAAATTCTAAGACTGCACAAGATGGAGAAGCATGATCATCGACACTTGAATAGTTAGTCTATATAAAACCCTAGCTTCATTTCATTTGAAACCCAGTGTAACTTTTGATCGTAAACAGTTTAGTACGCACGTCTAGTGACCTTTGTCACTACTTTGATAGCGTCATAACAACGGGGGTCAAAATACAGTGTTTTGATGGAAAAACATATCAATTTTTGTGTGACTTCAGAGGCAAACATGTCCCCCTACGACTAGACCACTGTTTGTGAATGTACCCCAAGTAGATTTAGATTTACTGGAGAAATAGAAGGTTATTTCAGGCAATTATTTTAGTGAACATGCAACATAACATGCAACACACAATGAGATCAGATAAAACAAAGTCAATCTACACATCGCTGGTGGATCGATGCCAGTACTAGCCCTATCTGATGGACAGTAATACACAATTATCACCTAAAATCATCACACTGCATCTTTTTTTCCTAAAAAAAAACTCTTCATTTATAAAATCTTCTTACATTTACAGGTATTTTAATGCATAATATGTATACTTTTTAACGTGGAAATAATTTGTTAATTCACTTTTACAACTATACCCTCTATACATATCAAGACTAACATAAGTGACAGAAAAAAACCTTTCAAACAGCTTACCTATCTATAAAGGGACATAACAGTGAATTTAAATTTGTGATTGTAACAGTTTAAAAAATGTACAAAGTAATTCACCACATTTTTAACATTTAGGAAAAAAATAAACAATAAATATGTATAACTGATGATATATATTTATTAAAAACATGTTTTTTTAAACACAGTAGGCACAATATTTTCAAACACATCAAAGCCATCAACAGATATCAATGATGATTAAAGTTTTAAAAAAAAAAAGTTTACAGCTAATGAAATGTTATTTATTGGCATTTTTAAACAAGAGCATTTCTTGACAGTACTTTTTATCTTCTTTTTGGCTTTAGCACTCCACATGTAGACAACTGCTTCGCTGACACAACTGAATCATGCTTCCATTACAAACACTGAATGCATGTGCCATTTCAAAACAAAATATGTTTTCTAATTACTCGTACATTGTTCACAAAGACTGCATAGACTTCTCTATCTCAGTTTTAATCCTGAATTTAATTCTTTGTGAACAAGAGTCAAACTCTGCCTCACAATAAAATTACAATTTCAGCCAGTCTGGTGATGTATGCCAACCTGGTTTAAGATACTCCACAAAACAAAAATCAAGTTCTACCTCATCAGCCTCACTCTTTACATTATCATTTGTTAGATTCTGTAACAGGATGCCACAAAGCTAAGTTTTTCATTTTTCTTCTGTTTATTTATGTTGTTCTTGTAATAAATCCTTGAAAAAGGCTGATGCTGAAATATTAGATGTTGTATGTTTTTCATTTATACATTCTCATCTTACTTTCATACTTTCTGCCATTTGTGTTTTTTTTTTTCTCATTTTCCTCATTTCCTGTGTCGTTTTGTAAAACTGAACCATACACTTCTATTTACCTTTATTACTAGAATCAGTTTTACTGCAGTCATTACTTCTTTTATCTTTACATCATCAACATGTTAGTAAATGATTTATACTTCTGGGTAACTTGGGTAAAGATGGTTGTCAAAAAAAAAAGGAGAATAAATCATCGCTCATTTTGTGCAAGAGTATATTAATTACTTTAAAAAATCTACTTTTGATTGTTAAACTTGCAGAGGTTTTGTTCCAAACACTCGTTAGAAAAATTCAGTATCCTCATTTCATTTCTCCAATCCAGCAGCCAGATAATCCAGAGCAAATACTCTTCGACTCGAAGCAATGCTAAAGTATCTGCAGGTCTACTTGTGCAGTTTGTATATTATGTATTTTCAATGTTTGGATGTTCAGGTAGGTATTCCTGCCGTAAATCTACGAGTGCTGGATATTCTAGCAGATGGTGTGTGTGACTGTTCCTTGGTTATTATCACACAGTGGGCATTTGGGCGTTTCATTGGGCTTTATATGGTGCATGATTCAGTATCCTTATGTTTCTTCCTTACATGGAATACAGTCTTGAGTAATATCTCTATTTAGGCTTCAGGAAATGGTACACAGAATAGTTTCCGTTTCCTTCCATACAATCAAGATTACTGTTGGTTTTAAGCTGTAGAATAACAGTATGTTTTGCACCTAGTTTCCATCCACATTTCTGTACTGGTAAAAATGAGAATCATTTGTCCAACCTTCTGCCTCAGTAGCAATGAGCACCATTTTCCATAGGTTCTGTTTTTGTAATAATGAGAAATCATTTGTCCAATTTTCTTTCTTGAAATAATAACAGCCATGTTTTTATTCATATAATAATGAGATCTAAATCTCCAGATTTCTACCTAGGTTAAAATGACAGCAGTTTGCTCAGGTGAAAATGGGAATTGTTTGCTCCAGTTTCTGCTGATGTTTTAGTTAAATGTCTGTTTTATGGTCGTGCCGCTGTTCAGCACAGAGTGCTCTTCAGGTAAAAAATCACATTTCTATCAAAATTGGTAACAGATTAACCACTGTAGTCCAGACATATTTTAGTTACAAAGAAGCAACATGCTATATAAATGAATTGTAACAGAAATGTTTGATCGACAAAGGGTTAATTTTTTAAAATGTTAGCTGTTCAGCAAAAAAAAAGATCTTACTCGAGTCTTAAACAAATCTAAGGCCAAACCTTGCCTTAAAATCAGCATCATCCTTTTCGTAAGGGTACCAGTAAATGTAATTGGTATTCCAGATGTTGTTGTAAAGGTTGAAGGACATGGTACGGATGGTAGAACACAAGAAAGGATGTAGAGGCACTGGAAAAGGTGAGTCCACATGACCTGTTGTGCCTATAAACACAGTTGGGACATCGACAGTGAAAATCTGAAGACCCTTGCCAGCACTGTCTATTAGACTTACTCCTTTTTCCACCGCTGAAATATGATACATGAAAATATAAATGTTATTTTATAGACGGGTTCGCAAAATATTTATGAGAAGAATGAATGAAACAAAACTGAATTATGTCGAACACTGCTCAAACACAAGGCTGCACACATAAAACGCCCCAGTATGAGCAACAGTGTCAAATTACATCCAGCAAGGAAATGCAAAATATAATGTTTGAAACCAGCTTCAAACACAAAATGCAGTTATTATGTTAAATTTCATGTTTCACTGGACAATATTAACACCATCACATATGCTGGGCCCAGGTTTTATGTACACCACTCAGTATAATCCATACACAAATATGACAATTTTTTCTTTAGATTTTTTTTTTCAAACACCAAAAGGAAATAAACATTATAACTGTACATTACTTTAGAACCTAAGATGACTTAAATCACAGACAGTAAAAATAAAATTAAAACAAAACAAAACAAAACATAAATCCACATTACTTACCCCATTTACTATCCAAATCACAGGTCTAAACACAACTCTCAAATCAGAGATAGTTTAAGCACATTTGTGAAAAAAAATATCTCTGACAGATTCATTACTGGCAATACAGCAGCACTCGTTGAGGACAAACAGAAAACAGAAAGCAGAGGTACAGGGAAAACACTCTGTATACAATGGAATGAATTCAAGACAAATGCAGACATAAGGAAGAGGAGCACCCACAACCTGTCTTATCAGTGACTGTAAAAAGGAGATGGACCTACACATTAGGGGGCATACGATTTCCTGATGAGGTTGAAAAATTCGCCACAAACAGTAAAACATCATGAAGTACAAATGTGATTCTTATGTGATATGTGATGTTTAACAATGTGTGAAGGATGTAAGATACTGCTATGAATTCATTCACTCTTATTCAAATAAACATACGCTATACATACCAAAAACATACTGACTCTCATTATAAACTGACTCCCATTTAATATAATATATACTGTACTTACCATGAACACATGAACTCCAATTCAACATATGCCATACAATTATGAATGCACTGACTCCTGTTCAATATACACTTTTCATCTCAAACACCTACCAAAAACAAATAATTCCCACTCAACCTAGCATATACTTCACCTACCACAAACATATAAACTCCCACTCAACCTAACATATACTTTACCTACCATAAACTCCCACTCAACCTAACATATACTTTACCTACCATAAACTCCCACTCAGCCTAGCATATACTTTACCTACCATGAACTTCCACTCAACCTAGCATATACTTTACCTACCAAGAACACATAAACTCCCACTCAAACTAGCATATACCTTACCTACCAAGAACACATAAACTCCCACTCAACCTAGCATATACTTTACCTACCAAGAACACATAAACTTCCACTCAACCTAGCATATACTTTACCTACCATGAACTTCCACTCAACCTAGCATATACCTTACCTACCAAGAACACATAAACTTCCACTCAACCTAGCATATACCTTACCTACCAAGAACACATAAACTCCCACTCAACCTAGCATATACTTTACCTACCATAAACACATTAACTCTCAGTCAATCTAGCATATACTTCACCTACCATAAGCACACAAACTCCCACTCAACCTAGCATATACCTCACCTACCATAAACTTCCACTCAACCTAGCATATACTTTACCTACCATAAACTTCCACTCAACCTAGCATATACTTTACCTACCATAAACTTCCACTCAACCTAGCATATACTTTACCTTCCATAAACTTCCACTCAACCTAGCATATACTTTACCTACCATAAACTTCCACTCAACCTAGCATATACTTTACCTACCATAAACTTCCACTCAACCTAGCATATACTTTACCTACCATAAACTTCCACTCAACCTAGCATATACTTTACCTTCCATAAACACACAAACTCCCACTCAACCTAGAATATACTTCACCTACCATGAACATATTGACTCCCATTCAGGACAACATTACAAGGGTCAATATTTTGTCCCATTTTGCTCAGGTACCAGGAATAATTGTTCTGGTTCTGTGGTGAGAAGCTGAATGACACCGACTCTGGCAGTCTTGTTGTCACTTTGCCAATCATCAACAAAGTAATGTCAACACCTGAAACACAAAACAAGTGTAAACATCCGCAGAAGGCAGAGAGCAGGGCTTGTGTGTTATTCAGTATAAAGAAAGCTAACAATGATTCTATAAAATGACTAGAGTAGGCACCGAAAGTCTCGATAAAATTGGTCATGGCTGGAAAGACAAAAGGCGGAGAGGGCAGAGAAGACAAATACCTGGATGGCCAGACTGCATGGTTTGGCAGGAAAACAGAAAATGACACAGAGGATCGAGCAAGACGGAGAGAAATGACCACCTATGGCACCATCTCATCTGAGACAAGGCAACGGTGATCTGTCTTCTTGACTAAATGGTTGTGGGTGTTTGTGCCCTGTTACTGGTGTCTTCCAGCTGACCTAGATATGAAAAAAAAAAAAAAACCAAACCAGTAATCGTCTCTACAGCAGGCCCCAGAATGGCATAATGGTTACTGCACTCATCATGCACAGGTAAGTGGTTCAAGTTCAGCTGGCTGTGCCCGAGCAGAAGTGAGCACTGGGCTCCTTGAGCTGGGGAAGAAAACGCGCCTAAGGGCAGTACTGACTACATCACTCTCTAGTGTGCCAGTAGGTCAAGGAAAATATGGGCACTAACACCAGACCCCCTAGGTGCCTCTCGATGGCATGTCAGGACTATGTTTTTCACACATTTGTCGTAGGGAAGAGGGAATACTGAGAACCACCCGCAGAACAAGGCACACTGGACTCCAGTGCAAACATGGCTGTCAATGAATAGAGAGAAGACAAGGAGATCACATAAAAGCCAGTGCCACAAATAAAAGATTTTGCCCAAAAACCACAGCTGGTTGGAAAATGGAGTGGGGTGGGGTGTGGAATAGTGGCAGTACAAAGTAATACAAACTTAAGATGAAGAGTAGCAAGTTAATTAATAATCCTAGCATGTGCGGTAAACTAATATAATGTCCCACCTTTTATGCTGGAGTCAGTCACGTATCTCACGTAAAAGACCTCAGGAGCACCATACTTTGTTTGGGTCTGGTTGTCGTTGGTTGTTGCTTTTACCCAGAAGTCACAGCTGGTGCTGTTTACTTCATGGGAAAAAAAGAGTAAAATATGTGCATAAAGAGCAGCGGCTGTGACGGTTTAAAAAAAAAAAACAGATGTATATTTTTTTCATTATATTTTTTTAGCATGATTAAGGTGCAAACCAAAATGTGTGCTCATTAATCAATAAAGCGGTTCCTACTTTTGTCACATATACCTGAATACACCTGAGAGGTGTGGCACTAAAAGTGGGCTTGACCATTAACCTAGATAAGACAGAGTATATGAAGATATCAAGAGACCAGAGGCAGAATGATCCAGATTATATAAATGTTGGAGATATATCATTAGGAAAGCAGAAACATACAAACATCTAGGCACAACCTTCAACAGCAGCAATAGTTAGTGAGGAAATTAAAAGCAGAGTAGAGTACAGATAGGGAATAAAATATGCTTTGCCTTACAACACCTGTTCAAATCCAAAATCCTGTCCCAAAACACCAAAATAACAATCTACAAAACTATAATAAGACCAGCCATCATGTGTGGATTAGAAATATGGAGTGCAACAAAGAAAGATGAACAACAATTGCAGATCTTTGAGAACAAGATCCTAAGAAGAATCTTTGGGCCGATAAAGGATACCAACAGCAGAGAATGGAGAGCTAGAAGGAACACTGAACAGAAGAACAACTTATTTAAATCCCAATGAATTATAAATGCCTCGAAACTGAACAGGTTAAGCTGGTTGGGCCATGTAGAAAGAATGTAAGAGAGCAGACAAATGAAAATGATGTATGTACAAGAGATGAAGGAAATAAAACCAAAGGGTAGACCAAGACAGAGATGGAAAGACAACACAGAAGTGGATTTAAAGGAAGTTGGTGTCACCAACTGGGGAGAGAATATTAGGAATAGAGAGGAATGGAGGTGAACTTTATCTGCAGCAATGAGCCTTAATGGCTCAGAACACTGAAGAAGTTCATACTCTCTTAAATATTTTAAACATTATTCCACAGTCAGGAGTTTGTAATTTTAAACTAACACTGATGTTAAAAATAGATATCACATTTCCCTGTACAACACTGCAGTTGAGATTTTTTATTACAGAAAGTACTCAAAGGTCATGAATGTTGTTTGGTAGATTAAAGGTTAAGCATATTTTCAGTGTGGTATGACTGAATGATGGTCTTGCGTGGAAACAACAAACTACTGCTGCCTTACCTTTTCTATACAAACTCAACACAGAGATTTCCCATCGCCTCTTTTCTGGATGTGCATAAAGCGTAACATTTGGCTTGTCGTAACCTACACCTGCCTCGTAGTTATAAAGCTTGGCCATATCAATGAAGTCCTGCTCTATATAAGTGTCATACCTTAGCTGGCCGAGGGGAGAGGATGAACTGGCCCATTCACGCTGAAAGACACAAAACCAGGCAGTATGTATATAAGGCAGACATATAAGATCAAATACTTTTAAACTTGGGTGAAGCGGAATGTGGCTCCTTGGAATTCTAAAGATACCATGGATAGTGAAGAGATCAAACAATGAGATGAGGTCATGCAAGAGGCAGAAGAAGAGAGACAAGCAATAACAAAACTCAGGAAGAGACAATCCAAATTCATAGGATACGTCATGAGAGCAGGTGGATTAGATTATTTGATAAGAATAGGGATGACAGAGGGCAAAAGAGACAGAGGCAGACAAAGGGAGAAAATGATAGATGGTGTGATATAATTAACATCCATAATATAGAACTGTGGAAACACATGACTACCAATGCCTGCTGGCATGTAACTGGATAGATAGAAGCATTTGCCACTAGACAATGCCCCTGGTCTTTAGTAATATAGTCTGGCTTCAGTTTAAGACCAGTTTTTACTGATTTTATCTTGAGGCTCCACTCTCTGATGCTTCATAGACTATCGCCTACAATCTGCCTTATGGATTTCAAGAAAGGCATATTCACTGTATTATTTTTTTATACAGGGAGTTCACAAGTCAGTGTGCAGCATCCTAGTATCAATTCCAGTATCATAATGATATCTTAGATACCTGCGATAACCTCTGTACATTAGCATGTTGATGTCTGCTGTTGTGTAACATTCACTGTATTCAGTCTGTCTTCTGTGTTTGTGTATTCAGTTGTTAAGCAACGCCTGAAGTGCATGATGGGCAAATTGTTTAAATCAGTTTGTTCACTATGGTTCTTTCACTGTAGGAAAGTATTTTTCTTGCTGAACATGCATTTCAAGGAGGCAATATATACACCAAAATAGTGGGGGAGCAGTTTGCTGAAAAATTCCCAGGAACACATGTACCTCATTGCAATGCAGTTTATAAACTTACCGAGAAATTTCATGAAACAGGCTCAGTGTCAGATGCACACTATAGTGGGACGAAATTGCCCACTCATGGTTTCAAAAAGATGGCGCTACTGTGCACACAGCTAAAAATTCTGTGAAACTTCTGAACAAGATTTTCTGAGATCGTGTCATCTCTAAAAACTTATGGCCCCTTTGCTCACCATTTCTAAATCAACCCCTTTTATCTGTGGGCAGCAGCTAAAGTTTGAAGTGTATCGAAATCATCCACACATACAGAATGAATTAAAAAAACTGCAATAACTGTGTACATAACAAACATTTCACCAGCAGATCTAAGAAAAGTGTTTGCGAATAAAATTAAACATGCTCAAGCTTGCACAGACGCACAAGGACATCACTTCCAACGTTTGTTATAAGGTACGTGTCTGATTAACTTATATTACGTTAACATTTTTTATCAGCACACCTGATCAGCTACTCCAGTCACGCTACCATATGGCAGGTAGATGTGCTTAGATATCGCAGCCACTAAGATGCCTCTATATTACCAGAACTGATAGTCACTGCCTAGAAGGAAAGCAATGGTAAACTACCTTCTGAAAATATACCAAGAAACCCAAACAGCAATATGGAAGGTCTAATAGAAAAAAAAATCTGGTGGTGAGTCCCCCAGACCAGATAGATCTAATTTTAACACTGGGGAAGAGTGTGAGACAGAGGTTGGTACTAGTAATTGTGATGATGGACAAACACCTGACGGTGTTACTAAGGAAAACCCCTGCATCAAATTAAAAAGACAAATAAGAATAGGAACATGGAATGTGAGATGTACGAGGGAAAGTATTAAACAAAAAGTGATGAGATGGAAAGAACAAGGATACACATTTTGGGAATCTGCGAACATCGATGGAAAGGATCTGGACACTTCAAGAGTGAAAATGATGGTATCTTTATATATACTCAATGGTACCTTTAATTTTTGGAATAGAAAATAATCGCAGGGAGACAAATCTGGGGAATAGGGTGGATGGCTGAGAACATACACTTGTTTTTGGGCCAAAAATTCCTGTACAATTACTGCTTGGTGAGCCGGTGCATTATCATGAAGAAGGAAAAAAAACTGCCAGGTGTTGAATACTCGGGCTGGACTCGGAGAATCCTTTTCAATAGGCATTTCAAAATACTTAAATAAACTTTGGCAGTGACAGTCTGTCTCTCTGGAATAAATTCTTTGTGAATAACTCCTTTTCTGTTATAGAAGCACACCAACATTGTCTTCACTTTCGACTTCTGAAGATGAAATTTTTTACCTTTTGGTGATTATAATGACTTCCACTGAGCACTTTGGCGTTTAGTTGTGGGATCATAGTGGAAAATCCATGTTTTATCCTCTACAACAATCAAATTTAAGAAATATTTATTCCTGTGACACGTTTTATGATGTATTTTGTGTACTCAACACGCTGATGTTTTTGATCATCAGACAATGCATGTGGTACAAACCAGCAAGCAACTTTTTTGTTGCCCAAATTTTTCACTAAAATTGTACAAATGGTCTCTTGGTTAACACTAAATTCATCTGCCATCATCCTCACAGTCAAACAACGATCTTCTTGTATCCATTCTCTGACTTTTGCAGTGAGTTCCTCATTACGAACAGAAATTGGGCGTCCATGTCTAGCTGCATTTGTAATCGTTTCCACACCACTTTTGAATCGTGAATACCACCTGAATATTTGTGCATGAGATAAACAATTATCCCCATAAACTTGTCGCATCAATTCAACTGTCTCAATGGCACCTTTTCCGAGTTTTAAACAGAATTTAATGTTATATTTTTGCTCCACGCTGATTACATAACAATGCACCTCTGGCTAGGTCAACAAAATGGCGGCTTGTTTGTCATCTGCTTATTGGGCAGCATTGAAAAGTTGCCAGATCATAGATGAAAGTTGCCTCTTTTGATACCATGCTTTGCTTCATAGATGGTATTTTTGTCTTGGTCATAATAAAATCAGTCTCATTACTTAATTTTTGGAATAACATTATTCAGATATATGCACCTACATCAGCAGCAGAAGAGGAAGTAGAAGTCTTTTATAACACACTCAAATGACGGCAGACCAGGTACGGAAAAATGATTTTGTATTAATAATGGCTGATTTTAATGCAAAGATTGGTACAGAAAGAGCAGAAGAGGAAGGATATGTTCTGGGGAAATTTAGTACAGGACAAAGAAATGAGGCCGGTGACAATCTAGTGACGTTTTGCATGGAAAATGTGCTAATAGTTACTAACACACTTTTTAAACAACATCCAAGAAGACTACACATGGACATCACCTGATGGGAAAACCAAGAATCAAATAAATTACATTTTAGTGCAAAGAAGGTGAAGATCAAGTAAAAATTCTACCAGGTGCTGATTGTGACACGGACCATGAGTTATTAATAGCAGACATGAAGATAAAGGCAAAAAAGACAGTTACGGGATCAAGACCACTCCGCTTTGATCTTACAAAAATACCAGAACAATATAGTATAGAAATGAAGAACTGTTTTGAGACACTGATGGCTGTAATGGAGAAAATGACACCTGATGAGTTGGCTGCTCAGACCAGAGATATCTTAATAACAGCAGCTAAAGATATGGTTCCAGTAAAGAAAACACAAAAGAATGAATGGATTACAGCAGGCACATTAGAACTAATAAAACAATATAGAGAAATAAAGACGACATGGAAAGTGACAAATAACAACAGGGAGGAAAATAAATCTTTAACAAAAGAGGAAACATAAGAAGAGACAAAAAAACAATACATGCAAGATTGTTGTGAAAGAATAGAAGGACATCAGAAGTGTGGAAGAGATAGTGAAATGTTTAAAGAAATGAAGACATGGACAAGAAATGAAGACATTGACAAGAAATGTCTCCCCTAAGCTAAATGTAATTTGTGATGAGATGGGGAAGACTTTGACAGAGACAGAGGAAATTCTAGAAAGATGGAAAGAATATTTCAGAAGAATGTATGATACAACTGACTATGAAGGCAAAAATCAACAGTGTGAATTATTACTGGAGGAGAAAGAACCTGAACCAACAAATGAAGAAGTTTTATTGGCAATAAAGAGTCTGAAAAATGGTAAATCACAAGGATGTGATGAGATAACAGCTGAACTCATTGGCAGAAGGAATGGACTACAATATATCATTCACTACGTAAAAAGATATGGCATTCAGGTATTTGGCCAAAAGAATGGAAAAGAATTGTACTCATACTATTGCCTAAAAGGGGTAACTTGAAATTATGCACAAACTACAGAACTGTTGCACTGATTAGTCATGCCAGTAAAATTCTATTAAAAATCATAATGAGTAGACTTCAAAGAAAACAGAAGGAGAAATCAATATGGTCCAAGCTGGTTTTAGACAAGGAAGAGGAACAAGAGATCATACTTTCAACATAAGATTAATAATAGAGAAATGCTCATAATTTAATGTGAATTTATATTTATCTTTTATAGACTATTCAAAAGCATTTGATTGTGTATAACATCTGAAACTTTGGGAAATAATGGAAAAAATGGGATTTCCAACACATTTCATACAATTAACGTCACTGCTGTATCTAGACCAACAGGCAGCAGTAAGAATAAATGGTGAAACAACTTGGTCTGACATAAAACAAAGGTTCTATCAGTGCTACATACTGTCACCTTACTTATTTAACTTGTATGCTGAAAATATAATGAGGAATGTGAGAGAAGATGTAGACAAAGAATATTACGATGCCAAAACAATTGGAGGTTATGAGATACCAGAGATTAGATATGCTGATGACACAGTATTACAGTCCACAATACAAAAAGGAATGGAAAAACTAATTATGTCAGTCCGTAAGAAACAAGCTATCAAGTGGAACACAACAGGCCAAAGAAAAAGAGGCAGACCGTGTGAAATTCTGAAGAGGACATTGTTAAGAGAGGCCAAATTAGCAGGCATAAAATCCCTTGATGAGGTTGAAAGACTCGCCAAATACAGGAAAAATTGGTGAACTACTTTGCGAGCCCTATGTGACGTTTAACAGCACAGGAAAGATATAAGATACAAGAAGAAGTAAGAATAGTGAAGATCAAAACCTCTATCTTAATGCGAAGAAAAACTAAACTGATGACAACTGATAAAACAAACAAGGCAGCTGAAATATGTATCAATGAGAACAAATTGGAAGAAGTGGAGTGTTTTGATGTTTTGAATATCTTGGATCACTATTAACTAATAATGGAGATACAATGAGGGAAATTAAAAAGAGGACATCTACTGCTCTTCAAAAAAGTAAAACAACTAAAGAAGCTGTGGAGAGGAACAGAAATAAGATTTTTAAGGGTATGCATCTTTCCCACCACAACATATGCCTATGAGACCTGGACACTTAAGAAAATAGCTAAGAAACACATAAATGGCTTTGAATGAAAAGCTACAGCAGAGTTCTTCAAATATCACTGATACAAAAAAGAACAAATATATCCATACTACAAGAACTTAATATTGAAGAAGGCTGGCTAGTAAAGAGGATTAAAGAGAGAAAACTTAAATAATTTGGACACATTAAATGTCATGATAATCTAGAGAAGACTGTCTTGGAAGGATACATAGTGGGAAAAAGAAAGAGAGGATGATCAAGATGAAGATGGCTGCAAGACATCATTGATAATCTGCAAATGGATGCATCAGCAGCAGGGCATCTTGCTTACAACCGAGAGGCCTACAGGAGAGTTGTTAGGTAGGTAAAGTTCCACAAGGAACATGCAAATGGCTGACTGACTGACTGGTTAGCCCTATCAAGAAGTCTATAAGCCTCTCAACAATGAAAAGTATATTAGGAAGGTGATAAGAGAAGCTAATGCCTTAATTTTCTCCATAACTTTGTGATGAACTCTTCATTCATGTCAATTCATTCTCATATTTTCATTCAGTTGTCACTCACTGAAGATATCAAAATCTCTTTAGTTCTGTAACAAAGTTTCATTTCTGGTATTTTCTTCCCTACTGAGTCTGAAAATACTCCTGCAGTTTTATTACAGCTGTTTCTCAATTCATTCATTCATTCATATAGCATTCCAAGCCATCACAGCTCACTGCTGCAGACAAGACTTGTCTCCATTCCTTGTAGGTCTTCTTCCGGGTTGAAACACATTTGTTGTCTCGTTCTGCCTCTTGGTCTGTCTCCGTTTATCACTTCTGTATAAGCCCATTTCGTCTGTCTATTCTTATCTATCCTCCTCAAGTGTGTGAGCAATCTCAATCTGTTGCTTTTCATAACAGCAGTTTTAAGTGGAGACTGGAATAGCCTGTGGATTTCCTTGTTATTTCCGTTATTGTGATACAGGATCTCCAGCAGGTCCAAACATTCTTCTCAAAGTGAGTTTTTTTTTAAAAACTGCATCCTACATTGCTGAAAGAAGTGTGTATTAGACCTTTTTCAAATTTCTAAACAAGAAAAAACTGCAATGGCTTTTCATACCTGGAGCTTGTAAGTTCTAAAATCAGTCCTCGTTTAACTAAAAATTAAAATCGAAAGATAATGGGGGGACATTTTAAGTTTTACACATAAGATTATAACTATGTGATGTGTTGCTAGCCATTTTTCTCTAGTTTGTGCTCTTCTTGATGTTTTTAATCAGATATGCTGCCCATTCTCTTCCTGTGCCACTTGGTCAATGTACTGAAACATTTTTTTTTTTACCTTAATATTCCTCAGTTTAAAAAAATGTACTCTTATCATGCCAAAGAGGCACCTAGAAGATGTAGTGTTAGTGCCCATATTTTGTTGTCAGCAAACAACAGGGTGATATAGTCAGCAGTATGCATCACTTCCTTTTCTTCCACTGCTCTAGAAGACACCAGGTACCAATTTTTACAACAAGGTGACTAGAACACCTCCAATCAGACTTGAACAATGAGCATGCTAACCACTATGCCACGTAGGCGCTCATTTCTCTGCTTATTTCAGCTTTAAGTTATCTGTGGCTATGGGGGTGAAGACGCTGTCCTATGAGGCAATCAGCAACCCATAGCGATATGCTAGCATTAGGTTAGCGAACCATAGCTGACCAAGACCCTGTCCCACCTCTCCGTGGTACCCCCAGTACCAGGCCTAGCCTGGCTAATGAGGCAGGGGTCGCATAGTCCTCCATGGTGGTGGAGTCTGCTAAAGAAGTACTGCACACCCCCTGCTTTTTAACTTGACTGAAAAAAATAGCTGCCATAACCCTCTCCCAAGCCGATACAATGTTGCGCCTCAACACCTTCACAGCATCGGGTGCAAAGAAAACCAGCTCGCAGTTACAGGGAGACACCACAAGACAAGACAAGATCCTGTGTTTATCAAGCTCTCTATTTTCTTCCTGTAACATACCAAAACAAATTCTGATTGTTTCTTTTCCTGCTTCTATTTTTAATTGGCTTGTATGTTTTTTCTTTGCTTTAATTAATGTTTTACAAAAATTCATTTGTTTTTATAACTTTTGCATAAATACACATTTTCACCACTATTCACATAACCTTAATGTGGCGTACCTTATTGACAGGATCGTACAATCTGGTGAGGGACCCATTGATGTTAAACTGGAGGATTACGCCTCCTGGACACTCATAGGCAATATCTACTGAGGCCTGGGAATAACCTGTCCCAAATACACACAAAAAAAAAGAAAAACCATGATGAGAAAGTGCTTTGTACTATTGACTGATCGACATTCCTCTTGGGCCAACATTGGCTGAAATCATATCTTTCCATGCCTGACGACTTGCTGTAGGACTTGGATGGATTTGAATACCAAAGTTGTACTCTCTCTAGTGATGGTTCTACATAGTCTCCTTTGGCCTGCCTTTCTTTCTTTTGCCCTTCGCTGCCCATGTGAGGGCTTGGCAAGGGAGTCTGGATTCACCTGTTCTGAGAATGTGGCCTTTGTACTACAGAGTCTACCAAATTATTACCTACTGACTCAAATGTCACTACACACAAAAGATGTAAGCTGTCAAAAGATGATGGGACAAGAAATGACAATTTTTTTTTTTTACTTCGTAGCTATTTTTTTTTTCATTAAAAAACGTTAGCAGTTCTCTACCCAGAACAGTCAAGAACCTGACCTACAGTCCAGGTCATAAGAACAATTTTTACTACCAAGAAGTCTTGTGATTTATTTTCAAGTTCTGGCTGTTAACCTTCATGAAACAAACTATGTACATGCACACCTTCCCTCTTTTAATAACTGTACAATGCACAGGAGATGGTCGTTGTCGCCGCCATCACCATCAGTCCTCTGTACTCCCTATGGAGCATAAGGCATCAGCAAAGGTTCCCCAGCCAATCCTGTCCTGAACAAGTAGGGACACCGCAAACTGTGTCTTTCCCACTTCCTTTAGTTCTTCCTGTATTGTGTGCCTCCATGTCTCCAATGGCCTACCCCTATTTATTTTCCCTTGAGGTCTCCAAGTCAAGGTTGGTACAGAGGCATCTTGCTTTTTCATTTGTAGTATGTGGCACAGCCATGTCTATCTTCATCTTTTGAATTGAATACTAATGTTCTCAATGTACATTCATTTATTTCCTCATTTGTCACGCATTCTTCCAAGTTTGTACTATTAAAATTTTCCTGAGGCATCTTTCTTCAATTCCCCTTAGTCTGCTTTCCATTCTCTGATTGGTCATCAGTGTTTCTGCTGCATATAATAAGATGGAGTGTAACTGGATTTATAGATTCTGAGCTTGATGTTTGTATGGAGAATGTGAGATTTTTATATGTTTGCTAATTTGTTAAAGGTTTGAGATTCTTGTGGATATTTGCTTCTCAGTATTGCTGTCTGCTGTGCAGGTTATAGTTCTAATAATTTCAGCCGTCTATGAAAATATGAATTTAGGATACACAAGAAAATTTGAAGTTACACTATAGGTCTTGAACTAAGAACATAAAGAAAAGTTTTTTCACTTCTTAAAGACTCTCTGAGTTGACTCGTATCTTTGCACTTCACAATCTACTACTCTCTTTGAATTCTTACCAGAGAGATCTGGCACTCTGGCTTGCAAGTCTTCATATTCAGATTTGACCATTTTAGTCAAAGGATGATTTCCAAGAGCATTCAGAGCAAAGTCCAGGAACTGACGCTGCTCTTTCCAGCTGTTCTCAATTGACTGGTAAGTCGCACCTGTAACAGATATTTTTATATTAAAAAATATACTACACTATATAGAATAATGATTTATCATTTTCTTGGCTCTAATAAGTATTCTGGAGTTCTCATGACTTTTTCAAAGAATTTACATTGCCATATTTTTCCTTCTTCTTCTATGTTTCATGATTCTAGCCTCAGACATCTATATCATCTATGTTTATTGTCCATATAAATTGTGCAGTCTTTTGGAGCTCATACCACTGACTGTAACAGCATTGGAAATTTGTTGATAATGAAGCCACTGACAATAATAGTGTGAGAAATTTGTTGATAATGAAGCCACTGATAGTAATAGTGTGGAAAATGTGTCTGTAACAGAACCAGTGATAGCAACAGTGTTGGAAATTTGTTAATAATTGAGCCAATGATAGTAATAGTGTGGGAAAATTGTTGATAATGAAGCCTCTGACAATAATAATGTGGAAAATTTATTTATAATGGAACCACTGATAGTAACAGTGTGGGAAACTTGTTGATAATGGAATCAATGATAGTAACAGTGTGGGAAACTTGTTGATAATGGAATCAATGATAGTAACAGTGTGGGAAACTTGCTGATAATGGAGTCAATGATAGTAACAGTGTGGGTAAACTTGCTGATAATGGAGTCAATGATAGTAACAGTGTGGGTAAACTTGCTGATAATGGAATCAATGATAGTAACAGTGTGGGAAACTTGTTGATAATGGAATCAATGATAGTAACAGTGTGGGTAAACTTGCTGATAATGGAATCAATGATAGTAACAGTGTGGGAAACTTGTTGATAATGGAATCAATGATAGTAACAGTGTGGGAAACTTGTTGATAATGGAATCAATGATAGTAAAAGTGTGGGAAACTTGTTGATAATGGAATCAATGATAGTAATGTCATGGAAAATGGAAGACAGTACAAAATGTTTATTACATGATTCTAATATACGCAAAGTACACAGTGGCAGCCATGTTAGCGCAGTGGTTTTGTCACTTACTCGCTGACCAAGTGACCCAGTTTTGATTTCCACTCACCCCAGTGGCGGTCAAACCATGGCTTGCAAAAAAACTCCCAGGGTTCACATGGCCTCAAGAAAAAAATGGGTACCAGGGTTAACGCTCTGGGAAGGAAGAAGTATGATGCCGCTAGCTACAGAGTTTGCGCTCATAGTGACACTAGTTGGCAGTTTCTGCCTAGTCAGCAGTTGAGCACTTATGATTTGACTGCATGCAATGACACCGGTTCATAACTCATACCTTTACTTTAAAGTACACAAAACCAAAATTACTCAGAACAACCCATCCATTCACTTTAATGAGGAATTTATCTTCAACAATACATCAAATCTGGCCCTCACTTTGCCTTGCGACCGCTAACTCTGCATTGGTCCAGTTGACATTGTCAATAAAGTCATGAGCTCCCCAGGTATGTTCAGGCAGTTTAATCAAGAAACGCAGCATGTCCTGAATCACTGGATCTTGATCCTGGCATTGACCTAGTGAGCAGACAACCAATGAAAGAAATAATGAAAGTAGCTATCTTGGCATATCAAAGATGTTCATTATTAGAACAATATTTTGAATTCTGAAAAGGCAATTTTAACATCTAATGTGTTACTACTGATAAAAAAAGACTTCTTAATGTTGTTTTTTTTTTTCATAATAAGTCAGTTGTTAAGCTTTTACCTTAGCTCAAAATTTCATGAGCAGTTGTCCTTTTTTAGCCATCAATTCTGGCCTTGGACATAAACTATGCAGTTATTTCCAGGGCTATGATGCCTTCAAATAACTTTTTCTTTCCCTGAATCTGCTGAGAGTCACATCTGTTTCCTCAGCTCCTCATACAGCCAACAGAATTGTGGGATATGCTGCTTTGTCATTTTTGATTCACAGCAACAGGCCATGACTATTTCCTATTTTTAACTAATTATAATCTTGCTCACAACCAAGAGGTCTACAGGAGTGCTGTTTGGGAGGCAAAGTTCCGCAAGGGACATGCAAATGAATGAATGAATGAACTAATTATATAAGGCGGTTCATAGTTTTAAGGAGAAAAATGTTCCATCATCACCAAAGCTGATGAACCACAACTGGCTAAGATCCAAGATCATTTTTTTTTTTTTTAAATGAAAGGAACTAAAATAGTGATGAAGTATGCTGAGTAGCTTGTGATTGCAACTTTTTATGAATGCTTGTTTTTTTTATTAAATGTTACAAATATAGTGAATTACTTTCTTATTTTTTAAACTTTTCTGATATATCTTTTGTCATTATTGATTTTATTTGATATTTTTCAATACAGCCATTTTAAACTGGTCTTGTCTTCTCTCCTACCTGTGTTGAAGGGACAAAGAGATGTTCCAACAGGACTCTGCGATTTGATTCATATAACTGCATATGTAAGGTTTCTGTAATTTCCTCCCTCTTGCATGACTGGCCTCTTTCTCTGTTTTTTGCAGTTATTAGCGTGAATGTTTTCTGTGGCTAACTGTCTGATGGTAGTCGTGTAACATGGCCAAACTATTTGACTTGCTGTTTCTGTAAAACCGATGCTCTGTTATAAATCGCCCAGTAAGAGTACAGAATTATAAATAATTTTTAAACACCATGAATCCTCAAGAACAGAAGAGCTAACCGGCCAACTATGACTATTATTATCACCAACATTAACATCATTATCATTACTGAGGAAAAGATAACAACACTCTGTTTTTAGAGTCTGGAACATAGAACATGAAGCTGATGACTCATATATATAAAAAAAGAAATCTTACCTGAATCAGTACAACTCTCCCAGGCTCTAACAAATGCTCGATACATGGCACACTTCTTTGGATCAGAAGTGATGCCCTGTATCCAGGTGTCACCAATTTCAAAAGAACAAACGGGCAAAGTGGCCCTAACAGTCTCAAGACTTGCAACAAAGTTGTCAAAAGTAGATGCCACCAGATCAGCTCCTGGATATTCAGCTCGGAGAATTTCGTAATTTCCAAGAATTTCCTGCACAAGTTTAGCAGCAGAAATGATAAATATATTTTTAAAAAAAGCTTTATCTTGCTTGTAAAAATATAACTACTTTTATAACTGTGGTAAAATTGAGGTTGTGAGCAATTCTCAAGGTCAGTGTACTTTTAAACTATAAAGCACAGGTGCCTCTTTTAAGTGCGAAACAAAAATAAAGACACAGAGCGCGTGACCAATCACTTCCAGGACTCCAGACAAGACTAACACCATGAACCAAATCAGCCACAACATGGATGCCTGGTACAACAAGAACGAGCATTTTGTTACTACACCTTTACTGCAGTGGCTTCGTGTATAGTTATATATTTGGTTTCATATACTTATACACTAACTATTCATATGGTACAGCAAGAAAGATGTGCAGATCACAGATGACCTGGTGAATAATTGTAGAAGTAAAGATGGACAGCACGCAAATATCTGTAATTGCAATAGTAGAAAAAAAACTAACTACAGACCATGTGAAGTGCTAAGAAATTTTAGTTTTTGTAGCCTTATGGAATTGCCATAGACTTCATAATGAAAAACTGCTGCACAGGTAAAACGGTCATAGATCAGATACATGAGACCCAACTGAAAGATTTTGATTTTGCTGATGACATAACTCTTATCAGTGATAATGTGAAATCAATGCAAGAAAAAACAGATACCTTGTCTTCAATGGCTAGTAAAATAGGACTTGAAATTAACAAGGAAAAAAAAAATAATGAAACGTCTCATTAACCATGAAGGAAAAATATACGTAGAAGGAACAGCTGTTGAAGAAGTAAACCAATTTGCATATCTCTGCAGCTAAAAAGACCAGGATGGTGACATTAGAAAAGAAGTTAGAATTTGAATTGCAAAAGCAGCACTGACCTTCAAGAATCTTGAGAATATATGGCATTCAAAAGTTATAAGCACAAAAACCAAGTTAAGATTATTCAATTCAAATGTAATATCCACCCTCATTTGTGTATGTGAAAGCTGGAAAACAACTAAAGAAATAGACAAGAAATTAGACTCTTTTGAAAACAAATGCCTAAGGAAAATACTCGGTATAAAGTGGAACGAATTCAAGAATAACACAGAGATAAGACAGATGAGCAAACAACAACCTGTCTCATGGGTGATTAGAAAAAGAAGATGGACATATGTCAGTCATGTGTTGAGAAGAAACAATCAGAGAATCTCAAAACAAACTTTCAAGTGGAACACAAAAGGTCAAAGAAAAAGAGGTCAACCATGTGAAACTCTAAAGAGAACATTGTTAAAAGAGGTCAGTTTAGTGGGAATTAACATCCCCTGATGAGGTTGAAAAGCTTGCCGAAAACAGGAAATCTTGGCAAACTGCCATGTGAGCCCTATGTGACACTTAATGGTACGGGAAGGATGTAAGATGTAGCCTGTGTAAATAAGATTTTTAAGGGCATGCATCTTTCCCATCACAACATATGCCTGTGAGACCTGGACATTTAACAAAACAGCTGAGAAACACATAAATGGCTTTGAATGTAAATGCTACCGAAGAGTTCTTCAAATATCATGGACACAAAAAAGAACAAATATATCCATACTACAAGAACTTAATAGGTTGGCTAGTAAAGAGGATTAAAGAGAGAAAACTGAAATATTTTGAACACATTAACTCTTCCCGTGCCACAGAAAAAAACACGGACGTTCCCTTTGTGCCACACAAAAAGCATGGGTCTTGATATGTATAGGGGGTATAGTTGTAAAAGTGAATGTACAAAGTATTTCCACTTTAAAAGTATACATGTTATGCATGAAAATAGCTGTAAATGTAAGAAGATTTCATGAATTAAGAGTTTTTTTAGGAAAAAAGTAGTAGTGTGATGATTTTAGCTGATAAATGTGTACTGCTTACCATCGGCAATGCCTAGATGTCCAGATCTACTTAAATTTTCATCTGATCTCACTGTGTGGTGGCATTCTCACTAAAATAATGTCTGAAATAACCTTCTAACTACTTCTCCTGTCCATTTAATAGGTCTAGATGTACTTGGGGTATATTCAGAACAGTGGTCAGGTCATAGGACATGTCCTTATGCCTCCGAAATCACAATAAATATTGACATTTCTCGATTAAAAACATCGATTTCACTCGGTTGTTAGCCATGCTTTGGATTGAACTATGAACGATCACCAGATATGTCCAAATAAATCATGTACAATTAAAAGTTACACTGGTTTTACACTGCAACAAAATAAACCTCGCTATAGCAGGCTCACCTGGGCAAGAGCAGAAAAAAAGGCGAAGGACAGGCATTTGTGGAAAACCCTTGCGGAAGCCCCATGTGCCCTGGGCACTTAAGGTTCAGAGAGAGAGAGATAGCGATGATGGCAGTCACTAGACTAACCGGATGACCTCGCTATAGTGAGGATGGCAGTTGATGAGTTAAACGTCATGAGAATTTAGAGAAGGCTGTCTTGGAAGGGAAAAAGAAAGAGAGGAAGACCTAGGTGAAGATGGCTATGAGATATCGTTGATGATCTGTGAATGGACGCATCAGCAGCAGGGCATCTTGCTTACAACCGAGAGGGCTACAGGAGTGCTGTTAAGGAGGTAAAGTTCCGCAAAGACTCCCTATACCCGCAAATACTTTAAATTTCAGGACATGCTCTGATATCTGTACACTACTCCCATTAGAGTATTTACTTGTGTGAGACAACGTTAAGTCTGTGGAACTGACTCAATAATCTAAAATTATTTACAATCAGTTGCTTACCTCAACACTCATAGGTGGTCCTGTGTTGTCTGTTCTGAAAGCAAAACATAAGACCTCTGACAACCCATTAGCACTGATGCATTTTTTTTTTGCCAGACCAATTGGGTTAGCTGGGTTTGGTCCAGGGTTAAGTGGGTAGCCACCTGACAGGAAGTAATATTAAGAGCATGCATTTATTTTTCCTAGATTTAGAAAAACTTCACCTATGTCATTAAAAATTAATGGCAAAATCCCTATTTCCACACCCTTAAGGCATACTGGGGGATATGTGTTAACCCTGTATTTCCAGGACCTTCAGCACATGAAAGTCTGATGTGTTCTGTATCACGGCTGGCTACATATATCTTTCCAGATTTCTCTGGTACCCATTTTTAGAGGCTGGGTGGAACCCAGGGCCTTTTTTGGTATGGTAGTACCAGAAAAAATCCCCCTACTGCTGGAACTTGAACCCAGTACCACCAGATTAGTAGACTGAGCACCTAACCAATAAACCAACCAGGCTGCCACCTATGTCTTTAACCTAATTTTTCTCTTTCGTTACAATGAATTATCATGCCTCAGAAGGGGGTGATGATGCAGCATGAAACAGTGATCAGCAACCCACAGCTGATTGCTGGCATCAGGAATAGTGAACCATAGCCAACCAAGACTTTGACCCATCTATTCACTGTTCCTCACATTAACAGGATCTGCCTTGCTAACAGGGGCAGAGATCACAATAGTCCCAATGGCAATGGAATCTGCTGAATAAGCATTTGCACCTCCTTGCTCTTTTGGCTTCATTTCAGGTCTCTGTACAAATAACTGCTGTAATCCACTTCCCATGAGACATGATGCTTATACTTCAACACCCTCACTGCATCAGCTGCAAAGAACATTCTGCCCACAGTTCTAGGAAGACAGAACAAAGGGCAAGAACAAGAATACATCTCAGAAACCAGCAGTATAACATAAAATATTTCCATGTGTTTGTTTTATAAAATTCATGTAGCCACCAGCTGCAGATGCAGGTGAAACACCTTATCCGTAAGACTGACCTTCAAGTGATATTCTCTCTTCCTCCCTCTCTCAAGCTCCCTGCCGACAGGTGTAGGATATCACGTCCTTCCATAACACTTGATCCCCTGTGCATCTCAACAGGCTCACCACTGGGTGACAGCTGAGAGGCATATCTTGGATGTCGAGTTCCATTTTTGAAATGTTTCACCCACCTCCTAACATTGCTAGCACCCATACACACATCTCCATAAGCAAGCTGAAGTCTTTGGTGAATTTCAGCAACTGGGATTTTCTCTTTAATGAGGAACTCAATAACAGCACGTTGACGAAATGAAACTTCAGCACCCGCCATTTTATTTCTGCTCTGCGTGGTCACATGACACATTATGGTGACATCATGTGACCTCTACATGAAGTGCAAAGGATGGGGATTAAGGTGATACATTTATATTTTCTCTGTCGATAAATTCTGACTTTTAAAAAATTTTTCCTCATGACTTTTGCTATGACCTTCGTACATGGTTACAATAACAAATAACAATCAAATTTCATCCAAAAACATCATAATGAACCTTTCACCCAGAACGCAAGAATTCCATCTGGGTCTGAGCTCCTTAGCTTCCACACAAACGGAGATGGAACATCAGGTGGGGCTGTGCCAGGATTCACACCAACAGAAATTGCTTTCACTCCACGAGCTTGCAGAAGTGGCAGAAGAGCTTTTGTCATCCCTGGCAAAACCAAAAATAAAGGTTAAAAAAAAAAACAAAAGCTGTTTTTTGGATGTCTTTACTGTAAATAAATTAGGATCAGCTTTTCTCAGAGCTTGGTCTCATACACAGGGACCAGAGGAATGAAGAAATGAGAACTAATTGCCATTTTTTATCATTATATAGGGGGATAGAAGACACCCGTTGAGGCAATTGGTGACCCAAAGCTGATATGCCAGCGTCAGGGTTAGCAACCCATAGCTAACCAAGACCCTGTCACACCTCTCTGTGGTACCCCCAGTAACAGGCCTAGCCTGGCTAATGGGACAAGGTATCACCACAGTCCCCATGGTGGTGGAGTCTGCTAAAGAAGCATTGCATACCCCCTGCTTTTTAGCTGTACTCTGGGACTGAAAAAGTAGCCACCATAACCCACTCCCACACCGATACGATGCTGTACCTCAACATCTCTACAGCATCGGCTGCAAAGACCAACAGCTTGCAGTTACAGGGAGTTTGCACAAGTACAAGTCATCACTATATATGTCTGCCTTTCTTGAACATATGGTCTACTTTCCTCTGCTTTTTCATTTTAATGGCCTCTGGGTTTCTGTGAGAAGAAGGTGAAAGGTAAAACATTACAGCTGTGTGTTTTGTCATTGATAGAGCCAATCCTACATTAAAAAAAAAAACTTTAATTTTTAGTTACTACATGGACAGTCTGAAAGTGTGACATAACAGAAAGACATCAAATAAACTGACAGAAAACATCAAAAGGTTGAGATTCATGCACAACTATGATGAAACACGCTGAAGAAGAAGATATCTTCATGATCAATCCTAGTGGAATTAGAGGTTTAGAGTTTTACCCAACTATACAATAGGGTTTATATAATGTGTGAAACTCTCTAATATATATATATATAAATCAGTCACCATCATTATCATCATCAGGTGCCGTGCCGACTGGTGCTGGCTATTATGCTTCTCCAGAGTACACAATCCTTCATGCAGGCCATCAGCTCTCACACCATTCTGTCAGACAGTCCAGTATCATTTCTCTTGGTCTTCCTCTTGATCTTCTTCCTTCTGTTTTTCCTGTTGTTATAATATTTTCTATGCCCCCTCTTCTCATTGCATGTCCTAAGAAAGTACATTGTCTCTCTCTTATTTTTTTTACAAGATTTTTTGTCTCTCTAGCTCTTCTCATACATTCTTCATTAGTTATTTTTGCTGTCCAGGGGATTTGCAACATTCTTCTAATAAACCACATTTCTGCTGCTTCCAATGATTTTTGTGCAGACTTGCCTATTGTTCATGATTCACTTCCACATAATAAGATAGGTTCAATATAGCATTTTAGTACTCGTTTTCTAACATTCATTGATAAGGATGTGTTGAATAATATGTTTCTCATTCTCTGAAATGCAGTCTTTGCTTGGCCTATTCTGTTCCTAATTTCTGTTCTGCATCTGCCATCTGAAGTTATTACTGCTCCAAGGTATTTGAATTTCTGCACCTGCTTTAGAATAGTTCAGTTTAATTTTATACTGCATGCTGGTGGATTCTGTTTCTTAGATATAACCATAGTCTCTGTCTTTTTGATGTTCAAAGTAAGGCCTTTCTGTTCACTTTCTTTAGCAACTTTATCCAAGAGATTTTGCAGGTCTTGTTGGTTCTCAGCCATCAATACTGTGCCATCAGCATACCGAAGGTTGTTAATATTGTATCTCCAATTTTTATGCCTGGTTCTGTGATGATCGTTCTTAGAATATTCTCGCTGTACAGAGAAAAAAGGTCTGGAGATAGTACACATCCTTGTCACACCCTTATTTTATAGGTTGATATTTTCCAGTTCTATTTTCAACTCGAATTGCTGCTTCTTGCTGCCAGTATAGATGTTTTACAATTCTCAGGTCTTTGCCGTCTATATTGATGTCTTCAAGCATTTTAATAATTTCATTATGTTTCACCTTGTCAAATGCCTTGGTGTAATCAATGAAGCATAAGTAGAGATCTTTCTGTACTTCTAAAGCTCTTTCTGTTAGTGTTTGTAAAGCATAAATGGCATTGTGTGTTCCTTTCCTTCAACAAATCCAAACTGTTCATCTGCTATTTCCATTTTTATCTTTTTTTTCTTGCTCTTCTCATAATTCTCAGAAGTAGCTTTGTTATGTGACATGAGAGGCTGATAGTCCGGTGGTCATCACATTCCTTTGCACCTAGTTACTTTGGTAGTGCTATAAACGTGGATTTAAGCAGGTCACTGGGCATATAACCACTGTTGTAAATGTCATTCAGTAACTTGGTCGTTATTATTTTTATTCCTTTCTTCTCTAGCGCCTCTATTTCTTCTATTGTTATATTATAAGGCCTAGTCACTTTTCCTTTCTTCATGTGTCTGATGGCTTCAAGTATTGGTGGTCCATCACAATTTTCAGTATCTGGTGTTAATTCTGGTCTTTCCCCTCTATATAGCTCACCAATGTACTCTGTCCACCTGTCCACAATGTCTTCTTTTCCCATTAACATTTTACCTTCTTTTATTTCAGGCATCCTGTGGTATATTTATCTTCTTGCCTGTGAGTTCACTAATTCGTTTGTGCATGTTTTTGCCTTCTTTATGGGAGTCCTCTATTTGTCTGCACTGTTCATTTAACCACACTTCCTTTGCTTCTCTTCATTTGCATCTTATTTCTTTTTTATCTTGCCATATTTTTCTTGGTAATTTTTATTCCTCCTCCTCTTGTCCATCAGTCCTAAGATGTCGTCTGTTATCCATTTATTTTTAGGGGCTTCTTTTTTCTGTGGTATTATCTCTTTAACAGTTTGGTGGATAGAATCTCTTAACATTGCTCAGTTTAGATATACTATTTATCTTTGCTATTGCATTGTATCTATTTGTTATAATAACTCTGTATTGTTCTCACAGTTCTTGGTTATTTTTAAGGAGTTCTGTATTCAGTTTGATGTTTCTCACTTTTCTGCATGCTTTCTTTAGCTTTATTCTAATTTTTCCACAGAGTGGATCATAGTCACTATTGCAGTCATCTCCTGCCATGGTTTTTGTTGTCAAAATCATTTGTTGATTAATATGTAGTCTATCTGGTTAAAAATCTTTTTGTCTGGGCTGCACTACGTTGCCAGTCTTCGGAGATATTGTTTAAACCAGGTGTTTCCTACAACCATGCTATGTACTCTTGCCCATTCAATTAATTTACAACCTCTATCATTCTTCTCCCCCAGTCCATAGTCACCAATGATGTCTGAAGTTCTTCCTTTGCCAACTTTGGCATTAAAATCTCCCATGATTATAGTAACTTCACGTGACTTTGTGTGTTTTAGGGTTGTCTCTATGTCATTATAAAATAGCTGTACACCATCTTCAGAACTTTCAGATGTTGGAGCGTACACTTGTATAATATTTATGTTTACTGGTTGTCCTTTCAGTTGGGCTAGCAGGACTCAGTCCGAGATGTTCAAATATCCTACAATTGTCCTTGCTGTTTGTTCATCAAATATTATTCCTACTCCTCATTCATGTTTCTCACTTCCTGAATATATTATTGTATATTTATCTGAGTTTATCTTCCCTGCACCTGTCCATCTAACTTCACTCATTTCTAATATGTTTATTTTCATCCTTTCCATTTCCCTCTTTACATTTTCTAATTTTCCAGCCTGGAACAAAGTTCTAACATTCCATGTTGCTATTTTGAACTTGTTGGTTTTGCCACCAGTAGCTTGATGACGATTTGGCCTCACCTGTGGTTCATGAGCTGCCCTACCGGATGAGGCTGTTCCAGAGGAACATCCATTAATGTCGTTCATGACAAATCTATTACTCTGAATAAGCATAACTGTTCTTGGGAGCTACAACAGTGGTTTCCCATTGCTTCTGTCAGTTTGTATATGGACTCTCCACTAGCCTTTGGACTCCCTGTCCTACCTGCAGGGCAGCAGGAGTGAGAGGTTTTAAGGTGCCTCTTACCCGCCTGGTATTCCCTTCACTGAGTACATGAGACACTTTATAGGAGTAGTAGAGCCATCTACCACCCCACCTCACTCTCTGAGACTACTGCCTGTTGGTCCGTGCCTGCTTATTTGGGTAAATCCTTATTCACAGGGACCCTCCATATCTGGAGGACTTTCACCATCCGCCACCTGTGACTTGCTGGGTTGGGGATAAATAAATCAGTGTAGAAAATATTTTGAGTTCCATGACATCAAGTGTTTTTTTTTTTTAATTGATAAGAATAGGCTCCCTTGATTTTTATTACATCCAGTAGCACATAACTGATGGGTTGACACCTTTCCAGCTAATAATGAAATTCCACACTTCTCATTACTCTCCATGACACGGATTACGTTGATCCCTATCTGGATTGTGTGGCCATCACAGTATGTTTCCTGGCTGCACTTTGTGGAAGTTAGGCCGGGTCTTGGCCAACTGTTGTCATGGCGTCTGATAAGACACTTTTGCTCCCATGAATTAAAGAACAATATGTAAACAAATACATCTCTACATCAGGGGTTCTCAATCTTTTTTATAATTACTGATCTCCAGTGGATTGCCACTATACCCCTTTGCCTGACTGTCACAATTATCATCATCATTCTATTGGTGGCCTGGTTAGCTGAGTGGTTAGGCGCTCAGTTTACTAATCAGGTGGTGCCGGGTTCAGTCCCAGCAGTGGGATTTTTTTTTCTGGTACACACCGAAAAAGGCCCCGGGGTTCACCCGGCCTCTAAAAATGGGTACCAGAGAAATCTGGGAAGGTAAAGTGGCCAGGCGTGATACTAACCATATCACACTTTCATGTGCCAAAGGTCTTGGAAAATACGGGCCTAACACTGTAATCCCCAATATGCCTTAATGGCATGGAAACGGGAATTTTACCTTTTACTAGTTCTATTAGGTATCAGTATGACTTGTAAAAGACATCAATAGCTTATTTTAACTTTTACGTATGGTTGGTAAGAATAGAATGGCTGAAAGAAGATTCTAATCTAAAAAACAATTTTTCAGAGAATGAGTTCCATGCTCCAGCATTTAGTTCTCATACCCCACCCTCTCGGTCAAGAACCACAACTCTATAAATAAATATACACCTATACAAGAATGTCATCTAATTACCTGAGGAAGATCCTTAAGATCAATGTAGGAGATTTGAGGACAGACAGAACAAGAACTAATCAATGTACTAATCACAGCTTAAAATAGAGATGGACTGGGACACTGAGAAAAGAGAGATACAGCATTAGCAAGATATGGTTTGACATCAAACCTTCAAGGGAAGCAAAAACTGGGTACACCAAAGAATACATGAAGAAGGGATACAATAAAGGTTCTAAAAGCAGAGGAACTCACATAGGGTGACTTGGATAAGAAGGAAGAAGGGAGACAAAAAAGGTTCTAAAAGCAGAGGAACTCACATGGGGTGACTTGGATAAGGAGGCCAAATACAGAAATGACTGGAAAGTCTTTGTCTGTAGCTTATGCCCTGGAGGAGGGGCTATGGGCACTGATTGATTACTGAATGTCATCTGATTATATCTTGCATTGTACTTTAGTTCTTTGCACTGCTGTATTACTCTGTGTCCTAGATCCAGTACATCCATCTTCAAACCGCATTTCTTTCGGGTTGGTTTATGTAGCCTTTTATTGGTCTCAGCCATCCTACAAAAGCAACAAGGTTTGATCTGAGTTGTGCTTTGTCTGACCCTTACCCTCAGACCTGTCTGGCTTGGGAGACCCTGCCAGGTACTGCTGCTCTCGCATAACTTTTTTAGGTTATTGGGGCACACAAGTTCTCCCACCACAGCAAGGTAACAACTTATGAGAAAGATCCATGAAAGAAAATGGGCACACAAAAATACTGCATGTACCACAGTAGAAGAGATGCAGACATAAATATCAAGTAACTGCACATCTTTCTCACACTCATAACCAACCTGGTACATCTCTTTGACTCATTGTTGCATACTTCCTTTTAATGCTGAACATCCTGTCCAATCTTTGGCTTAGGTCAAGCCCAAAATTGAACAACCTAGCACCAAGGAAATCAGTCTGGATATTCATGGGAAATGCATGCCAAGCTATGTGACCCTCGTACACAGCTTTTATGAAGTCTGCCTGCTCTGCTAAGCTCGGACACTTGCAAAAACAAGAAAAAAAAAAGTGACTTCATCAAGCATGTTTTAGCGTATATTATGCACAGGAAATGGAGTTGACAGGATGACTGATGCAATTTTAGTAGGAAAAAAAAAAACTTAGCCCCGTCAAGACATTCAAGTACCTATGTGTTAGTGTCCATATTTTCCTTGACTTGTCAGCACACTAAAAGGTGATGTGGTCAGCATCACACCCATCTTGAGTGGTTTATGAGTGTTCACTATTTTCCCTTGTGCTAAGTATCGAAATGTGCTTGGTTCTTTTTTTTTTTAAGTTTCACTGGATCTCCATATGTAGGTTTACTAATATTGTGATACCCTAAAATCTGATCACCTCATATTGTGAAACCCCAAAACAGAGATACTCTTCTATTGTGAAACCCCAGTATGAGGACATTCTCCCCACTCCCTTACACTCGCACACACACGGAGTTGAGCATGGCATGAAGTCCTGAAAAAAATGTACGGTAACACACTATAATGCAACTTTACTTTAAGAACCCTTGGGGAGGGAGCTAATATTCTAGCATCAGGATTGCCGAACCATAGCTGACCCTGTCCCACCTCTCCATTGGTACCCCCAGTAACAGGCCTAGCTTGGCTATTGGGGCAGGGATTGCCGTAGTCCCCATGGTGGTGGAGTTAGCTAAGGAAGCAATGCACACCTCCTGCTTTTTAGCTGCACTCTGGGAGTGAAAAAATTGCTATAGCCCGCTCCCATGTCAATATGATGTTGTGCCTCAACACCTTCACAGCATCGGCTGCAAAGAACAACAGCTCGCAGTTATAGGAAGGCTGTAGAAAGAAAGAAAGAAGCCTTGTGATGTGAATAAATTATATTAAGCTCACAACCCCAAATCACATTCTTGAAACTGCTAAACAATGACTGATGCTTCTTTCTTTTTCTAATAATGATAATTATTTTTCTGTATATTATACTGTAATGGAATGGTAGAGAAGACGTAGACAAAGAATATTATGATTCCATAACAATTAGAGGTTATGAAATACCAGAGATTAGATATGCTGATGACACAGTATTACTGTCCACAACACAAAAAAGGAATGAAAAACTAATTATGTCAGTCCGTAAGAATAGTGAAGAGCAAAACCTCTATCTTAATGCAAAGAAAACTAAATTGATGACAATTGACAAAACAAACAAGGAAGCTGAAATATATATCAATGAGGAAAAGCTGGAAGAGATGGAGAGTTTTGAATATCTTGGATCATTACTAACTAATAATGGAGATACAATGAGGGATATTAAAAGGAGGACATCTATCGCTCTTATGAAAATAAAACAACTAAAGAAGCTGTGGAGAGGAACAAACACAACTACAAAAATAAGATTTTTAAGGGCATGCATCTTTCCCATCACAACATATGCCTGTGAGATCTGGACACTTAACAAAACAACTGAGAAACACATAAATGACTTTGAATGTTAATGCTACAGAAGAGTTCTTCAAATATCATGGACACAAAAAATAACAAATATATCTATACTACAAGAACTTAATATTGAAGAAGGTTGGCTAGTAAAGAGGATTAAACAGAGAAAACTTAAATATTCTGGACATATCAAGCGTCATGATAATTTAGAGAAGACAGTCTTGGAAGGGTACATAATGGCAAAAAGAAAGAGAGGAAGCCCAAGGTGAAGATCGCTGCAAGACATCATTGATGATCTGCGAATGGACGCATCACCAGCAGGGCATCTTGCTTACAACTAAGAGGCCTACAGGAGTGCTGTTAGGGAGAGGCAAAGTTCCACAAGGGACATGCAAATGGCTGACTGACACTGTAATGAAAAAAATTTTATTTCTACTTGCACAGTAAGCTGACATAAGCAAGAAATCATTTCGATGAGTCTACAAGCTGTATATTATCATAAAGAATACACACATGACAAACACTACCTGCCTACTCACAAATGAAAAGCTAAACTGACTGCTAATAAAAGTACCAGCAATGCAGAGCACAAAGCAATGCTAAAATGTAATACTGAAAGTGGAAACAATGGCTAATGGCCAACTTCTGAATTCTAAATTTAACACTACATTCGTTAATAATAGAGAAATCTCTCAATTTAACGTGGGGGCACTGCCACAGTGAGGGGAAAAACATGCAGATGCAGACAAAATAGGTAATTCACAAAAATGTATGCAAACAGTAACTTTTAACCCCAAGATGAGAACATGTCCATGTAAATGAGGATGTACATTAACCCTACTCATACAGTGCATCAGTAATGGAAAGGTATGGTGAGTGGACATTTCTCAACTTCTTTTAGTCCAGTGCAGTAAAAGACAAACACTTGAATTTTTTGCACTAAATGTGGCTATACAGAAGAAATAATCTCAAATAAGGGAAATAAAAAAAAAGGAGTACTGGAATATCTAAAAAAAATTAAGAGAAATTATCCCCCCCCCCCCCCCCACAAAAAAAAAAGAAGAAAAAAAAAGAAAAAAAGTAATAAAACATAATGTCTGGAGTATTCTGGATATCTTAAGAGACATAAAAGTTATTCTGAAAGCCAAGCTGACAGAAAGAATCTAAGATAAAACAGGAGAACTGCACCGATGCTGCTGAAAGGATCGACAGTAACTAAAGATAACAGAAAAAAAATAGCTTTATCACAAACAAATAATTATTACGCTAAGCTTAATTCCTTTGCAATAATCCAGGGATGAAGCTTAGAACACTGGATTTCCACAGCAACAAAATTTCACCGTGGAAATATAAAGCAATAATGACACTCTTTTTTTCTTCCTTCTTTCAACTTCAGATGCATATAGGGTTTATTTTTACAGTTCTGTCACTTATGCAAAATGACGAAGTTCCTGCACAGAAATGTAAAGTTTAACTTTTCTTGTGTAGTTGCAATTGGTCGGTATGTGCATCTCGGTGGTACATAGTCAGTGCTGGTTTTGATGATGATAATTATATCTAGTACAAACTAAACAGCATGGCAGCAGATGCAGTTATTAAACTACCCTTACCTTCAAAGGTGTGCTCAGGAATGTTATATTTGGGCAGTCTACATAAAGAGACACCAGCCATGGATGAGTGGTGTAGATAAATCTCTCAACGTAGCCCAAGTTAATGAGAGTGCGGGACATGTTGATGGCTCGAACAAAGTATTCAGTCAGGTATCTGTTGAGAACCTCAACAGCAAACCCTACATCCTGATCACGTCCATCATAGTAGCCAACATCTATAAACAGAAAACATATGCTAGAAACATGACCTTTAACCTTTTCCACTGACAGTAAATCTTTTACATCTTACACCCTTCCCATGCCGTTAAATGTCACATAGGGCTCACATAGTTGTTTGCCAAGTTTTCCTGTTCTCAGCGAGCCTTTCAACTTCATCAAGGGATGTTATGCCCACTAAACTGGCTTCTCTTCACAATGTCCTCTTTAAAGTTTCATGTGGCTGACCTCTTTTTCTTCGGCCTGTTGTGCTCCACTTGATAGCTTGTTTTGGTATTCTCTGATTGTTTCTTCTCATCACATGGCCTACATATGTCCATTTTCTTTTTCTGATCACCCATGAGACAGGTTGTTGTTTGCTCATTTGTCTTATCTCTGCATTGTTCTTGAAGTTGTTCCACTTTATACTAAGTATTTTCTTAGGCATTTGTTTTCAAAAGAGTCTAATTTCGTGTCCATTTCTTTAGTTGATTTCCAACTTTCATATGCATAAATGAGGGTAGATATTACATTTGAATTGAATAATCTTAACTTTGTTTCTGTGCTTATAACTTTTGAATTCTATATGTTCTCAAGGTTTTTGAAGGACAATGCTGCCTTCGCAATTCTAACTTCCTTCCTAGTGTCACCATCCTAGTCTATGTAGCTGCAAAGTTATGCAAATTGGTTTACTTCATCAACAACTGTTCCTCCTATGTATATTTTTCCTTCTTGATTAATGAGAAGTTTCATTATTTTTGTTTTGTCTTTGTTAATTTCAAGACATATTTTGCTAGCCAAAGTTGATAAGGAATCTGTTTTTTCCTGCATCGAATTCACACTGTCACTGATAAGAGTTTTGTCATCTGCACAATCAAGATCTTCTATTTGAGTCCCACGTACCCAATCAATGCCAGTTTTACCTGTACAGCATCTTCTCATTATAAAGTCTATGGCAGTTCCAACCATTTGCTCATTTCTTCTTCTGCCTTAACTGCACAAACATAACCATTGTAGAGATCTCTAATGATGTTGACAATTTTTGATGGTATTCCATATACTCTTAAAATTCTTCACAATGAATCTCTGTGTATGCTATCAAATGCTTTTTTAAAGTCTATGAAGTTCAAGATTAATGGTTTATGCTTTTCAATATGTTCTTCAAGTATTATTCTTAGAGTAAAGATCTGGTCGAGGCAGCTTCTCCCTTTTCAAAATCCTGCAGTCACTGAAGTTGCCTTTTTTTTTTTTTTTTCTGATATTTTAACAATGATTCCCTTTTTCCATTTAGAAGGGACTTTTTCTTCTTTCCAAATTTTATTAAACATTCTTTGTAGTTGGCTCATGTTGTCACTGTTAATAGCTTTTAACATTTCGACTGTTATTTCATCTTCACCTGCAGCTTTTTAGCCATTAGATTCACTGCTGTTTCAATTTCATTTAGTGTAACTTCATCTAAGTTGACATTTAGTTGTGGGACTGGTAAATCGGTTTCAAGATTTATTAATTCATTTGGGTGTGGTCGATTAAGTATTTCTTGGAAGTGTTCGGCCCATCTTTGCTTTTGGTCTTTACTTGATGTTAATAGGTTGCCTGTTTTGCTAAAGACTGGTCTTTCTCTGGAGGTAATAGCACCTGTTAGCTTCTTATGTATGTTATATAGAGTTTTGCTGTCTCCTGTTTTTGCTGCATTTTCTGCTTCTTTTGCTATATTGTCCATATATTCTCTTTTGTCTCATCTAGCTGAACTTTTTACTTTATTGTCTAGTTCTTTAATGTTGCTTTTGCCAAAACTTTTCCAAGATCTGTCTTTACATTCAACATGGCTAATTTGGCTGCTCTTCTTTCATATATGTATTTCCATGTGTTATCTGATATCCATAATTCATCTATATCTGTCTCATCTACCTCTCTGAGTGCTGCGAAATGTTTGGTAAGTTCCAGATTGAAATCACTGTTGGTATTTTCTTCTTGTAGGCTATGACTGTTTATCTTTCTGAGTATTGATTTCTTGTGTTGGCTTTTCAGTTTAAGTCTTATCCTCCCTATACACAGGTTGTGATCACTGTTGACATCTGACCCCTTTATGCTCTTACATCTATCAGAGATGTTCTGAATTGTTTTCTAATACAAAATGATCTATCTGGTTTCTGGTTCTATCATCTGGGGATATCCACATTGTTTTATGTATTTCTTTGTGTGGGAATATTGTTCCTCCAATGACCATGCCCTCTGTTAGACATATTTCAATTAATCTTCCTCTATTCTGAATTATTATATCAATTACTTCCTTCCCCATTACTTTTTCAATGTCGGTGTTATCTTTTCCTACCTTGGCATTGAAGTCTCCCATGACACTTAAGATGTTTAGGTACTTTGTTGATAAGTTGTTGTAGTTGATAACAGAAATCTTTTACACACCAAACACATTTTTTTTTACACAACCACACAAAATAATCATCATCGTGTGTGTTCTTCTAAGAAGGTTCATAACCTGAAGATCATCATGGTCTTCAGCAATCTTATTTTGGTGATACTACAGTTCTGTCTATACAGAAAAAGATCAAATATATCAATATTACAAGAACTTAACATTGAAGACAGTAGGCTAATAAAGAGGATTAAACAGAGAAAACTTTAAAATATTTTGGACACATTAAACGTCATGAGAATTTAGAGAAAAAACTGTCTTTGAAGGATACATAATAATAAAAAGAAAGAGAGGAAGACCAAGGCGAAGATGGCTGCAAGACATCGTTAATAATATGTGAATGAATGCATCAGCAGCAGGGCATCTTGCTTACAAGTGAGATGCAGAAAGGCAAATTCCGCAAGGGACATGCAAATGATTGACTGAGACAGTTCCGTCTATTAGTCTGTGCTATTAAATCACATTATCTCAGACTGTAAGTTGCACTGTAATTCTTCACACTGCTATGTCACCTTGTGCCCTGGGCCCAGTACATCAACCTCCAGCATGCATTTCTTTCAAAGTATGGATCCATAGTCTTTGACTGTTCCCAGCCCCCACTGCAAAGCAAGCAGGGTTTGGGTTGTGCTTTGTCTGCCCCCCCCCCCAGACGTGTCTGTCTTGGGTAACCAACAACACCTCCTGCCAGAATAGCTCTCATGACCAAGCAGCAACTGAGAACAGGACACTGCAGGCTGAGACACCATCTATACCTGAAGCTGAAAACTGGCCTGAGGCAAAGTGCAACAGACACATGTTCTGCACAACACACTCAGGCAAAAGGATGATCTGACCAGACCCCTGCAGGAGAAGCTCTACAGTCGTGCTGAATACCTGAGATGAACTGCTGCTTATGTGAGAGAGACTGGTGTCAATGTCCAAGCAAATGAGAATGAATAGGAAGAAATCACACTCACTTCTGCTGTCAAACCATATTCATTTATGCTTTTTCAGATCATATTCATGTTTGCTGTTAAAAACCAGATTCGCTTTTGCTGTCAATCTATATTTTAAAAACAAACTCTCAGAACAGATAACATATTATATATTATACAACACTTTATATGTCAAAGGTTATGAGGAATCATATGGCTTGCTTATCATTTGGTACAACAAGAATATCAAAAGATCCTACACCCACAAGATGAGAGGTTTATGCATGAGAACATGAGAAAGGCTGACAGCGACATACATTTAAATATTTATGTGTATGTTAACCCTATGTGTTATTACAGCCAGCATTTTCATGCTAAAGTTGTCAGCCTTCGTACATCATGCAGGCTATTCTGGTTTTCACTCCACACAGAGCATTAATCCTGAACAGTATTCAGGGTAGTACTGCACTGCCATGTAGTGAATGAAATGAGCCAGGCTTATAAAAATAATTGTGGGAATTCCTTAATTAAATATTACTGAGTGGTTGAAGCCATCAAGTCACCACAGCAGCATTTTTGGGCAATTTTTTTTGGCACTGAAAGTGCAACACTAAGGAGGCTAAGTATAGTCACATGATAAGAAGAAAAGTTGGAACTATCACTGTCTTTGCATTCCTGACAAGCTCACTGATGCTTCAATCTTCTCTTCTTAATATATCTTTGGCGTACGGCAACTGATGACAGTTCTATGTTGATTTACAGTATTTTTTGTGCCTTTACATAAACTTCATGTCAGACATCATCACATTTGACCCCTGGATTCACTGACTCTTAAATTAAGCTGGGATGCCATGATGAAGTGTGTATCAAAATCTGCAGGTCACCAGCTTCCATAGACAGTCAGTGATAAATCTATTATCCATTCATTTGCAATTGCAGACCCAGCTTACTCAGCCATTCAGATTGCTATTTCATTTCTGGAAACACCCGCATGTCTGGGACAAAAATAATAATAATTTGTATAAATCTCTGAAAAACTTCTAATAAGTTAGCAATAGTTGTTAGTAATTTAACAATACTCATCTGAGAAACAAATCAAGATGATGTCACAAACTTACCCAAGTGATTCATAAACACAATGTGAACCTTTGTGATTTGGGCTGCTTTACTTGTGGGCTCTGCTTTCATGTGAAATACCTGTGATTTAAATAAAATAGATCAATGCTTCATTTTAAAACTGTTCTAGAATTTTTTTTGCTTTTAGTAATTAAAATTTATAATATGTGGACATTCAGTAGTTGAAAAAAAATAAACAGTGATAAATACAGTATGTTGTTGATTATCCGAACTAATTGGGACCAAGGTGGTTCGGCTAATCAGATAGTGTGGATAATTAAACATGAACGAACCCATTTTATAACTGCAGTTAAGTTTAAAATTAGTTACTGAATGCAAGAGTATTGCTACTGTTATTTGCAATGTGATTTATTACATAGAATAAATGACTTTTTTAAACTATGAATGTATGTAATAACTAAAATGCTTTGAAGTAACAATATGCATTTATTACATAGATACACATGTACTGATTTAAACTTTTTTTCAGCTGTAAAATTTCCTTTTACATATATAGAAAATAACAACAACAACAACAACAAAATGAACAAATACATAACTGCACATGGTACATACTGTATAATTAATGTCAAGAAAGTTTATTTTGTAAAATAATCTTCAATTTTTTTTTTGCAAGCGAGATCTCTCAAACCTTTTAGAGGCAACATCTCTGTAGAAATGCATTCTGACCATTGATCACACCATGACATTACTCAAAGCCACACACGTGTGTGTGCACGCGCGCGCAGCAGTGGTTTAGATAACTGACGGTTTGGATGACTGACATTCGGATAACTGATGCTCTGCTGTATTTCAAATCAGGAACGTTTAAAGAGAAGCAACGAAAATTTGTCTTCCATGAACCTGGTCTTGCTTCATATGGAGAAGAACAAGGAAATATAAGAACAAAAGTTGGTTCAGATGACTGGGCAACATCAGAGATGGTCACACAGCAAGATGACTGGGCAACATCAGAGATGGAAGATGACTAGACAACATCAGAGATGGTCACACAGCAAGATGACTGGACAACAACAGAGATGGTCACACAGCAAGATGAATGGACAACATTAGAGATGGTCACATAGCAAGATGAATGGACAACATCAGAGATGGTCACACAGCAAGATGACTGGGCAACATCAGAGATGGTCACACAGCAAGATGACTGGGCAACATCAGAGATGGTCACACAGCAAGATGACTGGGCAACATCAGAGATGGTCACACAGTAAGATGACAGGATAGCATCAGAGATGGTCACACAGCAAGATGACAGGATAGCATCAGAGATGGTCATACAGCAAGATGACTGGACAGCATCAGAGATGGTCACACAGCAAGATGACTGGGCAACATCAGAGATGGTCACACAGCAAGATGACTGGACAACATCAGAGATGGTCACACAGCAAGATGACTGGACATCAGAGACGGTCACACAGCAAGATGATTGGGCAACATCAGAGATGGTCACACAGCAAGATGACAGGATAGCATCAGAGATGGTCACACAGCAAGATGACTGGACAGCATCAGAGATGGTCACACAGCAAGATGACTGAACATGAGATGATCACACAGCAAGATGACTGAACATGAGAGATGATCACACAGCAAGATGACTGAACATGAGAGATGGTCACACAGCAAGATGACTGAACATGAGATGATCACACAGCAAGATGACTGGACAGGACAATTAATTCACTCTGCATTAATTAAATGACTACAGTGGTTGTTTTTAAAATCTCCCTCGACCTGTAAGCATGATGTGCTTTGCAGCTGATGTGGTGAATATGTTGAGGTGCGGCACTGTGTCAAACTGGGAGTGGGTTACACGCTGCTGTTTTTTCAAGTCTGAGTGGAACTAAAAAAGTAAGAAATGTGCAATATTTCTTTAGCAGACTTCATCATCTTAGGGACTATAGTAATCCTTGTCCCTTTATAGCCAGGTTGACCCTGTTATTGGGGGAATAAACAGTGAGATGAGTCAGGATCCTGGCTGGCTGTGGTTCTTGAATCCTGGCACAAGTGTGTCAGCTGTGGGCCACCGACCACCAAATAGGACAGCGTCTTCACCCTCCATTTAAATGACTAAGGTGGAATGTTTGGCAAAAGGTCAGTTTAAAAAAAATAAAAATTAATTAAAACCATAAGACGATAATCAACATTCACTTAAAAAAAAATCTAGTGACAAGGGGAGGAACTGAAAATATCACCATAAACAGGAATGATAAATGTGGTGAAAAGAGCAAAATAATGGGTGACAGAAATAAGTATTGGTCAGTTTGGCCAGGCAACCATGAGCAGAAATTCATAAACTGAGCTGATGGAGAGTATAAAGGAATAACAAATGAGATGAAACATGACCATTCATTCCCACAAGATATCTGGTACTGGCGACGGTAAGTCATATTAGCAGTGGTAATAATTCTGCATTTAGAATTAATAATCATTTCCCCATATTCAACCTACCTACAATCAATCAGTCATTCATTTGCATGTCCCTTGCGGAACTTTGCCTCCCTAACAGCTCTCCTGTAGGCCTCTCGGTTGTAAGAAAGATGTCCTGCTGCTGATGCATCCATTTGCAGATTATCAATGATGCCTTGCAGCCATCTTTGCCTTGGTCTTCCTCTCTACATTTAGAACCTACCTATATTTAAGCTAAAAAGTGATAACTGTGCATGATAATAAAATCTGTAATGGAGAAACTTACATTCTTTGAAGACCGTCCAGTACACAAGCCAGCCAGGCCAGCCATGACACAGATTATCAATATGTATTGCCTCAGCATATTAAACCCTGTACTGTGCTCAGAAAACACAACTTAAGATTTGGTCCTTTCAGTTAGATTGTGGTCCCTTCTGTGAGAATTCTGTAAGAAAGTAACAAATATTACTTTCAGAAAAGTTAGAGATGATGGTATATGGTGTGGATGAAGAAAAGGTAAGATGATGATGAAAGTCTTTCATTAATTACCTCTTAGAACATCATGGGTCTTTGAAAAAAGACTGTAGTCATATACTACTTGCACACACCTGAAAGCTGTGGCACTAAAGTGGGCCTGACTATTAACCAAGTTAAGACAGAGCATATGAAGATATCAAGAGATAAGGGGCAGAATGATCCAGATTCTATAACTGTTGGAGATATGACCATCAGTAAAACAAAAACATACAAATATCTAGGTACAACTTTCAGCAGCTGCAACACAGTAAGTGAGGAAATCAAAAGCAGAGTACAGATAGGGAATAAAATATACTTCGCCTTGCAACACCTGTTAAAATTAAAAATCCTGTCCCAAAACACCAAAATAACAATCTATAAAACTATAATAAGACCAGCCGTCATGTATGGATCAGAAACAAGAAGTACAACAAAGAAAGATGAACAACAACTGTAGGTCTCTGAGAACAAGATCCAAAGAAAAATCTTTGGGCCCATAGATGATACCAATAGTGGAGAATGGAGAGCTAGAAAGAACACTGAACTTAACACAGTGGATTATAAATGTCTTAAAACTGAACAGATTACACTGGCTGGGTTATGCAGAAAGAATGGAAAAGAACAGACAAATGAAAATGATGTATGCACAAGAGATGAAGCAAACAAGACTGAGAGGTAGACCAAGACAGAGATGGAGAGAAAACATAGAAGAGGATATACAGGAAATTAGTGTCACCAACTGGAGAGAGAAGATCAGGAAGAGAGAAGAATGGAGGTGAACTTTATCTGCAGCAATGAGCCTAAATGGCTCAGAATGCTGAGGAAGAAAATCTGTAGTCATATGGCTTTGATGATGAATGATTTTAAAAAATGTCTGTGTAGCATCCGTGTTCTTTGATAGTCTAAGAGATAAAGACATATTATGGCCAAATGATTACTATGTTCTGTTGTGCTGAAAAGTCACTTGTCCTACCATAGCCCTCAGTCTTTGCCTTACTAATTTTATTTTCTTCATATCTGTGTGTTTTACAACAGTTTTCTAGACTAATCCTACCTGCTTTGCTCAAAACATTTTTCGTAGTGCAAACCAGGAACTAAGATAACAGGACTTTTAACAGCTGTTGATAACTAGGCCTAGGTCCTGCCAGATGTTATCTATCTCTGAAACTTGCCTTGAATATTTCTAACAAAATTAACAAGGCAAGATCTTCCAACATTTTTTCTATGATCATTTAAACTTCAAAAGACATTGCTATTCAATCCTAAAAAGAAAACAATATTTGCATATACGTACGTACAACCATATACATGTGCACGATGGTAAAAAAGTAGATGCTTTATTCATTAATGAAGCACATATCTGTGACATTTCAACTTAACATTACAAAAAAAAAAACAAACATTGAGAACGAGGGAAGGAAGAGAAAGACTGTAAACTGTATAACAAATAGAAAAGGAAGGGGGAAATGCTAATACCATGTAGATTCTGTGGAGGAAAGAATGTACAGGCTGAATTACGGCTGCTTTACGCTACTGTAGCAGAAATGCTATTGCTAATAACTTATTGGATTATTCATACAATCTCGGCTATACAGTGGCATACTTTACATTCTTAGAAGCCTGGCTCTTCTCTGCAAGTTTTGTGTCTGTATAGCTCGAAGTAGAAATCGCTGTCATGTGACTAAGTTTCTGTCAGCTGACACCTGTCAGATGGGTTTCTTCTTGTTGAATCGTTATATCAGCGTTTCGCATAAATACTTCGATATTAAATCTACATTTCCTTGATTTCATGGGGTTGACCTTTCACATTTTGACATTATTTCACTGAATACGTTGGATCCATCATGCATTTCAAAATATTGCTAACTTTCATGCCTGTTGTAAAAAATTAAGGAAGAATCTGTTGATCTCAAGAATCGCAGCCCCTATGAGCACACATTTTATATACACCAAAAAAATTGCTGTTATGTCTGCATGCACCTTTAAAATACTGTGATAGTGATTCTTTTCATCATGCAAGACGATTTTGAGGCAAGATGATGCTAGCTGTTTGTGGAATTAGCTAGCATTCTTTTTTTTTTGGAATTAACAAAATTAATTTAAGACTACTTCCACCGATGTTTGATTGGTAAATAGACCACGATATGACACACCATATTTGTGTAACAAGACCCCGTCTCCTAGCACTTACGTTTCAGTCTTCGGGTGTGACCAACGTTTGACAATCAGAATAACACTGCACACTTTTGTAGAATTACCCTCCATATTGCACAGTCTTCTGCCAGTTCTCAAAGGCACTCGTCAATACTTAGAAAATCTCAGATTGATGCCTTACAAAAAATATCACTGCACTTCGATTTTCACCTGCTTCGTGGCCTTCTTCTCTGAAGTTGCTAGTCAAATTATTCTCATTATCACTAGACGATTAAAAGTCAAATGACTCAGTAGCAGTAAGCAGTGCTTCACTTGATGTTGAGTAATTGTAATACAGTAATCAATTACATGGTTTAGTCAAATAGAAAGGGTGCGCATGCGAGCTCTAAAGCTGTTCTTTCTTGTTTTAAATAGTTTAACATTCTGTTACTGCAACGACATCGTGTATATTTATATATTTAGTTTTATATATACTTATACCCAACTTCTGCGCGTGTATATGCGTGTTCTAGCAATGTCTTATGCTAGAAATGTGTGTGTCGGTTTTGTTTTATGTGTATGGTTGTAATCTAATGTATGCGTTTCTTGTGTGTGGGTGTGCGTGTGGGTGTGAATGTGTGTGTGGGGGGGGGGTGTTACTTCCCGCTTCCCCCCCCCCCAAAAAAAAATAAACTCAGACTATAAAAATTTAAATATGACGAACGTATATATGTATGAGTAAACCGATCCATTTGACTGCGGAAAACTGCTACATACGTGCTCTCCCTGATTACACTGTGACAGCGAAGGGGAGAATTTTAGTGTATATCTTTCTCCATCATATGTCCCTTCTTCTTGGATCTCTCCAGTTATTAAGGTCTCAGCTATGTTTCTTTCTGATATTTTTTTTATCTTCGTAATTTAAGTTTAAAAAATTTAGGTGTTTTCATTATGCCTTTTTTTAATTTTAAAAGCAGCACTGAAGCAACATAAGCGGAGTCACTGCTAGTCTATTTTGGTGCCCTAGATAATAAAGCTAACAACATGCAAATTATTAATTAAAAAAACTATGACTCTCAAAGATTATTTTTTGTAATGAGAAACAACGAAGCTTTCGCACAGTAAAGTGATATATCATCATCAGATGCCGCGCCGACTGGCGTTGGCTATTGTGCTTCTCCAGAGTACACGATCCTTCATGCAGGCCATCAGCTCAGTTGGTGATCTCCAACTCACACCATCCAGTCAGACTGTCCAGTATCATTTCTCTTGGTCTTCCTCTTAAAGTGATGTAGCACAGTGTGTTTTATGGTTACATTATTAACGGTAGACAGGCGTGTGGTTCAGTATAAAAAAAAGGAAAGTGGGCAGTAATGAGAGTGGCAGACAGTGAGTACGTATAAGTGAGGAGAATACAGGTAAAGGTAATCCTGTCATGCCTTAGAGGCACACAGGGATATAGTGTTAGTGGAGAATACAGCAGTCAAGTATTTCAGCAAATGCCTTGTCTTCATGGACCACATGCAGAAAACAACACAACAAATAAAAACTTGAAAAAATAAAGCTACTTAGTTCTTTTGGTATTCTCATTGTAAGAAAGAGAGACACAAAATATGTCCATTTAAAAAAAATAGTAGACAAAGCATTTTAGATGTGAGAGAAAGAAGAATGACAAGAGAGCTGCTTGGGACTTGAACCACAGACTCCAGCAGGGCGAGCAGCCACCTAGCCATGAGAAACAGTACAAAGATCAGTACTGTGTCCTTCAGAGGTGAGCACCATTGAAGACTTATTGTGAACCAGAGAGACAAGCCCAACAGAGTCATACATTTTGTCTCCTTCTTCTTCTTCGTTCGTGATACGTTTTGTAAAAATTAGTGTAAATTCGTAAAAAAAAAACAAAGCAAAAAGACTCAGCTTATACTCATCATTTTATTTTTGTCATTTTGTTCCATGTATAAGATGACTTAAATTAGACTCTTTTGATAACAGATGCCTAAGGAAAATGCTCGGCATCAAGTGGAACGAATTCAAGAACAATGCAGAGATAAGACAGATGAGCGAACAACAACCAGTCTCATAGGTGATCAGGAAAAGGAGATGGACATATGTTGGTCACGTGATGAGAAGAAATGATCAGAGAATCCCAAAACAAGCTATCAAGTGGAACACAGCAGGCCAAAGAAAAAGAGGCAGACCACATGAAACTCTAAAGAGGACATTGTTAAGAGAGGCCAAATTAATAGGCATAAAATCCCTTGATGAGGTTGAAAAGCTCGCTTAAAACAGGAAAACTTGGTGAACTACCTTACAAGTCCTGTGTGACATTTAAGAAGGATATAAGATAAGATGACTTGGGCATGTTTGTGCATAAGTGAACATTTTTCTTTTTATTAGCTTTGTAACTTCTTCCTTATTGCAGAGTACAACATTCGACTGTCCCCAGACACCTCAGAATTAAAAATGGAACCACAACATGTTTTGGTATTGTTTGGGAGTCAGACGGGGACTGCCCAAGACATTGCTGATAGGGTTGTGAGAGAGGCTAAGAGGAGGCATTTTTCAGCGAAAGCTGTTGCCATGGATACATACAATGTGGTCAGTATATGTCTGTATGTGTGTAGTGCTTATGTGTACGTTTTGGGAAAATGATCAGGTTTTTAAAAAAATTTGTTCCAGACATCTTTTGTCATTAATAAGTTAAATTAGAGTTATATGCATAGAACACACTTCACGTCTGCATATGTGTCCCCCTGACAGCCGTTATATACACATTGCAAGTCCTAGGATTGAGGTCATTAGTTTTTAACATGTCATGTAGCACAAGAAGGGAATACTAACACATAGAACTAACAGACAGAATGCAGTTTTAGAAACTAACAGACAGAATGCAGTTTTAGAAACTAACAGACAGAATGCAGTTTTAGAAACTAACAGACACATTGCAGTTTTAGAAAAAGTTAAAAATGGAACATATAACCAAAGATCTGGACAAGAACACACTAAAAAAACATCTTAGTCATGTGAAAAAAAGCAACCGTGGAGCATAGAATGGCTGATAAAAAAGAAAATTGGGAAAGAGATTCAGAATACCTGGAGGAGAAGTGTTAAAAATAAAAAAAAAGGATAGGATAAAGGTTGGGAAAGATGAAACTAAAGCACAACTTTCAGGCTATGAACAGATCATTGTAGACTGTAGCTATAAGTCCTTCTATATAAACCAAGGCAGTCCAAATTTCACCTTGTACATACTGTATGATAAGTATGAAGACAACTGCGGTAAAACTGGTAGTAATGGTGGGCAGAGGTGCATGCTTCAGTTATTACAAAAAGATTTTTAAAAAAAGAGGAAGGAAAAGGAAAATCAGCAACAGAAGAAAGCAAGAACACTTGGAAATAGAAAAACAACAACCCAATATTTTGGCGGAATGCCTTTGTCAAGGACAATAGAAATGACTAAACAACAATAAATGCACGAAAAAAAAAAAAAAGGATGTTGCTTGTCAGTTATCTGCACATGGCAGAATGGTTTTCAAACTTCAGAATGCATCCTGCAAGCCTGAAATCTCTACAGAGACTTTTAAAATCCCAGGCCTAGCCCCCATGAAAAGAGCATGGATGAAAAACTAAGGGGGGCAAGCATGAAGTCAGTGGGCAGTGGAGTTACATGAGTCGGTGGAGGTGAATAACCTTGTCTGGATGACTGATCATATGAAACAGAGCACAGAAGAAGAAGGCAAGATAAAATGACTGGTTCAGGGTAGGTCTGAATGGAAGTTTGACCATGGCTTATTGCTCTTCAAGAACCCAAGGAGTGATATGTTCTGTATTCTTCCCCTAATACTGTTAGATCAGGCATTTTGCATCACTTGAGAAGACAGCATGTCTGATAACTGTTCTGTCATTTCATTCAGGCAAATCTGATATGGGAACCTCTGGTTATTTTTGTGTGTTCCACAACGGGCCAAGGGGACCCCCCGGATAACATGAAGGTATATTAGATGATACTTCTGAAGCTTGTCTTTGATTTCCTTAACACTATGTCAGTCATGGTGTATATCTTTGCTATTAGTAACTCATAATTTTCAACGTGTGACCATATGTTGTGTAAAGTCTTTTTCTCATTTTCAAGTAAGTTTCGAGATGTTTAAAGCTTTCAGACATTTGCATGTAAACTGGTGCTATATCTTACATCTTATATCCTTCCTGTGCCATTAAACGTCACATAGGGCTCACATTGCAGTTTGCCATGTTTTTCTTTTTTTGGCAAGCTTTTCAACCTTGTCAAGGGATCTTATGGCCTCTAATTACTCTCTCTCTCTCTCTCTCTGAACCTTAAGTGCCCAGGGCACATGGGGCTTCCACAAGGACTTTCCACAAATGCCTGTCCTTCGCCTTTTTTTCTGCTCTTGCCCAGGTGAGCCCTCTATTGCTCAACATCCTTTCTGTTGTTCTTCTCCATGTCTCTTTTGGTCTACCCTTACTTCTGTTCCCCTGTGGTGTCCATCTTAGTGCTATTTTTGGTAGTGAGTTGTCAGTCATTCGGAGCACATGTCCCAACCATCACCAGCATCTTTCCTCAATAATTGTTGTCAGTGGCTTCATCTGCATTTCTGCCAATAAAATGTTATTTCTTATGGTGTTTGGCCAGAATATTTTCCTAATTCTTCGTAAACATTTAGTCTGGAAAGAATTCAACTTGTTTTCTATGGTTTTGGTGATTTTCCAGCATTCACTTCCATAGAGTAGTACACTTAGAACATTACTCTTAAATATCCTGATTTTCATATTTATGCTTAGTTTTTTTTATTTCCATATAGTCTGCAGCATTGCAAAAGCGTGGTTTTGCTCTAGTAAGTCTGCTGTTGATGTCCTCTGTGCTGTCTCCATTTTCTACTACTCTGCTGCCAAGGTATACAAATTCGTTGATCTCCTCCACTAACTTGTTATCTACTCTGAGTACATTTCTGTTGTTCACATTTTGCTTCATTAACTTTGTCTTTCCTACGTTGATCTTTAGTCCTATGTTGTTTGCCTCTAATTACTAATTACCTCTAATTACTGCCCTCTAATTAATTGCCATCTTTCAGCAATGTTCTCTTCAGAGTTTCAAAGTGGTTGACCTCTTTCTTTGTCCTGCTGTGTCCCATTTGATATTTTGTTTTGGGATTCTCTGATTATTTCTTCTCGTCATGTGGCTGATATGCACTTGTGTGTCCGTTTCCTTTTTTTTTTTTTTTTGATCACACATGAGACAGGTTGTTGTGTGCGTATCTTCCTTATCTCTGAATTGGTCTTGTGCTACATACTTAAAGATATTTTGAATTGTCACCTTCTCCTGGAGTTACAGAACTTGTTTTGGAGTTACTGCTCTTTAGTGGCATGACACCACTGCCTAGTCAGCTTCTAACTACTAATGTTGTGGTCATTTGTTTAGAAACACTGCTCCTGCATTTCTTTGTGCTGTTGTGCTGTGCCCTGCTCTTTAGGTTTCCTTCACTGCAGCACTTGGTTTGATAAGTGGAGGAAAAAAAAAAGGGATAGCTACATCTTGCCAGCATTTAATGAATTATTACATCAGTCTGGAAACTATGGTGATGTAACTTCTGAGTATGCCTGTATATAGAGTTATAAGTTTCTGTGGTGATGTAACTTCAGAGTATGCCTGTATATAGAGTTATAAGTTTCTGTGGTGATGTAACTTCAGAGTATGCCTGTATATAGAGTTATAAATTTCTATGGTGATGTAACTTCGGAGTATGCCTGTATATAGAGTTATAAATTTCTATGGTGATGTAACTTCAGAGTATGCTAGAATATAGTTATAAACTTCTATGGTGATGTAACCTCAGAGTATCCTTGTATATAGAGTTATACACTTCTGTGATAATATAACTTCAGAGTATGCCTGTATATAGAGTTCTAAATTTCTATGGTGATGTAACTTCAGAGTATGCTAGAATATATAGTTATAAACTCAATTTATGAAAACAGAAATTATCATTTCTTATCTTCAGTGGATAAGATTTCTATTTTATGTTTGTTCTCTTGTCTTGTCTTGTCTTGTCTGCTTCATCGTATACCTGTCGGTGTTGAGGGGACAAATGGATGTCTTGATAGGGCTCAACGATTTGCTTCATATAATGGGATATTTAATGTTTCTGTGATTTCCTCCCTCCATCTCTTGCATAGACGGCTTCCGTTACCTACAGATCTTAATGTGAATATCTTCTGTGCTATACTGTCTGGTGGTAATGTTTGTTCTCTTTCTTTAAAAAAATATGTATTTCTGAGTAACTGAATATTGCCTTACTTCTGAATGATGTTCTTGGTAACAGGGATTGTCATGCTATAATCTGGTAGTGTGGGGATAGAGATTGATATGTTCTCAGCGGTAGTGGAGCCTGCAGATAAGCTCAGCTCGTTAGGTCCATTTTAGGAAGCAAGATGATTTGATGTTTTTATTTCAAATTGATCCATGGTCCTCATTATGATGTCCACAGAGAATTGAGTTTTGCAAATCCTAATAGATCCCTAGGATATAAGGAAGGAGGCCATGGCAGTCCACTGTTATCTTGCCTCACCTGCCACACTTCCCTCAGTCGCAGTGGTCTCAGAATACTAGGCAAGAGATGATGGAGGTTAGACGTAAGTGGTCATCTACATCCTTGGCAGTCATGACAGAACTAACAGAACAAAAAAACATTAGTTTTATTTTCTTTTTTTGTTTTTTATATCCTTATTACCCATTTAAAAATGAACATTTTTTTGTATTACACTTTCAGACATTCTGGAGGTTTCTTTTAAGAAAAGATCTGCCATCTAATTCCCTCTGCCAGCTTCATTTTGCAGTTCTTGGACTGGGTGACTCATCTTATCAGAAGTAGGTACAGTAAATTACAGTAAGCTCTTTGTGGTGGAGGTAAAGGAAATAAACTTAAAGGAGTTTATGAAAGGAAATAAAATAAGTTATATATTTCAACACTTCAATTATAGGTGTTTCTCATAGTGAAAAGCACTCTATGAAAAGCACACAGAAGTGCAAAGGATGCAGTTAAGGTGATACATTTATATTTTCTCCATCTATAAATTCTGATTTTTAAAAAATGTTTGCTCATGACTTTTGGTATGACCCTTGTATGTCAAATTATATGTGACTAAACTAGAAGCTAAACATGCAGCAAAACTGAGAAGCTTGTTATTATTATTATTGTTGTTATTAACAAACCATGCAAAAAGTTACAAATGTAAAAAAAAGTAAAAGTTCTGAGAATGAAAGATCATTGTCTAATTACCTTGATTTGATAATAAATATAATGCTAAGTATATACTATATAAAAAAGCTAGAATTCCCATTTCCATGCCATTAACTCTTTCCGTGCCACAGGAAGAAACGCGGACGTTCAGTTCCAGCCAGAATAAAAGCGCGGGTCTTGATATGTTAGGGGGTATAGTTGTAAAATGGAATGGAAAACAGTATTTCCATATAGTTCCATGTACTTATTATGTTTCAAAGTATAACTAAATGTATGAAAATTTCATAAATGCAGAGTTTTTTAGGAAAAAAGAAGTAATGTGATGTTTTTAGACAATGACTGTGCCCAGCTCACCATCGGCTAGGTCTAGATCTACACTACTTACCATCTGAGATGTCTAGATCTACTTGTCGATCTCGTATTCTGATTCCATGTTGCATTCTCGCTAAATTAGTGTCTGAAATAACCTACTAACTACTTCTCCAGTAATCTAAATATGTCTAGATCTACTTGGGATATATTCAGGAGCAGTGGGGTGGTCACAGGCCATGTCCATACCCCTATCTACATCATAAAAAATTGAAAAATTTCCAAGATTCTCTTCCTTTTTCTCCCTCAGCATCGCTCGTAACTAACCACTCTTTTGCCATTTTGAAAAGTATCACCGGAAACGTGGACGAAATATGTATAATCTAAATGTTACACCCCTTGTTTTAGTGAAACAAACCAAGAGTCACCATCGCGACAATGGCACCAATCGGGAAAACCGAAAGTTTTCACTATCACGACAATGGCGTGGGAAGAGTTAAGGCATATTGGGGAATATGGAGGTAGGCCCGTATTTTCCATAACCTTTGGCACATGAAAATGTGATGTGGTCAGTATCACGCCTGGCTGCTCTACCTTCCCAGATTTCTCTGGTACCCGTTTTTAGAGGCTGGGTGAACCCCGGGGTTTCTTTGTGCGTACCAGAAAAAAATCCCACTGCTGGGACTGAACCCGGCACCACATGATTAGTAAACCTAGTGTTTAACCACTCGGCTAGCCAGGCCACCACATTCTGTATAGCCTTGGGAATTATTTTTGATCCAGGCATAAAGAAGTTGTGAACAGAATTTCAGTGACATTTTTTATTGATTTACATACTTTACACTGCATTTGCAAAATGACTGAGTCCTAACACCAACATTTATAAGTAATTTATATGTACATTTGTTTCTTAAACACCACTGAAATCATATAACAATGTTGTTTTTAGGAGAAATAGGTCAGATGAAATTTATTTGACAATTTAAAAACCTGAACTGTAAATTTATTCAGTATAAGCAATGAACATTGTGGAAAATTGACCAACGCCATCACCCATATTTTAAATGAAAAGAGAACTTCTTAAGGAAAAAATCCCCCAAAAAACATGTTATATATTACTGAAACAAGATGATGAAGATTTGTGCACTGGATAACCATTGTAATGAGTACTTGACGTGGTTGTCATAACAGGTTCAATGTGGTTGGCAAGCGTCTGCAGAAGCGGCTGGAGCAGCTTGGTGGGAAGACTATTCACAGACTTGGATTGGCCGATGATCAGCATGATCTGGGGTAACAGAAGTTTCATTAGTGTATTATGTCACCCATTTTGATATGACCGAAATATTTTAACTATCTGGTTTATATGTTTTTCATTATTTATTTTTTTCAGTTTCAATTGATTTAGTACATTCAGCAGACTACTTTTTTTTTTTTCAGTGAAAAGAAAAGTGAACTTATTTGGGAGGTTCTGTTTACAGAGTATGGATAAGTTAGTATTCCTGATACATCTTCATTTAAAATTGGATGAATTCTTAGCGCTTCCGTTGAACCTTCATTGTTGTAGAAATTAATGCTGATATTACTTAGATTAGACAAACAAAGATGACTTATATAGAAGTAGTGAAAGGAGTTAGATCAGGAGGCAGACAGTGATGGTGAGACAACCTAGAAGAAGATTCAGGTGCTCTTGGAATTGTCTGCCTGGCAAGAAAAGATCAAGAACAGAGGGGAGTGGAGACATGTCTGCAGCAATGAGCCTTGGTGGCTCGGAAAGGGTTTTTTATGTGCACGACAGTTTATGCAAACTTTCAGTTTCCCCCCACTATCTAGAAAGCCCATGGGAATTTGTTGCTGGCGGATTCACGAGCAAAAAAAAAACAAGGTTAAGACCCATGACATGCAACATGAACGTCTAAGACCAAGACTATGCAGTTCACCGTAGAAAGTAAGATGTAAACAAATAAGGATGAGAGGGGTAATATATTGTGTATATGGCGAGAGAGATGCACGTAGAAGTGTGTAATATACAGCACATGCAGAAAGAGAGATGTGTAGTCATTGTTCAGACATGGGCATAGAGTGCTTAAGAGGTGGAAAAACAGAGCAAAGAATGCCAGAATTATAAGCCAGCGATGAGGTGAAAGCCGACTTCTTCTGGAGTTGGGGAAGGAGAAGGCAGCCAGGCGTGATACTGACCATATCACCCTCTAGTGTGCTGACAGGTCAAGGAAAATATGGGCACTAACACCATATCCCTATGTGCCTCTAAGGCATGACAGGGTTACCTTTACTTTACTTTACTAATGTGGTGAAAGGAGATGTAGGCATAAGAAGTTCGACTCCTCATGGCTAGCTGGGCACATTATAATCATAAGAAGTTTGGATCATCAGTGGTAGCTGGTCTCATTTATGTCCATTACAGGTAATCACGGGATCAGACAAGTATTAATGACATCATTAATGTGAACATCCTTTAGAAGAAGCTTAATGGCCGGGTGGTCTGTTCCAGATAATCATGAAATCAGATATGTTTTAATGACTTGATAATATGAGAATTCTTTAGGGCAGATGGTTAATTTACTGTTCCTGGCAGTTAGTCATCCAACAGGAATCCAGGGTTCTATTCTTATCCATTTTTTTTTCACTAATTTTTTTTATTTTTTCAAATCTGTCTGTGAGCTTGTTATTGACATAATTGTACCTACTTTAGTTCAGCACTGTGCTGTAGTATACATTATACCTAACTTTTCCAGCGTGGATGCAGTGGCAACACCCTGGCTAGATGGTCTCTGGAATGCTGTACTTGACATCTACCCAATGGCCCCTGGCACAGAAATTATAAGCAGTGACGTCTGGTAGAACAGAACTTTCATTTTTAACCAGTCATTAATGTTATAGGCAGGTGTATATAACACTTACATAATGTAGGGATAGTATTGTGATTTCCTATTCAAGATTTGAATTACTGATTTCTGCAGTATAGCAAATGTCTATTCAAGACATAAATTACTGATTTTTGTACTGTAGCAATTTCCTATTCAAGACTTGAGTTACTGATTTCTGTCTTGTTAAGTAAGAGGGTTGCAGGTGTAAAAACAAATAGCAAAAGAAAAAAAAAAGTAACAAATAAAACTTTAGGATGAAGGAATGTAGAAATAGTTTTACTAATAGTAGGAATATGAATGAATAAAAGCAACCAATATTTTGACCACAGAGGCTTTTATCAGGACCAGCTAAGAAGACAGTACAGTGAAGGGAGCAGAGGAAAGAAAAATGGCTTGCTTGTTAGATCATTAGCTTCCTGTTTGCATTAAGGTATCAAGGGATTATTAAGTTTTTAAGAAAAATTAATTAAATCCTATTTTTTTTTTCAAAATGAAAGGGAGATCTCTTGACATTGAAGCAGTATGAACCTTTTTAATTTCTGTATCATTAGCTACTGGGTGAAAATTTTAATTGTTGAATAAAAACTTATATTAGTGATTGAACAACACTTTTGGCATTTGGCTAAAAAATTGTGGAATTTTATTAATTCTTTTTACCTTTTCATCATCACAGTCCCCCATCCAAGTTCAAGGTCAGGTTTGTTACAGAAGTTTCAGAAAATGGTCATCTTACTCCTGAAAATCACCCGACAGAGGACTCGCGGCACATTTTACAGTCCAAGTTGTCAGATCCAAAAACACCGAGTTCTCTGTGCCCTTATCATGCTCGTCTTATAAGCAATGAGAGGGTCACGGCTCATGATCATTTTCAGGATGTTAGACTGATCAAATTTGATATATCAGGATCAGATATTAAGTGAGTAATTTCATACAGAAGAATATCATTGCCTTTCCCCTACATTTTCTTCTAGCTGTTTGGTATGAGGGTCATACCGAAAATCGTGAACAAAAATTTATAGATAGAGAAAATATAAATGTATCACCTTAATCTGCGTCCTTTTCTTCACTTTTCAACATAATCTCCATTTCTCTGCGCAGATTTTTCCCATCACTCTGCAAGTTTGAAAATACCTTCCCGGTAGAATTCCGTTCCAGCTGACCGACGACACAGACGTACTGCTTTCTGGATGTTCTCTCCTGTGGGACCCAGTGGGCACAAACTTTTCTGTAGCCTAGGGTTTCAATCATTTCCTGTACTGCATTGTGTCCTATTCCAAGATTTACACCGATTTCAGATACTGTGACACGTCTGTCCTGTTTAATGATGTCGTCAACCCTTTCCACATTGCGTTCAGTGGAGGCAGTTTGAGGGCGACCGTGGCGAGGCATATTTGGATGCTCGTGTTTCAATCTTTGAAATGTTTCACCCACCTCCCAACACTGCTAGCACCCATGCATACATCTCCATAAGCAAGTTGAAGTCTTTGGTGAATTTCAGCAGCTTTAACGAAGAACTCAATAACAGCATGTTGATGAAACGAAACTTCACATGATGGTGACGTCATGTGACCTCTACATGAAGTGCAAAGGATGCAGTTTAAAGTGATACATTTATATTTTCTCAGTCTATAAATTCTGATTTTTAAAAAAATTTTTTTGCTCACAACTTTCAGTATGACCCTTATATTAGTGCCTTTTTAAAAATGTGTTTTCCATTTGACGTAATTTTTCAAAACACATTTTATATCTATATATTCCATGTTTTTGTTTTTTTTTCTCTGGTCTTCTTCTGGGCAAATGTTTTTCAACCATATCTCTCCATTACCTTTGTTCAAGTAAAATGGAGGAGTTCCCTTTCATGCTTTTGAGGCAAACAGGGGAAGTGTTGTTAGAACTTAATGGCTAACATCTGTCTATATCACAGTCATCTTTGAAGATGGAGAGTAGTAGTAGGCTTAATAAGATATATACAGAGCGAGCATAAAGTCTTTCCCTGATTTCAGACATTTACAAGTGTTAGACGAAAGATGCTAGGTACAGACATGCAGATTTTTGTACATTTTACCTCAACTCAAAATGTTTTTATTTACTTTATTTGTCCACTTCAGCATGTGCTTCATTTGTTCCTGGAAACCATCTGACTGATACTTGATTTCTTTGCCGTGTGTTCTCCAACACTGTTTTAGTTAATGTCGATAAATCATCTGTTATCCTTGCCTTTCCCTTTATACCACTGTGAAGAGAAAGTCAGAAAGGGGTAATGTCCAGTGAATGTGGTAGCCACGGTGATGGACCGCCCCTCCTAGTCCATTGATTTGAAAAGTTTGCAAGCATGCAGAGACAAACAAATAAACCCTGGTCATAAATAGCGATTACAGTTCTACCTGTAGAGAAGAAAACTCTAAGAACTGGCCTGTGTAATGCCACAGTGTTCATATTCCTATCCAGCATTGTTTTTCCAGATATCTTTCTCTTAAGATACCTGCCAACGGGCATAGGATATCATGTCCTTCCATAACCCTTGATCCCTTAAGTATTTCAGCAGGCGTGCTACTGAGCATTTCCGTTGCCAGGATGCCAAACCATCAGAACTTCTTCTCTGTCTGTTTACCTCTCTGTTTCTTCTACCTTTGGTTTTTCCTGTTGCCATAAGGTGCTTTACCCCACCTCTCCTCCAAACATGCCCCACAAATTTGGATTGTCGTTATAATTTTCCTCGTTTCTTGTGCCTCTTTTAAGAAATGATTTTTCTTAACTGGGAAAGGATTTTCGTGATTATCCTGTATATTTATGTTGGGGCCACTGATGTACGGCTGGGGATGAAGGGGGACAGGGGGTGAGATTAGCTGTAAAAATAGTGGGTTTTATTGTTGATCTTGCTTCCCTAGGTATTCCCCGGGAGATGTTGTGATGGTACACCCAGAGAACATGCAGGACACTGTACAGGAATTCTGCTCTTTGCTAGAACTGAATCCTGAACAAAGATTTATCCTGGAACAGAATGATCCAGGTATAGCCTATGACCAGTGTTAGATCAGATATTTCTGCTACTGTGCTTTGTCTCCTTAGAATTATCAGTTTTTTTATTGTTTTACAAAGAGATGCATCTGAGTGGTGAAGTGGTTAGTGCACTGGTCTCTCGTGGTGAAGGTCAGTGGTTTGAATATGACCGGAGGTGCTACAGTCACACCCCCCCCTCAGTTGTAGATATGGATGCTTAACTTCTCCTGGAGCTGTGGAAGGAAAGGTGGGCAAGCACATACTGACCACATCACCTTCTAGTGTGCCTATATGTGGAGGAAAATGTGGACGCAAAGACCATATCCGCTAGGTGCCTCTATGGTGTAACAGGACTAACTTTCCCTGCCTTACAATTGGATAAAAACTAAATTGTTTAATACCCGGCTGAAGCTATATTGGTTTTTCATAATTTTTCTGTGAAGAAATGAAAACTTTGCAGTTTTTAGTGTTGTATTAAAAATGATTACTCAATTCAAATGTAAAATCCACCCTCATTTATGCATGTGAAAGCTGGAAAATAACTAAAGAAATAGACAAGAAATTAGACTCTTTTGAAAGCAAATGCCCAAGGAAAATACTCTGTATAAAGTGGAATGAGTTTAAGAACAATGCAGAGATAAGACAGATAAGCAAACAACAACCTGTCTCATGGGTGATAGAAAAAGAAGATGGACATATGTCATTCATGTGATGAGAAGAAACAATCAGAGGATCCCCAAACAAGCTATCAGGTGGAACATAACAGACCGAAGAAAAAGAGGTCGACCACGTGAAACTCTAAAGAGGACATTGTTAAGAGAGGCCAGTTTAGTGGGCATAACATCTCTTGATGAGGTTGAAAAGCTCACCGAAAACGGGAAAACTTGGCAATCTACCATGCAAGCCCTATGTGACGTTTAGCGGCACAAGAAGGATGTAAGAAGATTAAAATGATATTAGGGCCAGTGAACTGAAGCAGACCAAAGTCCTTCTCTACCACTTTACTGATACTCCTTGCAACAGGCTCAGCCAGACTAATGGGGCAGACCTATCATGATCTCGACAGTAGTGGAGTCAGCTTAGAAGCAGGTTTTTTTTTTGGGACCTGCTCTGGGTCTCCAGGCTAGCCACTGTAGCCTCCTCCCAGTTCAGTGTGACACTTGTCCTTCAAGACCTTTGCTGTGTTGATTGGTGAGGACTTCCTTTTCACTCTGGGGAGATAGAATAACTACAACAACATGTGCAGAAACAACTACACGTGAAGAAACAACAACATGTGAAGAAACAACTACACGTGAAGAAACAACAACATGTGAAGAAACAACAACGTGAAAAAACAACAACATGTGAAGAAACAACAACATGTGCAGAAACAACTACACGTGAAGAAACAACAACATGTGAAGAAACAACTACAAGTGCAGAAACAACTAAAGTGAAGAAACAACAACATATGAAGAAAAACAGCATGTGAAGAAACAACTACAAGTGCAGAAACAACTACATGTGAAGAAACAACTACATGTGAAGAAACAACTACAAGTGAAGAAACAACAACATGTGAAGAAACAACAACATGTGAAGAAACAACGACAAGTGAAGAAACAACAACATGTGAAGAAACAACTACAAGTGCAGAAACAACTACAAGTGAAGAAACAACAACATGTGAAGAAACAACTACAAGTGCAGAAACAACTACAAGTGAAGAAACAACAACATGTGAAGAAACAACTACAAGTGCAGAAATAACTACACGTGAAGAAACAACAACATGTGAAGAAACAACTACAAGTGCAGAAACAATTACAAGTGAAGAAACAACAACATGTGAAGAAACAACTACAAGTGCAGAAACAACTACATGTGAAGAAACAACTACATGTGAAGAAACAACAACGTGTGAAGAAACAACTACAAGTGAAGAAACAGCTACAACAACATGTTAAGAAACAACTACAACATGTGAAGAAACAACTACAACAGCATATGAAGAAGCAACTACAACAGGTGAAGAAACAACTACAACAGGTGAAGAAACAACTACAACAACATGTGAAGAAACAACTACAACAGCAAGTGAAGAAACAACTACAACAGGTGAAGAAACAACTACAACAGCATGTGAAGAAACAACCACAGCAACATGTGAAGAAACAACTACAACAGCATGTGAAGAAACAGCTGTAACAGCATATGAAAAAAACAACTGCAACAACATATGAAGAAACAGCTGCAACAACATGTGAAGAAGCAGCTACAACAATATACGAAGACATAACGAGATTAATTTACACTAATTTTTAAATATTTTTTTGTCTTTTAATGGTTTGTTATGTCTGAGTAAACTAAGCAGTGGACTGTTGTGGTTTTTTGTTATATATATATATATATATAATTTTTTTGGCTATATAAAAATTCTTCTACCTGTTTCTATTTTCTGTTTCAGTCAGCTATTTTAGTGGTTCATATCTTTTGTTCTTTCAAAGGCTAACATAGATTCTTATATTTGTGTTAGACACGCCTATACCCTCCAACTTTCCTAGTCCTTGCTCGGTAAAATGGCTGCTTACTCATTACTTGGATTTCAACTCGGTGCCGAGGCGGTCATTCTTTGAGCTGCTGAAGTATCATTCCGATGATGAACTGGAGAAGGAGAAGCTGGAGGAGTTTTGCACCCCACAAGGACAGGAGGAACTCTATTCTTACTGCAACAGAGTGAAGAGAACCATCCTTGAAGTAAGAAGTTGAGATTTAGTGGTGTAAGGGTTTTCGGTGTTTGGCATGTACAGGGTTCCCATAAAAGAGTGTAGGGTTTTTAAATTATTTGTAGTTTTAGAATGGAGTGAGTGAAGTTTATTTTAAAAGATGAATTATTTGGTACACTTCCCTGTCTAACATTCTGTCCTTCTTGCGTATTCAAGTGCCGGGTCATGCTGGATCAACAGGAATGAAGTCCACAGTTCTGTCCAGGTCCTTGTGGCAGCTCCACAGCTTCTGCCTCAGGTCCATCCTCTGTGGCCAGGTCTGTCTTCGTAGGCCAGTGAATGTTGGGTATTCCTGGAGCACATGTTCTGGTCTTTGTGCCCTGTCTCCACAGGGACATGCATCCATGTGAGAAGTCTTGAGTCAAAGATGGTGGCTCAGCAGTCTACAGTGGCCTGTTTTAAAAACACGAGCACTGAATTTCGGACACTCATGTCTGATGGATTTGGTGATATAAAATTAGTAATTAAAAAAAATCTTTTCATGTTCTAAACACTTTTATTTATCAAAGAAAGTCTCAATATCACTTTTCATGCAGAAGAAAAATGTTTTATATGATTATATGAAAAAATGTAAACAAAAGTGGTCACAGCCTTGGATTGCTTACGGAGTACAGGCGTCTATTTATATTTCACTAATATGTAATCAAATTCAGATTAAGAGTCTGAAACTGATCTGAAGTCAAGTGATGAAGGGGAGTAGAAACATGAAAAGACATCAGGTGACGGCCACTGCTTTGATGAAGAAAATGTTAGACCAACAAATAAGACACAAGTGCCAAGGTAAGTTTACTTCTGAGTCAGTGAGAGGGGATAGAATTGGGACTTTGTTTATAATAAAATAACTGTAGGCAGTTTTAACAATAAACTAAGGTGTTATTTAAAATAAGGTAAAGAATGCATAGTTTAGTAACTGTGAGCAGTCTGTTATTGACAGTGAATGTAGGATCTATCTTAGTTATAAGGTGAGAAAGTTGAAATGAGCTTCTGCAGTGTCCTTCAGCAGTATCAAGTTGTTGCTAAATTGTACCTACATTTCTGGTAGTATATGCCCACTCTTTGCTCTGAAATAGCTGTATGCTACTTATTCTGTAAGTAGTGTCTGCATTCAGATTAGATTTATTATGAATATTCTATTTGATTTCAGAACTTTCAGTTGTGACAAGGTTGATGGAATGCCATGGCCCCATGAAAAACTCTGTCATCAGACAAGTAAAAGAAGTAACAAGTGCTAGATGTCAAAAATATGACATTTACTTTTGTTTTCTGAAAGGAAGAGTTCTGCCAGTGGGGACATGAGGTGGGTAGGGAGTAATGAAGTTCTCACAGTGCAGAGGAGGGATGTGGCACTGATGTCAACAGTTCACGAAACTAATGGATATCGTTTAGTTAGTAGAAGAACTAACATAAACTTAGGGAGATATTTGTTATACAGCCAGAACTTGTCAGGGATTATGAGTATATGGGCGGGGTTGACAAAAGTGATCAAGTCATAAACAGCTATAATGCTTTGAGAACGACAATGCTGGAAAATGTTTTTATTTTCATTTTTTTTTTCAGACACTGCAAGGGTAAATACATAATATTTTGTTTCAGGCTAAGATGATCAAGAACCCAGACATAATAGAACTGCAAAGACTATCTAAACATGAACATTTAGATTTTATTGAAGAACTTGTTGGAGAGTTCAAATGTATAAACTAGGAACAGTTTTATTATTTAACGATAACAAACTCCTAACGTTTCGGCACGAGCCTTTATCGAACAAAAACAAACAGGACGAAAAAGAAGAGAGAAGAGACAAAGTATGGATTACATCAAAGTAAGCAAAATAACAAAAAAATGAAAAAAAAATGAATGAAAAATAGCAACGGAATGAAAATTTATCTCAGTTCTTGTAAAGGCTCAAAAAAGCTTGTGCTTCTAGGAACATAAGCAATATGTTTTCACAAAAAAAGGCTTGTATGTATCTTTACTGCAGTGCTTTGTGTATAGTTGTATGACTATACACTAATTATTTGTTGGAGAGTTAGGAAATATATGGATAATTATATGATAGTATGCCTGTCACAAAATAGGACTTGAAATTAACAAGAACAAAACAAAAATAATGAAAATTCTCCTTAATCAAAATGGAAAAATACAAATAGAAGGGACAGATATTGAAGAAGTCAATCAATTTGCATACCGTGGCAGCTACATGGACCAGGATGGTGACACCAGAAAAGAAGTTAGAATCAGAATTGCAAAAGCAGCATCGATCTTCAAGAATCTAGAGAACATATGGAATTCAAAAGTTATAAGCACAAAAACCAAGTTAAGACTATTCAATTCAAATATAATATCCACCCTCATTTATGCATGCAAAAGCTGGAAAACAACTAAAGAAATAGACAAGAAATTAGACTCTTTTGAAAACAAATGCCTAAGGAAAATACTTGGCATCAAGTGGAACAAATTCAAGAACAATGCAGAGATAAGACAGATGACTGAACAACAACCAGTCTCATGGTTGATCAGAAGAATGAGATGGACATATGTTGGTCACTTGATGAGAAGAAATGATCAGAGAATCCCAAAACAAGCTATCAAGTGGAACACAACAGGCCAAAGAAAAAGAGGCAGACCACGTGAAACTCTAAAGAGGACATTGTTAAGAGAGGCCAAATTAACAGGCATAAAATCCCTTGATGAGGTTGAAAGACTTGCCGAAGACAGGAAAAATTGGCGAACTACTTTGCGAGCCCTATGTGACGTTTAACGGCACGGGAAGGATATAAGATATAAGATGCCTGTCACAACAAAGCCTATGTTTTTTCTCACTATGCAAATGGATTCTGAAATCATAGATAATCAGTAAGAATGCAAACTCTGTTATCAGATTAGTAAAAAAGAAGTAAAAACAAGTATTAGATATTAAAAATGTGACAGTTATGCTTTCAGAAATGAAGACATTATTTACCTCTCTAACATAAATCGTAATGCTACTTCATTTTGAAGTGTCACCTGATAGTATGTCATCTGACATAATTATGAAATAATTTCTCAGAATTTTCAGTGTAGAACACTGTCCATACATGTTTTGTTTTATTCATTTTTATGATGTCATTTATGTCAAACTGAAATGTTTTTATGTTTTGAAGTCAAGTTTCAAAACTGGACAATTTTCTTGTTTATTTTTTTTTTCCCTAACAATTTTACCCCAAGTGTTGATAGTGTAAAAATCTTATCATTTCATTATTATTGGTAAGATTGACTTCATATTTGAATATAATGTGCAAAAATGGTTATATTTTTTTCACAGAACAATCAGTTTGTTCTCCAATATTCCATTACTTTTTTTTCCATCTGTGTGAAAATGTACTGTCAATATTTTTGTTACAATTTTATTCCATACTTTATTCACATTTCATGAGCCTACAGTCACATAACTTCAGAAATGTCATTTTAAGCTTTAGAATGTCAGACTACATCCAGTTTCAAACAAAACGATATATAATAAAGATGTATCAGCACTTTGTATAAGGAATTAGTCAAGTTTCTGAATTGGACCGTTTTCTTTGTTTTGCTTTGTTTTTTTTTCCTAATAATTTTACTCCGAGTATTGACAATGTAAAAACCTCATCATTTCATTATTATTGGTCAGGTTGACTTCATATTTGAGTGTTATATAGAAAACAAACCACAGAAAACAAGTTGAATTCTTTCCAGACTAAATGTTTACAAAGAATTAGAAAAATGTTTTGGCCAAACACCATAAGAAATAACATCATGTTGGCAGAAATGCAGATTAAGCCACTGACAACAATTATTGAGGAAAGACGCTGGCGATGGTTGGGACATGTGGTCCGAATGACTGACAACTCACTACCAAAAACAGCACTAATATGGACACCACAGGGGAACAGAAGTAAGGGTAGACCAAAAGAGACATGGAGAAGAACAGAAAGGATGTTGAGTAATAGAGGGCTCACCTGGGCAGGAGAAGAAAAAAAGGCAAAGGACAGGCATTTGTGGAAAACCCTTGCTGAAGCCCTATGTGCCCTGGGCACTTAAGGTTCAGAGGGAGAGATATAGAAATAGTTATATTTTAATAAAACAATCACTTTGTTCTCCTACATTGCATTGTTTTTTGTCCTTCTTTGTGAAAGTGTACTGTCAATATTTTTGTTACAGTTTTATTCTGTACTTTATCCACATTTCATGAGCCTACAGTCACATAACTTCAAAAATGTCATTTTAAGCTTTAGAATGTCAAACTACATCCAGTTTCAAACAAAATGATATATAATAAAAGATTTATCAGTACTTTGTATAAGGAGTTCAAGACCTGTAACAAAGTTCAAGTCTGGTGGGGTAATGAAAATTCTGAAAAGCCTATTTTCTAGGAGTTGAATGGAACAGGATGGTCTGTTGGTATCTCTGTAGCTAATGGATTAGATCATTCTCAGCATTACTGTGTATATTTAGTCTCTTTGCCCATTGCTGTCTGCACTGGTTTTTTTATTGTAGTCATAGCCTCTTTGTAATGTATTCTGTCCTTTATCTTTCAACTCAGCATCCGTATAGTATTAGTATTATATATATTTAAAGAGTAGTAATAAATATGAAATGGATGAATAATATATATAGCCTTAAATATTTAAATAAAACCACTTAACAGAACTATTTAACATTAACACATTAACTGTGATCAATTTTATAGACAATTTGATTCTTGTAATAGAATTTTTTTCAAGGTCTGGAGAAAGCTGCAACAGTGCCCAATCTAGAGGCTTTTTGATGATTGTTTGTGCAGTGAAATCTGGTGTGCATCACTCTGCAGATAGATATTTTTCACTTTCAGTGGCATATTTCCCAATACTAAGTGTTGTGTAGCAATTTCTACAGCTGGGTTGACCGGAGGTCACTGGTAGCAGGTCAAAATCCCCAACTTTTTTCATAAGGAAATGGGTCATCATCAACTGATATACTCACACTGCATGGAGGAGAAAGTATTATCATTGCAAAAATATCATCTCTTGATGATCAGTAATCATTTTGGACAAGAGCTAGCAAAAGTTGAAGTCAGTAGATGAGAGACATGTTCTCCTTTCTTTGTTTCAGGTTTTGCAGGATTTTAGCAAAACCTCAGCAAAGATAGCTTTTGAATATCTGTTTGACTTGATTCCTGCATTTCAGCCAAGAGCATTCTCCATTGCCTCATCTCCAAAGGTAACATTGTAGTTCATGTGGTCAGTTCTTATGCATCACCTAAGCCATATATGTAGTAGAAAAAAATGACAGAATTTAACTATGATTCTTCTTCATGCTGCATTTTCAACTTCATATGCTCAGTTATCTAGACAAAGAGATAGGGTTCCACCTCATTGAATCCCACCATTAGTAGGAGTTCTTCACATGTACCAAATACTTTTCATTCATATTCTTTACTGGGGGCTACCAGGTATGGGTTCTTAGATCACTGTAGAGAGTACAGGTTTTTAAGATGTGTTCTAGTATCTAGAGACTGTTTTGACAATGTGCAGAGTGGAGTTTGGGCACTCTTCAGTTTGAGTACATGGGTTTATAGTTTGCAGTGGTTTGCTCGAAACCTGAAAATTATGGTTTGTTGTGTTCTGTTATTGTGAGTAAAAAATTTGTCACATTTATTTTTTTGTTTGATATCCTAATTTTGGTCAATGTTCCCATCTTATATGATGTATTGGCATTTGTAGTGTTATGTTGATGCCATGCACTACATCATACTAAACATGTGCATACCCATTTTTTGAGGCAGTGAATCATGAGATAAATTATCAAAAGACAGAAATATGGTGGACAACAAGGATGTCATTTGCATCCTCCTGAGGCATTATGGGAAGAAAGGGCTGAATGCCTCTGCAGCTGCATGTGAAAACTGCAGTGTGAAGGGAAAGGTTTGTTTGTCATGTATTGAAAAACTGTCACTGAAAATAAGAAAGAGAGTTCTAAGATGCTATATACAACCTATTCTACCTTATGCAAGTGAAACATGGACTTGAATAAACAATTAGAACAAAGAATAAAGGCTCCTGAAATGTGGTTCCAAAGAGGGATATTTTGTATACCATAGACAGCCAGAAAGACAAATGAAGTATTACAGCAGGCAAAAGAATATCCCAAACTGGTGCCATACGTAAGAAAAACACAATCAGATTTTCTCGGACACATCAGCAGACATGAAGGTCTTCTTCTTCGTTTGCTTCTACCACCAAGACTGCCCCATGATCTTACTGAATTTACTCCTGTGGTCCTCGATAGGTCCCGTGGTCCCCAAAAGGACCACACAAGATCCCCAAGAGGACCACAACAGGTTCAGAGTATTGCAAGGCTTGAGCCATTTATTCTTGGTGGATCTCAGAAGTGGGATTGCATGACACCATGGTTTTCGTTGCACCAGTTTAATCCAGAGTTGGACTTTCTCACCAGAAAACCTCGACGTGTTTTGGATATCAGTATATCCCCACTGAGTGAGAGGTGGTTGCCCATCCAGGCTAGAGTTGGACTTTCTCATTGGAAAACCTCGACGTGTTTTAGGATACCCATGTATCCCCACCGAGTGAGAGGTAGTTGCCCATCCAGTCCAGCTGTGGACTTTCTCACCGGAAAACCTCAGCGTGATTAGGATACGCATACATCCCTGCCAGGTAAGAGGTGGTTGCCTATCTAGACTGCACTGGTCCAGTGTCTCCGACTCCAGCATTTTGTTGTCATGGCCGCTACCATTCCTAGTTGTGACCAGGATGGAGCTTTTGTCCAGAAGGACAAATCCTCGCCACTAGTAAGTTTCACCCCTGGGTTGAGCTGGTTTAGGCGTATTATCCCAGTATGGGCGTGTTTAGGACGTGACCGACCTCTAGAGCGGAGGTACTGTGACATGAGTAGTCATCAAGTTTCACCCCTGGTGTAAGCTGGTTTAGGCATGTTTCACCAGCATGGGTGTATATCGGACGTGACCGGCCTCTAGAGCAGAGGTGCCGTGGTATGAGTGTCTCTCACGGTGAGACTACTGGACATACCGATTAAGCTTCACTTTATCCTTTCCATCACCTTTTCACATTGGTGCCGCCCGGCAACCCTAATTGCTTTTATGCATTTTCTTTATTCGCCGGAAGGAGTTTCACTCCACGCATGGCATCTGAAGAATCTCGCCAGCAGTGTCTTAACCCCTGGGTTAAGCCGGTTCAGGCAATTTGCCCAGTATGAGTGCATATAGGACGTGGCCAACCTCCAGACCAGAGGTGCCATTATTTGAGCAGTCCTGACCTTGAGACTACTGATTACTTCACTTAATCCTTTCTTTCACCTTTTCCACAATGGCGCCGCACGGCAACTCCATTCGCACTGTTCTTCACTGGCCAGGAGGAGCCCCACTCCATGCACGGCACTGAAGAATCTCGCCAGCAGTGGTAGATGAGCTACCAAACATGACTCTCATCTACCCGAAGCGTCTGGTTTTCAGGTGCCAGATATTCGCCTTCGCCCCTTCTCCTGTCAGTTTGAATAGTTCTGCCACGAGAAGGCCAGGAGCTGGACTTGACTGTCAGAGGCTATGTGAGACGCATGCCTTGGAGACATTTCATTGGAGTGGAGAGGGTATCCCTCACCCCACCTCTAGCTATAACAGTCCTTAGAACCACATTAAGGTCTTGAAAAATTGGTCATGACTGGAAAGGAAAATGGCAAAAGGCAGAGAGAGCGAAGAAGACAGACATACCTCTGTGGCCTGATGACATGGGTTGGTGTGAAAACAACAGTTGAATTGATTCGAGACATGGAAGATTGAGCGAGATGGAGAGAGATGACCGCCTGCGCCTATTGGCATGGTGCTGTTCTGATCTGATCCGAGGATGATGACAACACTACAAGGAAGTGGTTCCAAAGGTTCAAGTCTGGGGGCACTGATATCATAGACAAGCCCAGGTTGGAACGCCACTCAGCCATCAGTGATGAAACTCTGCATCAAGCTTTTGAACACAATTCCAGTACTAGTACTAGGTGCTTGTCAGCCCAGCTGGGCCCTTCTCAAAGCACCATAGTTCGGCATTTGCACGTGCTCCACTTCAGCAGCAGGCAGCCTTGACAAGTTCCCCCATGACCTCACCCCCTGGCAAGCACAGAGTCATGCTGACGTCTGTCACCAACTGTTGGCAAACTCACATGACAAAAGGTTTCTCTGCCATATGTCACTGGGGATGAAAAGTTTATTTTCTTGTGGTACCCCAACATAACTAAAGAAAGCAGGCAGAAAAGTGAGAAACATCAAACTGAATACAGAACTTCTTAAAAATGACCAACAACTGAGAGAACAATACAAAGTTATTATAACAAATAGATACAATGCAATAGCAAAGATAAATAGTATAGATGAACAGTGGGAAATGTTAAGAGATTCTATCCACCAAACTGTTAAGGAGATAATACCACCTAAAAAAGAAGCCCCTAAAAATAAATGGATGACAGACGACATCTTAGGACTGATGGACAAGAGGAGGAGGAGTAAAAATAACTAGAAAAAATATAACAAGATAAATAAAGAAATAAGACGTAAATGCAGAGAAGCAAAAAAAAGTGTGGTTAAATGAGCAGTGCAGACAGACAGAGGACTCTCATATTAAAGACAGCAAAAACATGCACAAACGAATTAATGAACTCACAGGCAGGAAAACAAAATATACCACAGGATGCCTGAAATCGAAAGAAGGTAAAATGTTAATGGGAAAAGAAGACATTGTGGACAGGTGGACAGAGTATATCGGTGAGCTATATGGAGGAGAAAGACCAGAATTAACACCAGATACTGAAAACTGTGATGGACCACCAATACTTGAAGATGAAATCATAGATGCCATCAAACACATGAAGAAAGGAAAAGCGACTGGGCCTGATAATATAACAATAGAAGGAATAGAGGCACTAGAGGAGACAGGAATAAAAATAATAACCAAGTTACTGAATGACATTTACAACAGTGGTTATATTCCCAGTGACCAGATTAAATCCACGTTTATAGCACTACCAAAGAAACCAGGTGCAAAGGAATGTGACGACCACCGGACTATCAGCCTCTCATGTCACATAACGAAGCTACTTCTGAGAATAATTATGAGAAGAACAAGGAAAAAGATAAAAATGGAAATAGCAGATGAACAGTTTGGATTTGTTGAAGGAAAGGGAACACACAATGCCATTTATGCTTTACGAACACTAACAGAAAGAGCTTTAGAAGTACAGAAAGATCTCTACTTATGCTTCATTGATTACACCAAGGCATTTGACAAGGTGAAACATAATGAAATTATTAAAATGCTTGAAGACATCAATATAGACGGCAAAGACCTGAGGATTGTAAAACATCTATACTGGCAGCAAGAAGCAGCAATTCGAGTTGAAAATAGAATTGGAAAATATCAACCTATAAAACAAGGGGTGCGACAAGGATGTGTGCTATCTCCAGACCTTTTTTCTCTGTATAGTGAGAATATTCTGAGAACAATCATCACAGAACCAGGCATAAAAATTGGAGGATACAATATTAACAACCTTCGGTATGCTGACGACACAGTACTGATAGCTGAGAACCAACAAGACCTGCAAAATCTCTTGGATAAAGTCGCCAAAGAAAGTGAACAGAAAGGCCTTACTTTGAACATCAAAAAGACAGAGACTATGGTTATATCTAAGAAACAGAATCCACCAGCATGCAGTATTAAATTAAACGGAACTGTTCTAAAGCAGGTGCAGAAATTCAAATACCTTGGAGCAGTAATAACTTCAGATGGGAAATGCAGAACAGAAATTAGGAACAGAATAGGCCAAGCAAAGACTGCATTTCACAGAATGAGAAACATATTGACCAACACATCCTTATCAATGAACATTAGAAAACGAGTCCTAAAATGCTATATTGAACCTATCTTGTTATATGGAAGTGAATCATGGACAATAAGCAAGTCTGCACAAAAATCATTGGAAGCAGCAGAAATGTGGTTTATTAGAAGAATGTTGCGAATCCCCTGGACAGCAAAAATAACTAATGAAGAATGTAGGAGAAGAGCTGGAGAGACAAAAAACCTTGTCAAAAAGATAAGAGAGAGACAATGTACTTTCATAGGACATGCAATGAGAAGAGGGGGCATTGAAAATATTATAACAACAGGAAAAATAGAAGGAAGAAGATCAAGAGGAAGACCAAGAGAAATGATACTGGACAGTCTGACGGGATGGTGTGAGAGGAGATCACCAATTGAGCTGATGGCCTGCATGAAGGATCGTGTACTCTGGAGAAGCATAATAGCCAACGCCAGTCGGCACGGCACATGATGATGATGACCCCAACATAGGTACCCAGTGGCTTCAGCTAGGCCAGGCGGCAGAGGCATTTGTCCAGTGAGGCCAGTTCAAAAAATTGTTTTTGTACAGCAGTGACATTCACTGCAAAAATGTGATGAAATTTTGACTCAGCTTAGTATTTAGCTTTAGAATGTGGTCTTTGGGATATCAGTTGTCTTTTATATGTCTCCCCATTCAGTATTATTCTTTCTTTTCATGAGCATTTTCACTTCATCTGGTAATGCTCTGATTTGTCTATGACTAACACAGTCTTTGTTTTCATTGACAGCAGTTGTGCGAACAGCAACAATATACTGTATAAATTGAGATCATTTTTGGAAGGGCAGTTGGTAGCTGATAAGTGTTCATTCATTCTTTACCTTGTTCCTGTTATGTCTTGCAGCAGTCTGTGAACTTGAGGGAAGTGGTGAAAGAGACAGTGATATGACTTCTTGGACTGAAAATTGTGAATTCTGTGCTCATTGTCATGACCCTCTAGATGATAAGGATTCTCTCTGGTGCTACAGAGCATGTGCACCTGTGCAGAGATCCTCCTTCCAAGATGTGGACTTTTCTGGAGTTCAGTAAATGATGTTAATGTTAGAACATTTATAACTTTTTTTTTTTTTTGTCAACTTTTGATTTAAAAAATGAAGCATAATTTAAAAACTGCCTTGAAGTTTTCGGAACCAGGTGGCATTTTTTTTTTTTTTTGTCAATCTATTTTCAGGCGCATCCAAATGAAATTCACATACTTATGGCTGTGGTGAATTACCGCACAAAGTTACACCACCCAAGACGGGGCGTTTGTTCAACATGGCTGTCAAGTCTTAATGCAGATGAAGGAACTACATCTATTCCCATCTGGGTTAAGAAAGGCACAATCCGGTTCCCAGACGACCCCAAGATTCCACTTATAATGGTGGGACCAGGTAGGTTGTTCATAAGTACAAAGATGGCCATGTTCCCAACCTGTGATCTGCAGCAGTGATGTCAGTTTAGTATTGAATATCATCTGTTGTATAAAAACAAAGATTTATAGCATTATGACAATACATATAAGATGATAAACAGAGGGCTAAACTGGGCAAGAGTGGAAAAGAATGCAAAACACAGGTGTTTGTGGAAAACCTTTGTGGTAGCTCCATGTGGCTTGGGCACCTAACGGTTCAGAGAGAGAAAGAGATAAAATGGTGTGCACAACTTTTATGTAGTTTGGGAAAGTGATTCTTGAATGTACAAGGTTGATGAACACTGAATTAGAAAGGTTACACTGATATCTGTACAAGTGAGCTATAGATGATCAAGAGCCTTATTTCACCATCAGGCGCTGCAGCTGCTTCTTCTTGCTATATCCTGTTGCCATTTTCTCCCTTATTTTTTTTTTATCTTAGTTGTATAAAACCAAATCTCTTTCAGTCTTAGCTACGCTAGGATCAACTTTTACTGCGGTCATCATTGCACACAGGAAATTATTACAAGAAATTGGCTGTTACAAACACTAAAACCTGGCCAACAGGATCATGACTGACATGTGGCGCCCATGTGAAAGAGCTAGGAGAGAAACTTGCTTCGTGGTTCTATCTTAGCAGTTACACAAGCAGATCTCCTAAGATAGGGGAAGGCACAATCTGTTGGGGAATGAGTGGAAAATAGGAAATCAAGCAAAGTTCAGTTCATTGAACAAAGGACTTGATCAGAGTCCAGGGAAGTTGAAAAAACAAACAAAAAATTAAAACAAGTCCATTGCCTATTTCATGTCTTCAGAAAAGCATCAATTTCCAGTAACAAGTTTGCAGTTACAGGGAGATAATTGACTAACCAGAATGGAAGAACGAAGTTATTACAGAATCCTGTTTAATGTTTTTTTTTTTTATTAGCAGAATATCAGAAAACAAGATTTTTTTTTAATGTTAATAATTAGGTGTGACCAGTCAGAAAAGATGAGAAAAGAAATGAAAATATGATTTTTACTCAGAATTGTACAAGCTGCATTGAACTATAAAATTGCTTATTTTGAAAGAAAACAAAAGTTTCCCCATCCAAAAATGAACTTGTAACTTTTGATCCATGTCTATACATTTTACCACTGTATCAAGAACTTCACACAATTCTTAGTGCAATTTATGTGTAAAACCATGTGCATAGATCGACAGATGTACAGACAGGAATAAGATATTTTGTCTAGAGATGCACCATTCATGAAGTCATATTGTTTTTATTTCAGGCACTGGTTTGGCACCTTTTAGAAGTGTCATCCATGAAAGATGTGTAGATGGCCATAAAGGTAAATGCATGAAAAATATTCCTTCCTTTCTTGTGTTACTTATGTAAGAAGGCCCTGCATGTCCAATTCTTTACCCTTTAAAAATCATTCTCTGATGTCTTTGGATCAGTGGTTTAAAAAAAAAAAAAGAGTAAAGGTGGCCATATTAGTGCCAATATTTTCCTTGACCTGTCAGCACATTAGAGGGAGATCAGCACATTAGAGGGAGATCATCTCATTGAGGGAGATCAGCACATCTGAGGGAGTTCAGCATGTTAAAGGGAGATAATCTCATTAGAGGGAGATCATCTCATTAGAGGGAGATCAGCACATCAGAGGCAGATCAGCACATTAAAGGGAGGTGTCAGCATCACTCCAGACTGCTTTTCTTTGCCAGCTTTAGACCAGTGTGCTGCTACAAGAGATGGTAGAGGTATGCAAATGATGACTGAGCCAAAATTTGTGGTGTTTCAGGAGAACAGAATGTTCCATTCTTTAAGCCTGGCCAGCATCCCCTGGTCTGGTAGAATCTGCCAGAGCCTGTTTATTTGATTCATTCATGGAATTAAGATAAGCCACTGTAATTCACCCTCAACCCAACTCAGCACCATGGGATTGAGTAGCAACATGGGATTGAGTAGCACTGTGGGATTGAGTAGCACCGTGGGATTGAGTAGCACTGTGGGATTGAGTAGCACCATGGGATTGAGTAGTGCCATGGATTTGAATAGTACCTTGGGATTGATTAGCACTGTGGGTTTGAGTAGCACCATGGGATTGAGTAGTGCCATGGATTTGACTAGCATCATGGGATTGATTAGCATCATGGGTTTGAGTAGTGCCATGGATTTGACTAGCATCATGGGATTGAGTATAGCATCATGGGTTTGAGTAGCACCATGGGTTTGAGTAGCACCATGGGATTGAGTAGCATGAGAACCCATATTCACATTTATAGGGAGATCCCACAGATATCATCTTGTTCAGTCTTCATCACTGTTATATTTAGAAATAGCTATTATTTTATTTATCTTTTTTTCTAAGATTAAAAAAAAATTAAATTAACTTACTTCTGCTATAATTGCACTTAAAATAAACTTGGAAGAATAAAAAGATTGTAAATCATTTATCTGCTCAGATTTAATCTTAAAATCTGTGATTTTTTTTCCTTTCTGTCTTAATAACTTTAACACATTCACCCAGGTTTGGTGCTCTTTTTTGGTTGTCGAAGTGAGGTCAAGGACTTTTACTGCGCCAGTGAATTCAGGGGCTTTATAGAGAGTGGACTTTTATTAATGTACACTGCCTTTTCCAGGGATCAGGTATTACTTTAGTTAACTTTGAGGAGAGACTTTAGACTTTAATCAATAATAGTTTGTATAGCAGAATCTCCTCACTTTACTTTACCAAGAATTGGAGAGACATTTAATAAAAAACATGTACAAGCTATATATGAGCTTCGACACTAAGAAAAAGAGACTGACCCTAAAGCTTTGGAGCTGAGAGTGGAAGGACAAAGAGGTAGTTACAGAGTATCTTCTTCTTACACACACTGGCGATGATGCGTGGCACCCTGATTTTTGCGATGCACCTTTTGGCTGGGTACCTGTGACTTCAGCACCTTTCCTTGCTAGGGCAGACTGTGGTCTTGCTTGGACTGCCATGAAGACAGGGGTGTAGGCTGGCCTGGTCAAAACTTTTGTTTTCCAGCCTCTGGTGACTGTACTTAAGCCCCTTCTCCATGTCAGACCCAGCGTGCAACTCTGGCTTGCAAAATGGCTTTGAGACAGTTCCACAGAGACACTCTGACTTTGGGATGAGGAATCTGATGGGTGCTTCAGCGATATCCATTCACCACCACCTGTAGTCTGCTGGCTCTGTTTTGATTACACCTTTCTGATAGCCGTTGTTGTAAAGACCCATAGACTTGTCACGTCCTGGATTCATTTGTTTCACACCAGATTTTCCTCATCCTTGCTGGCGATCTCCATGTCCCCATCTGCCCACCAACCTGACATTACATTTTACAAAAATAATAATTACAGTTAGTGTTGATTGCTACAGGTTTCTAGGCTACAGAAGTAGATCAGAGTTTTTAAGCAAACAGATCTATGTTCCCTGTCTCACAAAGACTGTGTTAAGATAAATGTGTTCTTAGCACAGTTGTTCCCAGGGGAAGAGTGTGTTCTAAGATAAGGCTCAGCTCCATCACTTTACTCAGCACCAAGTAAAAGTATGCATAAATTAACACATCTGATGTTGTAATTGCAACAGATGTGAAGTTATTTCTAGGCTGTGATCTTATCGGAGCCTGGAATGGCCAGAACCAACATCAGGCCATCTTCTCAGAGTGAGGGTCATGGGTTCTGCCATGATCCACCGCCACTTCCATTCATCATAGTTCTCACCAGTGCTGTGAAGTACTTGCACCAGGTTGAGATTCTTCCTCGCAGGAAGACACTGATGGTTTTATGAACTTGTCCAAAATGTAAACGATGTTCGCCCTTTAATCATTAGGCTTTGTTTAAGGCAGACGGTGGAAAGTTTAGAGCAAAGATGGCTGCACTGAAGGGTAAGGCTACGGTTATTACGTGAAATGAAGATCCAGAACCTGGTTGATACCCTATATCCCAGCTTTTTGTGGTGCTCCAGGCAACAGGCCTAGAATCTTTCAGCCTAATTGATTGTATCATGCCCCCCCGCCCCCAATCAAAAAGTCTACTTCTTAGCTCTACAGTAGATTTTAAAGAAAGCCATGATAATTCAGTTCATATAAACACAATGCCTGTGCCTACAAATTTTCAAAAAAAAAAAGTCTACAGTTTCAGGGATAGGAAAAAAAAAAAAGTTATTTGGAAAATTTCATCAAGAACGATTTAACTCTTTGGATTCTGTAGAGAATTATTTAACCCCTTAGATTCCATTGACAATTACTTAACTCTTCAGAGGTTGTGAAGAATTGTCTAACCCTTTAAAATCTCCCACCCCTCCCTTTTTCCAATATTTGTGCAGGAGGAAAAAGTTTATGTTCAACACAGACTGAGAGAGAATGGCAGTCTTGTTTGGAGGATGATTAATGAAGAGCATGCAAGCTTCTACGTTGCTGGGTGAGTATATATTTGCTATTATATTAGCTGCTGCTACCTCCATGAAGGTGGTATTTTAGCTGGCAGATGTCAGTAGGAGATACTGACCAACTTCTCTCATGGATGGTTCTGTCAGTTTAATTGGCATAATCACCCCTAGGAACGAGCCATGTATGTGTTGCAAATCCTGTCTCTTTGTGCCTTTTTTTTGTTGTTACTTTCAGTTACTTTGTCATTTCCTTCTTAGGTTAAAAAGGTAAAATTCCCATTTCCATGCCATTAAGGAATATTGGGGAATATGGTGTTAGGCCCGTATTTTCCATGACCTTCGGCGCATGAAAGTGTGATGTGGTCAGTATCACGCCTGGTCACTTTACCTTCCAAGATTTCTCTGATACCCATTTTTAGAGGCTGGATGAACCCCGGGGCCTTTTGATGTGTACCAGAAAAAATCCCACTGCTGGGACTGAACCCGGTACCACCGGATTAGCAAACTGAGTGCCTAACCACTCTGCTAATGAGGGCGCCTTCTTAGGTTAAACATGAGTTAATTTTTTTTTTTTTTTGCACGTGGTGTCCAAAAGTTGGCAAAAAAAAAGTCTGTTGGTATCAAAAAGCAAATAGTAATTTTCTCAAATGAAACAAGTGGACAGGAGAAAAAAGGTTAACTGAACCAGTTATAAAAGCTAGGGAATGTGCAAAATGGAGAAACATGGTTGCCAATGCTAACAAGCACAGCACATAATAAATGAATGAGTCCAAAGGTTTTATGAAATGCCCCCTTTTCTAAATCTAGCAAATAAGAAACTATGAGAATTACACACAGAAAAGTAATAGAGCCCAGTGTTGTATAGGTAGCCTCAGAAACAGTTTGGGCAAATTAAAATGTATGTGCTGATATTTTAAAAGTGAATCTCTTGCTTCATACGAAGAAATATGAAATGTTTCCAGGCGTCCATATTTCTTTTTTTTTTTCCTGTTTTAAAGTCAGAAGAGTCACACCAAAACATGAAGAGGAGGTGAGAAAAGGTGGAAACTGGTGTTTGTGGCAGTTTTAGAACTGAACACCAGGGTAGCTGAATCAGTGGCAGCGTGACCTCTCTTGATGTGTCTGTTGCAGGAAATGCATTTAGTTGATAAAGATTTTCATCAGTGCTAAGGAGTGCGTTCACTTGTGTTGAGATCTTCCTTCAAAAGAGGAGATCAGAGAACCTACAGACTTACCAGAAGAGCAAAATTACTTGTGATAAAAAGTTTGAAAATGTTTTTTTTTTCTTTCAGAGTTGTAGAATGTTGTTTATGGGGGGGGGGGGGAATCCACGACGTGTAGCATTTGCATGATGTAAAGGTGTGAAATGTTAGTATCTTTACATTTCTAGGCCATTGCAGCATTTATAACTCAAAAGTTATAAGCACAAATACCAAGTTAATATTCTTCAATTCAAATGTGATATCCACCCTCATTTATGCATGTGAAAGCTGGAAAACAACTAAAGAAACAGACAAGAAATTGGACTCTTTTGAAAACACGTGCCTAAGGAAAATACTCGGTAAAAAGTGGAATGAATTCAAGGACAACGCAGAGATGAGACAGATGAGCAAACAACAACCTTTCTCATGGGTGATCAGAAAAAAGAAGATGGATATATGTTGGTCATGTGCTGAGAAAAAAAACGATCAGAGAATCCCAAAACAGGCTATCCAGTGGAACATAACAGACCGAAGAAAAAGAGGTCGACCATGTGAAACTCTAAAGAGGACATTGTTAAGAGAGGCCAGTTTAGTGGGCATAACATCCCTTGATGAGGTTGAAAAGCTCGCCGAAAACAGGAAATCTTGGCAGACTACCATGCGAGCCCTATGTGATGTTTAACGGCACAGGGAGGATGTAAGATGTAAGACAGCATTTGAGGTAGGGATGCCAGCACCTCTCCTCCCTGCTATGTTTTCCTAGGGAAACCTCTGGTACTGATTTTCTAGAGGCTGGTTTGGCCTCAGTGACGGTCAGTCTGAAAAAAAAAATTTCCACCTGAGTGTGAAGTGAACCCAAGGAGCTTCTGACCAGCAGGTGAGTGCACTAGCCACTACACCACCATGCTTTATGAGAGAAATATGTAAACAGTCTTTTTTTTTCAGAGATATTGTAATGTAAGTTGTTTAATATACAGATGGGTGGAGAGGGGGAGAGGAACAGAGCCCCAAACTAGCATGGGCATAAAACCAAATAAGGCTTCTTTGCAGTGTGTAGAACATAAGTAGAAACATTGAATCCACTGAACAAACAGTAAAGAATGTTACTAAATTATGGGCATGAATGTCTGATAGTATCTTCAGCCTTGTAAAAATGATTATAGATCAACAACTTGCAGACCTTTGGAAAACTAAATGCAAACCCCCACAACCACCACCACCCCCCAGATAGTGTCAGAAGTTTACAAGGGACAAAACTCTTGCCAGGGAATCAGGGAAGGGGGGGGGAGGGTGGGGAGAAACTCCTCAGATGTTCTGAGAAGCTGGGATGCTGCATTGCTTTCTACGCCAGAGTTTTTTCCTGCCCAGTGCTAGTTGTCCGTGAGCAATCATTATAACAGTTTTAGGACATTTGTGCTCACAGTGATGTTTTTTTTTTCAAAGATCAGTAATGAAAGCAACGATAGGTAGACACCGAAGATCTTTCAGGCTTTAACATTTTCATGCAGCCTTGCTAAGTCTTCAGCATGTGCCAGGGTCACCTTGTTCTGCTTTTAAGCTAAATTAAAATCTCATAAGTTTGTTTCGGCGAATATTCCAAAACAGCTTCTTAAAATGATTCAGCACGAGCAGTCTGGAGCTTCTTTCATTTGCCGAGCTTTTTTTTTTTCTTCTTCCTAGTAATGCCAAGTCAATGCCAGATGATGTGAAGGAAGCCCTGTGTGACTGCATTAGTGAACATGGTGGCATGACTGCCACAGATGCTACCCAGTACATTCAGAACTTGGAAAGAAGCAAGAGGTTTCAAGTGGAGGCTTGGTCTTAAATCCCCCCCCCCTCCTTTTTTTTCTTTTCTATCCTGAATAATTTTAGCTTATTTACAGCTTTGTTTACATATTATTTTTTAACTGGATGTAAAATTTCCAACTTTACTGATGTCAAAGTTCAGTTTATGAAGAGAATTTATTCATGAACATATAACTGAATAACTTATACCTTTTGTGAAAGTAATCAGTAATAAAATTTGTGCATGATGATTTGATGAATGTTAGAAAAGGGTTAATGAAGAACAAATTACTTGCTGAAATTATACCCTTTTTTTTTTTTTGTGTCAAATACAATCAAACTTTGCTGATAATATTTATAAATTATGTTCAGTTGTTATTTTGAATTCCAGTGACTTAGTAAAATGCCAAAATCAAACCCATTGTCATGACTGCATATGTTGGAAATGTGTGTGTGTGTGTTTAGTCCTAGTGACATAAGCCAGTATTAAGGGAGGAAAATTTTCTCTTGTTGTAAAAAAAAAAAAAAAAGAAAAAGTATTTATCTGTTATGGACTTGGTTGATGTCCCACATTTCTGAAACTAACCCATAAATGGCGTGCTACATTTAGTTCCGATACTTTATGATTATATGCAATCAGTACTGGTGCCAGTCCACATTCTGGGCAGGACTAAATAATCTTTATAAAACTGTCCCTTTATAAGTCAGTAATATGCCACACTGTGCCCAAAAGGTAGCAGTCTTGCTGGCCTAAAGATAGCACCTGCTTTGAGTGCAGTGAAGTTTTCTTTACGCAGGAGGCAAATATTCTCCATCTTTGAAGGCAGTTTTCCTCAGTGTTAGTGAGTCAAATACCCTTTCTTACAGCTAGATTTTTTAGTGAGTCAAATACCCTTTCTTACAGCTAGATACCCACATCCATTCATATGAGACTTTCAGCTATTCTACTCATAGCTCACCCACCCACTTTGCTGATTGCTTGGCAGGGTTGACTGGTGGGTGCTAGTATTAGGTCACAAACCCGCAGCCATTCAGATAAGATTTTCAGCTATCAAAATTATACCTCACCCGCCCAGTTTGTTGACTGCTGTGTCAGGGTTGGTGAACCATAGCTGACCAAAGATCTCTTCTGACTCCAAGTGGTGTTCTCTGGGCACACACTATACAACTAATTCAATGAATGGGGATCAAACAGAAAGACACACTCAGTCCTGAAAACAAGTACAGCCTCTTGTGTGCAGATGATGGTCATGTTAGGATGAGAGGTACAGATATGACAGTTAGCTTTAAAGCATGACACATTGCAACCACTGCCCTTTTGATGAAGAACTAAGTGGAACAATACAAACATATCAATAGAGGCAAATGCAGTCATCAAATAGAAAAACGATGAAAACTTTAAAATCTTCCAGAAACATGTGAAATGTCATTGTGTCGTCATTACGTTATATTTTAACAGAAAGAAATACAACTTATTTATATTTTAACAGAAAGAAATACAACTTATTTATATTTTAACAGAAAGAAATACAACTTATTTATATTTTAACTGAAAGAAATACAACTTACAGTGCAATTATTTACCACTCAGTTTCCGTTTATTTGCTAAGTTTATGTGCATCTAACCACAAAAAAGAAAAATACAAGAGACTGTGAAGTGACTGATGCTACAGATATGAAGGATTTGAAGTGAAATTCCCATGATAGAAGGATGAAGCTGGTGTTCTTGAAGTCCATCCCTGATTAATAAAAATCATGTGTTAAAAAACCATGCTAGACAGAAACATGAACATCGTGGCATTGCATAGTCGGATTCTTAGAGGAATGGGGTTTTTTTTCCTGTACACTGCCACACTGGGATTTAGTTGTTTGTCAGTTTAGTTTTTTTTTCTTTTTTCTTTAGTTCTTGAATACAGACTTTCCAAAATGATGGATTGAGAGTGATGGTCCAACACCATGGGCCACCATATCCATTGGAAATTGCCCCTCTCGACTTTTTATTTGTGGGGAGTATATTAAGGACAAAGCATTCATTTCACCAGTTCCCGATATTAAAACTTTGAAGGCAAAGGATAAGGGATACTTCATCGATGGTGACTGAATAGATGTTGGAGAACATCTGGCAAGAAATCAGCCATCATGTAGATGTTCTCCAGGCAATAAACAGAGAGCACATGTTGATATGCATGAATAATGTACACACACACAAAAAAAAATTTGAATTAAGGTAAAATTTGTTTAAAAAAAAAAAACAAACAAAAACCAGATGTCTGTACCTAGCATAGTTTTTGTGTAATAAATGTTTGAAATCAGGGAAAGTCTTTATGCTCACCATGTATTTTCGTCTAAAATGCAAATAAACTGAAATCTTAGATGTTTTGGATGATTAATATGAAACACCTGGGATGCATATCTATTTCAGAACTGATCAGTAAATGAGTTTGCTCTGTTTAAATTGTTTGTTTGTTTGTGCAATCTCCCCGTAACTGCGAGCTGTTGTTCTTCACAGCCGACGCTGTAGAGGTGTTGAGGCACAGCATCGTATCGGCGTGGGAGCGGGTTATGCCAGCTGTTTTCTCAGTCCTGGAGTACACAGCTAAAATAAAAAGCAGTTGTGCAATGCTTCTCTGACAGACTCCACCACCATTAGGACTACGGCGGTCCCTGCCCTGTTAGCCAGGCTAGGCCTGTTACTAGGGCTACTAAGGAGAGGTGGGACAGGGTCTTGGTCAGCTATGGTTTGCTAACCTGATGCTAGAATATCAAATACTGACCGCTGATTGCCTCATCGGACAGGTGTCTTCACCCCCTGCTCTTTTCAAAAGACTGATAATGACTGTGGTTAAACTGGTACTAATGGAGTACATTGGAATGGAAGCATTTTCCCTTCCAACTGAACCATATGCCTCTCTCTCTCTCTCTCTCTCTCTCTCTCTGGGTCTGTTTCATTTCAAACAGCTGGAGTATTTCATTGGGAGTCATTCAGTGTCATTTTAATCAAAGAGTGCCACAGCAGCCTTTTCAACCTATTTTTCTATGGTGCTCAGAATTTACTATCTTTTTTTTTTTTTTTTGCAGATATGATAATCAGGTTCAAAAGGTTAGGCATAACATCCGCCAGTTGAAAGAGCACAAGTAACGGATAAACTTCAATCACTTTCATTGTTGGTTTTTTTTTTCATAATTTGAGTACTTTTATCTTAATATATTAATAATATCACCAATTTCTATCATACTGTTTACTCACTTCTCTCTATCTCTCCTTCTTTCTCTCTCTCTCTTTTTCGTTTTGCATAGTAACTTGTAAATAATGCATATCTGTTATAAAAATAACAAGTTATAACCTTTTTAATTAAAATTTTTAAAAAAGAGAGCCGTAGATATTTAACATTTATAAAAATGAAGCCACAGAAAAAAAAAACCTCCCAGAATTTTTAGCACTGAACATGAAGCCAAAGATTTTATATTATTCCTTGCATGTAAGTAAGAATATACCATAAACATCTTTTCTTTGCACATGTGTTCCAGAACTTGTCAGTTGAAGCTATACTGTTAAATCTTATGTACATTAACATGTGTTCCAGAACTTGTCAGTTGAAGCTATACTGTTAAATCTTATGTACATTATGTGAAAAGCCTTTAAAAAAAATCCAAACTCTAACAGTTTACACAGCCTGGCAACAAATGTACAAGACAGTAGAAAACATGAGGAAGACTTTACTAGCAGTGGCTTGTATGGTCTAGATCAGACTCCATCTGGTTTAAAAAAAAAAAAAAAATTATCACTCTCAATGTTTCATGAACCACCTCACAAATGTTATGATACATACATACGAGTAAATGAAAGATAATATATGTGAAAATAACTATAAATTTATATCAGGGACCACAAAAGTATATATTGCACACAGTTTGAATGTACATCAAATATGTCTCCTGGTCTAGATAGCTGAATGTATGAAACCAAATACAGAAGAATAATAAAAATGTGCAGCAGCATAATTATTGGTCACTTTCCCACTGAACAATTAACATGATAAACTTAGCAAGCTGTGTCATTTTTAACAGTCACAATTCTTACCAATTTATTGTACAGTGATTCTGAAACACCCCATTGCCACAAGGTTTACACAGTTTCAGTTGTATAGTTTCTGGCTTGCTTTGCTACTTCCATGCAAGAGAGAACGCCTTCAGTGCACACTGTCTTTAATGGCTACCACAAAGTAGAGATCGTTCCAGCTGCATGTATTTCAGTGGTCAAAAAGGAGTTAAGAAAACTTGTAGCAATGTACAGTAGAGTTTTTGATAGTTCATTATTTTAGTTACTTCATTTTTTTTTTTTCTTCAGTAAATGTACTATTTTTTTTTCCTCCCAAAAAGGATGAACGGAAAAGGGCTCTATCTTGTGTAAATAAGCCAGAAAATAATAGTGTTTCACTGTACAGGTTAAATACAGTGTGACTGTAAAATCATGATGTGGTTTGAAAACTGTTTTCGCAGCCATACATAAAATACAATGAATATATACACTAAATGAAAAAGTAAATCAGAGTTTTGTTAGACATGTTCAGCATAATTCTGCGTGGCAATCGTGGTGGCCAAGCCTCCATCTGCCCCTTTCCTGTCCAGCGCTGTGGATTTGAACTGATGCATTACATGTTGGTGGAATGATGCTTTGTACTGCATCAGTGTCATGTGACTTAACTGTGCATCCATAACCAAAATGCACAAATCCAAAAAATGTTTCAGTTGGTCTTTAATGTGGTGTCAGTATCGTGGCTTTTGCCACATTTAGCTCTGATATTTTATGAGTTTCAAACTGCACCATGATGTTATTGACACATTGTCTATTGATAATAATCATTATTTACATATAAGTTACAGAGCAGTTTTTAAAAAAAATTTTAATAAAATGTCCGAGTAGCAGAGCCGCTAAGTCACTCATCTCTCATCAGTTGGTCATTTGCATGTCCCTTGCGGAACTTTGCCTCCCTAACAGTCTCTCCTTTAGGCCTCTTGGTTGTAAGCAAGATGCCCTGCTGCTGATGCAACCATTTGCAGATTATCAATGATGTCTTGCGGCCATCTTCGCCTTGGTCTTCCTCTCTTTCTTTTTCCCATTATGTACCCTTCTGTAAATTCTCATGACAATCATCTCTCATGCTGGTGTTTGACAGTTTGATCCCATTCAGGGGTGCCAAACTCAGCTATGAAAATGAATACCTGGCTTTTCCAGTAGCAGGTAAAGGTAGGCATAATACTGACTATATCTTATTTCATACTGTCACATAAAGAAAACATTGGCATCAACGAAGTATGTGTGACATAGAAAAGTGGCCTTTTTTTCCCTCTGGAAGCTGATGATAAAACAGTATGAAAAAGATACCTTTACCAGAACTAAACTGAAGTAGACATTTACTAGGCTTGAATAGATACCTTTACCAGAACTAAACTGAAGTAGACATTTACTAGGCTTGAATAGATACCTTTACCAGAACTAAACTGAAGTAGACATTTACTAGGCTTGAATAGATACCTTTACCAGGAGTAGACATTTACTAGGCTTGAATAGATACCTTTACCAGAGGTAGACATTTACTAGGCTTGAATAGATACCTTTACCAGGAGTAGACATTTACTAGGCTTGAATAGATACCTTTACCAAGAGTAGACATTTAGTAGGCTTGAATAGATACCTTTACCAGAGGTAGACATTTACTAAGCTTGAATAGAACTAAACCAGAACCAAACTGAAGCAGACATTTACTAGGCTTGAATAGACTCCAAGCACATTTGAACAGCTGACAGGCACATGATGTTTTCTAGCCAAAGTAAAAATGTGTGAGTTCATAGAAAACCATCAGATAACAGACCTGGAGTAGGTTTTTCTTCGAGGCTCACATTTAAAACACTTCTTTATATGAAGAAACAAAGAATGGACTAAAAGCCATATATAAAGACACATGGATAAAATAACACCCCAAAGCTAAAACATGACGAATGCTACAAACTCTCAAGAAATCACAAAATGACAATCTTCCAGCTGAAAACAGGACATCGCAGGCTGAGATACCACGTAATCCAGAAGCTGAAAATTTGCCTAACAGATCGATGTGCCTGCGACAAAGAGCAACAGACACCCACGTCAAATTTTCCAAAGTTGCCAGCTGCACAACACATGCAGGCAAAGGACCTGGCCAGATCCTAGGCCCCCTACAGGAGAAGCTCTATGAAGATAATGAAAACCAGAGTGAGAGAGGTTGTTGTCGATATCTGAGTGAATGCCAAAGAAGAAATTGATAAATATGAAGTAATGAGAGAACCAGCGCAATGAGCATGTCACTGTGTGAATGTGGAGGGTATAATAAGGAACATGATGATGATAGTAAAGGAAGGTAATGGTCATGCCACCGAGGATGTTCAATGTTAACCATTTTTTTCTTCAACCTGTCGGCTTTATGCCTGGCCTCCTTTCCTTCCCCAGCCCCAGAAGGTGCCAGGTACCCATTTCTGCAGCTGGATGACAGGGGGTGCCTCCAGTCAGATTTGAACCACAGGCATCTCCAGAACAGATGACTCCACTAGTCATGTCACTACTCAGGCAACCAAGAGAAGAACGGACAAATTTAAAATACATTATAACAACATACTAAATATTATACAGAACACAAACTGAAAATACAGCATTCTTCCTTCAAACTTCACGATACATGTGACAGAAAAGGAGAATCAGCAATAAAACAAATAAGACTAAATAAACTTATATGAAAGGCGTGATGCTGACCACATCTCCCTCTAGTGTGCCAACTGTTCAAGGAAAATATGGGTGCTAGCATCAGATCCCTATGTGCGTCTAAGGCATGACAGGTTACTGTTACCTTTATTTTTTTTAAGATGACGAAAACAACAGGCCGTGAAAAGGTGGTACTGCAAAACGGGTCCACCCGTAATGAGATGTGGACCATACCCCTTGCATTCAATGTGCAGGGCAGGTCTCAGGCATCTCATTTAGTTAAAAAATAACCATGCTTTTGTCTTAACCAAAGGGCATGTTGATCAGGTTACCTGCTAAGAGGACATTTTGATCTTAGCTTTTCCATTTTATTTATTTACTTTCAGTGAAGCTTTTCGAACATAGTTTCTTTTTTAAAAATAAATTTAACAATGTAGCAAAAGTATTGGATTGAGAATCTTTTGTTCACTTTCTGCAGACTTTGAGAACAATCATTTATTTCTGGGACAGATGTTCCTGTCAATATTCTCTTTTCTGTTTACTTTACTGTGTTCCTTGCTTGGCAGTCAGGCAGAGTAATCTCCCTCTTCAGAGAGCATCACTAATGTGATGAGCCCCTAATTTTACATCTGAGCTGCATCTTAAATGTGTCAGGTCACGAACATATATGCTTTCTGACACTGTAAAAAATCTCACACTGTCTCCTCCATCCAAAAAAGTTACAATAAACTCAAAAATAAAGAAGAAATAAAAAAAAACAAACTTGTAAAAACAATGTTGAAAAAAGGATTTTTATCCTGGCTATCTTTTCTTTTGGGATGGGTTTCATCCTTAATCCTGAGTACAAGGTTCTTTTTTTTAATCTGTCTCTGAAGTTAAATCTCAGTACTAGTGTGCTTTCCTTCAGAACAACTTTAATAGGATTTACTGCTGTTCAAAAAAGTACTAGCTGCATCACAGAAGTAAAATGATCACATAAATAATGCATATTTGAATAATTCACTTCATACGAACCTAACAAAGATAATTCATGCAAATCAAAAAGTTGAAAAACTACAGTACAAAGTTGAACATAAAATTATCGCTTCTTTGGCAGTGTAATGACATTGATATCAATAGATTCTGCATCTGAATCTCCACAGCATTCGCTACACAATTCAGGAAACTGACATGTGTCCCATAATGCATAGCGGAAGTCAGCGCTCATTATCAGGAGGACAAAAAATGGTCCAAAGCTTGAGCTGACACCCAGCCAGAAAAAATAAAACTGTACAGCGTTGTTCACTTCATTTTCTCCGACCTCTTTCACCAAACTGAAAAAAAAAGAAAACAAAAAGATTTCCCATTAGTTATTGTATAGTTTGTGATATTGACACTTATCTTTGGAGGGAAAATAACTATCAGAAGGATGGCACAATTGTTATGTTTTTACCTCTAGCCAATCAGATTGTATCACAGCTTCCAGGTATATAAAGCATCTACAACATTAGTTATATATTCTTCTTGCAATGGCAGTCCATAAGCCACAAGTGTCACAGATAAGGGGTAATCTCAATACTAGTTTTAGTAAAAATGCAAAAATACATTGTAAAAAAGGGGCTTGGAGATGAGAAAGAGAGATGAAGTAGCAGACGTGGGGTAGCAAGCAGACATGGAGGAAAACGAAGAAGCAAGTGGAGCACAAGTAAGACCGTAGAGTTGAAAAGACGTCAGAGATACACCATGGCATAGTTAATCTCATGGTAGCTGGTTTAACAGGTACTTTTTGTGTATCGTCATGTAGAACTTTCTCTCTCTCTCTGAACCTTAAGTGCCCAAGGCATATGGGGCTTCTGCAAGGGTTTTCCACATATGTCCGTCCTTTGCCTTTTTTTTTACGCTCTTGCCCAGGTGAGCCCTCTATTGCTCAACATCCTCTCTGTTGTTCTTCTTGAAGAACTTAGTGTTGCTATAAATATATAATTGTGCGGTCTGGACTTCGGAAGTTGACTGAATGAGTTCTAGCTTGTCATGGCGAATTAAAGGAACTTGACTGATCTTGCTGTGGTGATTTTGTAGTGTTCACTGGATTTATTGATTTCAGCGTTATGTTGTCCACATGAATGGACTGATGTACTGGGTTGTCAAATAAGTGGTTGTCTGAAGTGAGATGAAGAGAAGTGAGATGAAGTGAAAATAGAGAAAACCATGGGATGAGGCATTCCGATGGAGGACATTTCTTCCCTTGTGAGAATGTAGTGTGGGACAAGCCAGTTTATAAATCCTTTTCCTTGCTCTTGTATTTGTTATATATTTTGTCTTTTTTTCCCCTAACAAATAGTCTATGTTTTTCTTCTCCTTTCTTCATTTCTCATCATGCATGCCTTTGTCTGAATAAAGTGAAAACTGAAACATTTACAGCTGTGTACTTCATTAATGAATAAAACTCTTCTCAAAATATTACCCATTTCCTCCTCCTCCTCCTACTATTACTACTACTACTACTACTACTACTACTATTACTACTACTACTAATACCACTACTACTACTACTACTACTACTACTACTACTACTATTACTACTAATACTACTAATACTACTACTACTACTACTACCACTACTACTACTACTACTAATACCACTACTACTACTACTACTACACTACTACTACTACTACTACTACTACTACTACTACTACTACTACTACTACTAATACCACTACTACTACTACTACTACTAATACCACTACTACTACTAATACCACTACTACTACTACTACTACTACTAATACCACTACTAATACCACTACTACTACTACTACTAATACTACTACTACTACTACTTCCGTCTCACTGGAACAGTGAGCTGGTGTTTTTTGCAGCTGATGCAGTGAAGATGATGAGGCAACATTGTATCAGGCTGGGAGTGGGTTGCAGAAGCTAAATTTTCAGTCGAAGTGGAAATAAAGGGGGGGGGTGCATGTGTGCAATACTTGTTTTGCAGACTCCACCACAATGGGGACTGTGGCAATCCCTGCCTCATTAGTCAAGATAGGCCTGTTACTGAGGGCACCAACAGAGAAGTTGGATAGGGTCTTGGTCAGTATGGTTTGTCAACCCTGATGCACTGGGTCACTGAGTGCCAGATTGGACAGCACCTTCATTCCCCCCAAAAAACCTCCAGTAGAACAGTTACGAGATCTTGCAAGCCCTATCCTACTTTCCCTGGTGTTTCTGCAAACAGACTAGCAGATACAGGAAACTAATGACAGAACATTGACAATGTTAACTGCTACTTACAAGATAACGAGGAAGGGAAACCATAAAACGACAAAAAGTGCACACATGACAAATGTCATATGATAGTTCCGTGGGCGGGATGACAGGTCCACAAAGACTTTTTCATAAAACTGTATCCGGCGTTTAAAAGAGCTGTGAATTAGAGATTTATTTCAAAGGACAGTTTTACATTTCTTTTGTATAATGAGAAAACAGCAGTGCACAGAACATAGAAAGCAAATTATGACTTTAAGTATCAATGCAATTACCATTCATTCATTCATTCATTTGCATGTCCCTTGCGGAACTTTGCCTCCCTAACAGCACTCCTGTAGGCCTCTCGGTTGTGAGCAAGATGGCCTGCTGCTGCTGCATCCATTTGCAGATCGTCAACGATGTTTTGCAGCCATCTTCGTTTTGGTCTTCCTCTTTTTCTTTTTCCCATTATGTATCCTTCCAATACAGTCTTCTCTATATTATCATGACGTTTAATGTGTCCAAAATATTTAAGTTTTCTCTCTTTAATCCTCTTTACTAGCCAGCCTTCTTCAATATTAAGCTCTTGTAGTATAGATATATTTGTTCTTTTTTGTGTCCACGATATTTGGAGAACTCTTCTGTAGCATTTACATTCAAAGACATTTATGTGTTTCTCAGCTGTTCTGTTAAGTGTCCAGGTCTCACAGGCATATGTTGCGATGGGAAAGATGCATGCCCTTAAAAATCTTATTTTTGTGGTTCTGTCTGCTCCTCTCCACAGATTCTTTATTTGTTTTGCTTTCTGAAGAGTGATAGATGTCCTCCTTTTAATTTCCCTCATTGTATCTCCATTATTAGTTAGTAGTGATCCAAGATATTCAAAAGTGTCCACTTCTTCCAGTTTTTCCTCATTGATACATATTTCAGCTGCCTTGTTTGTTTAATCAGTTGTCATCAATTTAGTTTACTTTGCAATAAGATAGAGGTTCTGCTCTTTGCTGTTCTTACGGACTGACATAATTAGTTTTTTCATTCCTTTTTGTGTTGTGGACAGTAACACTGTGTCATCAGCATATCTAATCTCTGGTATTTCATAACCTCCAATTGTTATGGCATCATAATATTCTTTGTCTACATCTTCTCTAACATTCCTCATTATATTGTCAGTATACAAGTTAAATAAGCAGGGTGACAATATGCACCCCTGACGCACCCCTTGTTTTATGTCAAACCAAGTTGTTGTTTCACCATTTATTCTTACTGCTGCTTGTTGGTCTAGATACAGCAGTGATGTTAATTGTATCAAATGTGTTGGAAATCCCATTTTTTCCCAAAGTTTCTGGTGTTGTACACAATCAAATGCCTTTGAGTAGTCTATAAAGGATAAATATAGATTCACATTAAACTCTCTGCATTTCTCTATTATTAATCTTAGATTGAATATATGATCTCTTGATCTTCTTCCTTGCCTGAAACCAGCTTGGACCATATTGACTTCTTCTATTTTCTTTTGAAGTCTACCCATTATGATTTTTAACAGAATTTTACTTGCATGACTAATCAGGGCAACAGTTCTGTAGTTTGTGCATAATTTCAAGTTACCCTTTTTTGGCAGTGGTATGAATACAGTTCTTTTCCATTCTTTTGGCCAAATACCTGAATGCAATTACCACTGTCTTTAATTAATGGTACCATCTTTTTTTTTGTTTGTTTTGTTTTTAACCATACACTGTCCAAGGCCAGTAAAATTATTTGAAATGATAAAAGATAAGGAAGTGGGGTGACTTGTTTTTAATCCATTCCACACAGGAGATTATTTCCCTTTGAAGGCATATAGGCTGGCAATTGGAAAATCCAGTGCTCCTGTTTGATTTGAACATAAAGTTCACTGAATCTTAAAACCTAAGATAACCAAATCTCCCATTTCCTTCCAGGCCTAAAAAAAAAAAAAAAGAATCATTTGCTTAAGAAGACTGTGGAAAGCTGTTACCAAGTAATCATGGAAAATGTGGCTAAAATATTTAGCAGCACAATAACTTCTTCAAAGTATTCCATTAATTTTCCTATTGCTATTTTGAAGAAAATTCACTCTGTAGAGAAATACAAAGGAAGATAAGAAGTAGCAAAGAAATCTACACATTGTTTAACTCTCTGCTTACAGCAGTCATTAAGAAAAGCAACAGACTGATGTGGCTCTGGCATTTAGAAAGAATGAAGAATGATAGATAAAAATTGCCTGTACAGAAGCAATGAAAGGGATAGACTAGACTCCAAAGGTGAGACAACCTAGAAGAAGATATTTGAACCCCTAAAATCGATAACTGTCCATAAAATATCAAGAACAGAGAGGACTGGAGATGTGTTCTGTCTACAGCAATAAGCTCAAAGGAGGAGAAGAAGAAGAAGAAGAAGAAGAAGAAGCAGGCCTGATCGGCATATTTGTAAGTAAAGTTATAAACCTAGCCTACTGATTCAAATTTTGGTTAACATTTAACTTTAACTTTACCACTCCACCTCCAGTGCCAGCTTAATTAAGTGTTCCACATTGAACTTTGTTTATGAAGAATTAGAAGAGTACTTGGCCAAACACCATGAGAAATAACATCTTGTTGACAGAAATGCAGATGAAGTCACTGACGGCAACTATTGAGGAAAGACAATGGTGATGGTTGGGACATGCTCCAGATGACTGACAACTCACTACCAAAAATAGCACTAAGATGGACACCACAAAGGAACAGAAGTAAGGGTAGACCAAAGGAGACATGGAGAAGAACAACAGAGAGGATGTTGAGCAAAAGAAGTCTCACCTGGGCAAGGTTGGAAAAAATGAGAAAGGAAAGAGCCGCTTGTGGAAAACTCTTGCGGAACCTTCTGCAAGAGTTCAGAGGGAGAGAGAGAGACATTTGAACTTAGAAAAGATGGTCAAGTTGCTTCTGGGTCTTGGATCAAAGCATCTGCTGCAGCTGTCTCACACTGGGCCTACCAGAAGTCATACTTACTTTGTAAAGAGGTAAGCATTTGTAACTCCAAGAGCCATGACACTAGGAAGAGAGGCAAGGACCCAGGATGTAAGTGTGTAAGCAATCTTCTGAGTGCTGTCCACCATGCACACAAATGTGGATTTACTAAATATGGCAGACTGGAAAGACAAAATTTCACATTTTTAAAAAAATTCATGGAGTACTGATGCATATATTAATGATTTACAGCGCAAGTAAAATGACTAGTTTAAATGCGAATACAGAATTAATTAGGTAATATATATTCCTGAACGTTTGAGAAAGTTATACATGACTTGTGATAATTAGTCGTCATCATCATCAGGTGCTGCATTGCAGATCATGGCATATCACAATTCTGTGTGATCCCTGTTTATTATAGACTTGTTGCTTTTGTTTTACCTTGCCACATGGTTAAATGTGTCAGTTTTCTAAATAAATAAATTTAGAAAATAGGATTATAACACCAAAACTTGTTTGTCTAATAAATCTTTGACACAGGATAGTATATTTCTTTCTGTCTCCTTGATCTTTTTATTTGCATTTATTGTGATTGCCAAGTTTCCTAACTGCTATCTTCTCATTCCCCTGGGAACAACTGTGTTAAGAACACACTTATCTTAACATAGTCTTTGTAAGACAGGGAACATAGATCTGTTTGCTTAAAGACTCTGACCTACTTCTGTAGCCCAGAAATTTGTAGCAATCAACACTAATTGTAACTGTTGTTTTTGTAAAATGTAATGTCAGGTTGATGGACAGATGGGGATGTGGAGATCGCCGACAGGGATGAGGAAAATCTGGTGTGAAACCAATGAATCCAGGACGTGACAAGCCTTTACAACAATGGCTATCAGAATGATGTAAACAAAACAGAGCCAGCAGACTATAGGTGGTGGGGAATGGATATCACTGAGCCACTCATCAGATTCTTCATCCCAAAGTTAGAGTGTTTCTGTGGAACTGTCTCTAAGCCGTCTGGTCAGCCAGCTGACATGGAGAAAGGGCTTAAGTACAGTCACCAGAGGGTGGAAAACTAAGTTTTGACCAGGCCAGCCTACACCATTGTCTTCATGGTAGTCCAAGCAAGACCATAGTCTGCCCTAGCAAAGAAAGGTGTTGAAGCTGGAGGTAACCAGCCAAAAGGTGCATTGCAAAAATCAGGGTACCATGCATCATTACCAGCATGCGTCAGAAGAAGAAGAAGAAGCTATCTTCTCATAATGTGTTGAAAGAATTTTAACTGGCCTTTCTTATCCATATTATTTCCAAAAGACTACATGTTCTGCAACTTCTCTGAGAAATATTTCTTTTTTCTAGCCACCTGTGGAAAGAGTTGCATCTAGGTCCAAAACCACACCCCATTCTTTACCGTTTAATACATTAACCCATTGTGAAACTGTGCAGCGTCCCACATATACATGGTCTGCATGTTACGGGGATACCTTATTTTTCCTTAAAGCATTAACGTCTAAATTGTTTTCTACAAGGATTGGCCATTGCAGGCAAAGCTTGACTGACATGTGTGTCCCACTTACAGCTAGGCTGACTGGAGTGTAGTGGTACTGTAGCTTCAGTTGTGCATGAGATGGCAGTTTACTAGAAACTGGACTAATTGCATGCTGAGCCAACTGCTTGTTAATTAAAAGTGTCTCACAGGCATAGGATATCTTCTTTTCACATCACTGAAGATGGGCTTCTTAAAGTCAGAGTTTCTCAAACCGTGCTCCATGGAGCCCTTGGGCTTCACAACTGCTATCTCAGGCTCCATGAGGCAAGTTATTCTTAATTTGTTTTTCATTTCTATGAAATGTATGGTACAAGGTAAAATCCCCATTTCCATGTCATTAAGACATACTAGGGATGCAGTGTTAGGCCTGTATTTCAAAGACCATTGGCCATGAAAATGTGATGTGGTCAGTATCATGCCTGGCCGCATTTATCTTCCCAGATTTCTCTGGTACCCACTTCAAGAGGCTAGGTGGACCCTGAGGCCTTTTTGGTGTGGTGGTACCAGGAAAAAACCCACTGCTAGAACTTGAACCTAGTACCACCAGATTAGTAAACCAACCAATTAACCATTTAGCTAACTAGTTCACCATACTATTTATAGAAGAGCACCAGTAAATAATATTGCCCCTTTTTTTTTCAAATCTGAATAAAGGACATTAATAAATAAAAAAATAAATGTATACTTATTTTAAATTTTGCAAGTGTAACTCTCTACACTTACTTTTTCAAGCATTAAGTTCTAAAAGACTTGTACAGTTTAATTCTTAGTGAATGTTCACAATATCAATATAAAAAATGTTATAAATAAATTTTTTTTTTTATGGTGCCAAGGTTCCATTAGTCTAAAATGTTTGGGAATTTCTGCTTAAGTCAACAGTTTCTTCAGTGAAGTAAAAAATTTATCAAAACAGTTTAAAGGAAAAGATTGTTTTAAATAATCTAAATTTCTTTGTATAGGGATTAATGACCCTGTTAGCTGAATATTATCCTATGGCTTTTGTTACTATTTAGTATTTTTGCACTATTATTTTTGTTTTAAAATACATATAACATGTAAAGTATATATAACGTATCAAAAAATGTTGGGAGTTTTTTTTTTTCACTACTCCCAGTTTTTTCTGTTTTCTCTCACAGAATAATGAGCAGTTCTTAAGTGAAGCTATTATTATAAGTCTGCTTTGTTTAAAATCATTTGTGGTTTTAGAAATAAAACATACGATGTGGCGTACAAAAAAAAAGCTGGCCACCTCTCTTTGCCTGGTTGGAGAGAAGTGGGCTTTCTTCGTGCATCACACTGTATAAATATTGCTGGATACAGAAATATTGTTTTTTTTTAAAGTACATAGGTACACCTTAAACTATTATTACATGCTTCCTTAACCGTTTTCTATCGTATGTCAAAGATTTATTAGACAAAAGGCTTTTGGTGTTCTAATCCTGTGTCAAAAATGTTCATGAGAAAAGTGGTCCAGTCAAAACAGTTCTGTTACTATTTATGTGCAGACAACAATAAATTATTCACTGTGTTTGCCATTAAATTTGATTTTTGAAGTTTTCCATACAAATATACTATACAAATTTAATGTAAATGCAAAATCTAAATAAAATAAGGACAAATAAAACTATGTATAAATCTGATTCCACAATAGTCCAAAGATGCTTTTTTCAAATGACAGGAAATTGATAGGAAAAGAGCAATGATATCTATTAATAATAGGAAAAAAGCAATGCCATCTATTAATGATAAGAAAAGAGCAATGATGTCTATTAATGATAGGAAAAGAGCAATGCTATCTATTAATAATAGGAAAAGAGCAATACCATCTATTAATGATAGGAAAAGAGCAATGCTATCTACTAACGATAAGAAAAGAGCAATGCTAAATACTAACGATAAGAAAAGAGCAATGCTAAATACTAACCTCAAAGGAGAACAGGAGAGGGCAGCAGTAGGAAATAGCCACCATCCAGGAAAAAGCAATCCAGCACAGACTTCTGGCAGGGGACATCATGACGTCGTACCTCTCTGGTTTACGTACGGCCACGTAATGGTCGACGCTGAGCCATGTTAGCGAGTACATTTTGGCCATGGTAAGAACTGTGAAGGCATACGCTTCCACGCTACAAAACAGTTCACTGTAGAGGATTGGTCAAAGTCAAAATTAATATAAAATAGTGATATCTTACTTACATCCTTCCCGTGCCGTTAAACGTCACATAGGGTTCGCATGTCAGTTCGCCAATTTTTGTCTGTTTTTCAGCGAGCTTTTCAACTTCATTAACGGATTGCATACCTACTTGATTGGCCTCTTTTTAACAATGTCATCTTTAGAGATTCACGTTGTCGACTTCTTTTTCTTCTGCCTGTTGTGTTCCACTTGACAGCTTGTTTTGGGATTCTCTGGCCGTTTCTTCTCATCACATGATCAATATATGTCCATATCCTTTTTCTGATCACTCATGAGACAGTTTGTTGTTCACTTTATCTCTGCGTTGTTCTTGAATTCGTTCCACTTTATGCAGAGTAGTTTCCTTAGGCATTTGTTTTCAAAAGAGACTAATTTCTTGTCCGTTTCTTTATTTGTTTTCCAGCTTTGTCGTTCATAAATGAGGGTGGATTTTACATTTGAAATGAATAATCTTAACTTGGTTTTTGTGCATATAACTTTTGAATGTCGTATGTTCTTGAATGTTAATGCTGCTTTTGCAATTCTAATTCTAACTTCCTATTATCCAGTCACTAACAAATGCTTAATGAGTATGACTGAGTGAAAGCTGTATGATGAAAGGCAGAATGTTAGATAGGCCTGCGTGCCAAATTCTTAACCTTTTGAAAATAAAGTATGTTCGTTCGTTCCTTTCTGGTGTCACTATTCATTCATTCATTCATTCATTTGCATGTCCCTTGTGGAACTTTGCCTCCCTAACAGCACTCCTGTAGGCCTCTCGGTTGTTAGGAAGATGGCCTGCTGCTGATGCATCCACTATATATATATATATATATATATATATAGTACTTTATACTTTGAATACGTACACCAGATCAAATCAGATAGTGCCATGCCAATAGGCGTAGGCGATCATCTCTCTTCATTTCGCTCGATTTTCTGTGTCTCGAATCAATTCAATTATTGTTTTCACACCGAAACATGCAATTTATATGCAGACATATATGTATGTCTGTTTTCTTCACTCCTTCTTTCTGTCTTTTACTTTTTTTCAGTCATGACCAATTTTTCGAGACCCTCATGTCTGCTGATGTGTCCGAGAAACTTTTATTCTCTTTTTCTTATGTATGGCACCAGTTTCGGACATTCTTTTGTCTGCTGTAATACTTTCTCATTTATCTTTCTGGCTGTTCATGGTATGCAAAAAGCATCCTTCTTAGGAAACACATTTCAGTAGTAGCCTTTATTCTTTGTTCTAATTGTTTATTGCTTCGCTTGCATTAAGTAGAATAGATTCTACACAGCATCTTAGGACTATTTTTCTTATTTCCAATGACAGCCTTTGATTTGTTAACATGTTCTTCATTTTAACAAAAGCTGTCTTTGTCACTGCTGTCCTGGTTCTCATTTCTTCAGTGCACCTGACCCTACCTAAATATCTGTATTTATTGACTGTCTTAATATTTTCCTTTGCGCTATAATTCTGCATTCTGGTATTTTCTTTTTCTTAGATATCACCATTGCTTCTGTTTTATTGGTTGTTAACCCCCCCCTCCCTTTTTTGCTCTTTCTTCTGTGACTTTGTGTAGGAGTTATTTAAAGGCATTCCTGCTCTCTGCTATCAGCACTGTGTCATCTGCATATCTGATGTTGTTTACTTTCGTTCCTCCAATCTTTACTCCACCTATTTTCTTGACTTCTCTCATTATTATTTCACTGCATCGAGCCAATTTTGTTTTATGGGTGTGAAGCATGGTCTATGAATAAGAGAGTACAGCGAGAAATTGAGGCCATGGAGATGTGATTTATAAGAAGGATGCTGAAGGCACCATGGACAGCCAAGAAAGCCAATGAAGAAGTCTTAAGAGAGGCTGGAGTTAAAAAGCGAATTATAGCAAAGATCAGAGGAAGATAAACGAGATTTACAGGACATTTCCCGAGAAGAGGAAAATTGGAACACATTGTAGCAACTGGAAAAATTGAGGGAAGAAAAGACAGAAGAAGACAGACAGACAGAGAGGCTACTGGTTGGGCTGTCAGTGTGGCTAGGAAGAAAGTCACCGGCGGATCTCATAATCAAGTCTAAAGACAAGGAATTGCGGAGAGAAATGATCGCCTACGACACGCGGTACGGCACGGCACTTGAAATGAATTGAATAAAGAGAAGAGGTCTGGAGACAGAACGCATCCTTGTCTCGCAGCTCTTATCATTTGTTGGAACTCACTGATGGTATTATCCACTCTTACTGTACACCAACATAAACAAAAGAACTCTTTCTATACGCGTAGTTTGCGAACGGTTTCGAGCTAAGTTTAACAAACGCGCACAAGCTAAAAAGAAAAAAAAGTGCCGTTTCTTTTTTACACTTTAACCCTTTCACTCGAGAATTGATTTTCATGCAGCGCAGGAATACGTTCTGATGATAAATTTTGGTAGAAGGAAACAAAAGGAAATTACTCTGTAAATAAAATAAAAAATATAGTGTGTGTTAAAAAGGTGGCGCTTTTCACTTTATTTAGACTCAGCCTAAATATCGCTCCGAGCATTGATTGGCGCAGACGTGTAAGATCTACCAACACTGCCAGTGTTGTTTTGGGGTGAAAGAATTTAGACTCTCGCGATCGTTTCTTCTCCATTTGATATAGTAGGCTTCATTTTTTTTAAAGTTAGCTTTAAGGTATCTTCTTCGCATCATTAGTTTTCTATACACAAAGTGTAGTAAGTATATTTCTTTTTGTAACTGCAGTATATTTTCGTTGTAACCATTACTGTATAACCCACCCCCTTTCCTTCTCTCCCTCTCCCTCCTCCTTCTCTTCCTCTCCCTCCTCCTTCTCTTCACCCCCCCCCCCCCCCGCCCAGATATCTAGACTGAACTTGATGCGTATGTGCAAGTTTACATTTTTATAACTAGTGGAGGGGTAATCCCTTGGCAATGTACTTTTATCCCCACCAATGTTTTCATATTTTATATTTTCTCAATCTATAAATTTTGATTTTTAAAAAAAAAATTGCTCACAACTTTCGGTATGACCCTCGTACATCTTTCCGATGCAACTAACAATCACCTGGACGATGGCTCTTCGGTCAAGGTCGTACACCCCTCGATCTAAGCGTGCCTTTTTCACATATGACTGAGACGATTCCAAACTCCAAGCAGCCAATCCAATTACAGTTATTTCTATTTTGTGCCTCTCCTCTTCCAAACAGAAGGGTTTTAGTTTTCCTTTCTAAAATCTTCTTTTGTCCATGCTGGCTTCACTCACAATCTTTTCATAACTCTTCCATATCAGAGATTCCTGAGGTCATCATGGTTGAACCCCATACACTTTCTGGACCACGTGCTCTCACGGAAGTCCAAAGAGTTGTCTATATAGTTTTTTTTTTCCTTCTGAAGTGCAAGAACATTTTATACGTGGCTTGCACGGGCCCTTTGAGAGAGGGCTGGGGCTGGTGCATCGTTCCAAGCCCCGTAAGGCGTCCCATGTTTTTTTTTAAGAACAAAAAGGGGTGGGGGAAGGGGGTGTAACTGATGAAAAAAGAAGAGCTAATCAGTGGTTTAGGGGGCCTTCAGTGTTGTAGGGGGCCTTCATTGCCGTAGGGGGCCTCCAGTGTCGTAGGGGGCCTTCAGTGTCGTAGTGGGCCTTCAGTGCCGTAGGGGGCCTCCAGTGTCGTAGGGGGCCTTCAGTGTCGTAGGGGGCCTTCAGTGTCGTAGTGGGCCTTCAGTGCCGTAGGGGGCCTTCAGTGCCGTAGGGGGCCTTCAGTGTCGTAGGGGGCCTTCAGTGTCGTAGTGGGCCTTCAGTGTTGTAAGGGGCCTTCGGTGTCGTAGGGGGCCTTCAGTGTTGTAGGGGGCCTTCAATGGTGTAGGGGGCCTGAAAATAGTCTTGCAGCACATTACAAAATTCCTCCCATAGGCACTCACAGGACATAAAAGTCAGGAAATATTTTTTAAAGTCCTATCAAGTTTGGAAAAAAACACTTTTTTTCACAGCCCCCCCCCCCTAAACTATATTTGATACAGACCAAGAAATCAATAAGTGGTCGTACCGCGGCTCGGAATGCTCTGTGACTCTTTGTAAAAGTGTGTTGTATCTGAATTTTGTAGAAATGGAGTGTCGCTCTTCAAATAATCTGGGAAAGACTTCATCTTGACACGCGCGGATCCCTAGCATCCTTAGTAATGTACCTCCATGGACTTTGGGTGAATGAATTTAACATTCGAGCGATTTTTTTTTTAACTGTACGAACAGATCTATGTACCTCCATGGACTTTGGGTGAATGAATTTAACATTCGAGCGATTTTTTTTAACTGTACGAACAGATCTATGTACCTCCATGGACTTTGGGTGAATGAATTTAACATTCGAGCGGTATTTTTTTCGACTATGCGAACAAATCTAAGTCGACTTGGTGGTTTGTGCCAACAACAGAACCTTCTTTTCGAAACTTCCATACCCACTTATTAATACTGTTCCTTAATGGTAGACGGCGAAGAAAGAACTGCACACGGAACTCTGCTGAGAAGCTGTTACAGATTTTTGTTCGAATAAATAACTCAATGGCAGTAACATGGTCAAGACTCCAAGGCAAATTCAATCACAGGACGGAGTGGTAAGCTGTGGAACAGTGTTATCAACCTATAGCGCAAAAAATGCCCTTTTGAAAATTGTCAGGTGCTTCTGCTCCACTCCTTTTTAAAAATCTTACTGAAGGGCTGGGCCTGTCTCGGCTGTATGCTTCTAAAAGTTGAGGAAAAAGATTGAACTATGATGCACAACCCCCCCCCCCCCAACCCCACACCCTTTGACCCCAGCAACATACCAACATACTAAGCTCTAACATTTCCATGATCATCTTGGCCGCAGCCCTAGCTAACTGTCTAGGTCGGCTCGTCCTAAAGCCTCGTTTCTAGATACAAAGCAATTTTTTTAAACTGAAAATATGTAAAGTGAGCACAATTTTTAAAAATAATAAAACCATAAAAATGAAAAAAAAGGTTTTAAAAACTTAAAGCAACGAATTTTCAGTTTTAAAAAAACATGCGGGAAGCGTTGAGCAGGAAGAATTGCACAATAAACAAACCAATATTCGATGTAACGAATGAAAATAAAGCAAAATTTAAAGTGAAATAGAACACCTGCAGTGTTCGTTAAGGATAGGTTGATATCCCTGTGATAGATAGATATTATGATGAGAGAGAGAGAGAGAGAGAGAGAGAGAGAGAGAGAGAGAGAGAGAGAGAGAGATCAGTACCGGAGGATAAATGGCAACACATGATAGCTTCAGATATCGCCAGACAACAATGTTATTCTTATTTTTAAAATTGTGGGAAATGAGGAATGTGCTACAAATACAGAAATTAGGAACAGAATAGGCCAAGCAAAGAATGCATTTCAGAGAATGAGAAACATATTAACCAACACATCCTTATCAATGAATGTTAGAAAACGAGTCCTAAAGTGCTATATTGAACCTATCTTGTTATATGAAAGTGAATCATGGACAATAGGCAAGTCTGCACAAAAATCATTGGAAGCAGCAGAAATGTGGTTTATTAGAAGAATGTTGCGAATCCCCTGGACAGCAAAAATAACTAATGAAGAATGTATGAGAAGAGCTGGAGAGACAAAAAACCTTGTCAGAAAGATAAGAGAGAGACAATGTACTTTCATAGGACATGCAATGAGAAGAGGGGGGGCATTAAAAATATTATAACAACAGGAAAAATAGAAGGAAGAAGATCAAGAGGAAGACCAAGAGAAATGATACTGGACAGTCTGACGGGATGGTGTGAGAGGAGATCACCAACTGAACTGATGGCCTGCATGAATGATCGTGTACTCTGGAGAAGCATAATAGCCAACGCCAGTCGGCACGGCACCTGATGATGATGATGATGATGATGATGATGATGACTACAAATAATCTCCAAATGTCAGAATAAAGATGACAGAGTTTCAGTTCTTGAGGTAGATAAACTTGAAAGAAGACACATCTCCACATGAGTTATGATACAGCGCCTCACGTGACTATCACGTGACTATCGAGCATAACGCGGGCGAAAGACCTGTCACTCACATTTCCGACATTTAAATCTTCTCATTTACAAGTCGCACAAAAAAAGGAAAGATGAATGCGCTCAGCCTTAAAGAGAAACATCAGCGCAGACATAACTGGTTCTTTCTTTATGGCCGTCAGCCAGTTCTGAATCTAATAAGCCCCCCGTCTTGCTTGAGAAAATTTTCCTGAACCGTCCAAAAATGTCTCGTTTTAAACTTCCTCACGCAAAGTATCCACGATAATTGCAGTTTCTAAATCTGTCCACACTTGACGTTGATTTTTCATTTGAAACATTAAATTATTCATCTTTGCGTGTGCAGTTTACTGCTGAAGCTCCAACTGCTGGTATTTTCTAGCCCGTGATATTTAAAGGCTATGTCTGTCACGAAATTGCGTGTACTTCGTGATACTAAAAATAAACAGTTAATCTTACACAAACTGAATTTGGAAAGTTAAAAATATGTTTTCTCTTAATCTCTAACATTTCCAACGCCCACAGCAAACGCCCAGTCGTAACCAATTTCTTCTCCTTACAGCAAACAAAACAAAACAAAACAAACAAAAAACGGATGAACTTTACATCCTAATAGATTCTTCGTACGTCTTATCTTGTCCTTCCTCATTTACTGTTGGGTGTAGAGGTGAAGTGCAGTTGTCTCCCAATGGCTCGCCTGTTGGCTTCATACACTGAGATGTTCAAGGACTCTGCTATACCATCTGTCCATCGTTTGCATGGGCGGCGCGTACCTATTTTGTCCCTATTCCTATTGCACTTCTATGAGCACTGTACACCTCGCCGATTTGCTAGATCTGTCGCAAGGGGGGCTGATCACTTCGTGCGTAACTTTGCTAAAACAAAGTGCTGTTGTACTATACGGGTTATGAAAGGACCAACTAAATACAGTCGTGTACCTCATAACGTTCTGTGAAATGGGACGTTATGTGCTTTGTATGTTGTGCGAACACCATATAATATGTTTACGAAATCTATACGGATAAATGTAGTGTACTCGTATAGAATATGTATTGTATCATTATAAGCGTGGCAACGCAGCTGCCTTGTATACGGGAGGCATGAGTTATATACGCGCTGCGGGGCAGGAAGTTGTTGAGTTCGCACATCACGTTACATCCCCTTCTATCGGGATTTGCGAACTCTTGTTATAACATTTTGGAACCACGGACGCTTAGGCCGTTGGATGTTTTGTGGCGCATGATTATGCATTATATACTGAAACAGCCAATAAAAATGCGTCGGCGTTATTATTCCTTGTATTCATGCGCGTAACTTGCAACATCCAATAGATATACAGTATTCTATAACATTTCCACATCAAAGTAAGTTATAATTAGTTTGTTTGGTTTTTTTTGTAAAAAAAATCATCTTATGCATAAATCCTATTTGATATGGCCTTACATGGTCTTCTATAACCTTAGAAGTGATATTGTCTGGAGACCCTGTACAGAAACTAGCTTAACCCAACTGCACTACCTTCAATTCCTAAGAAGTTCAGATGTCCATGTTGTCTGAACCAAACGCCACTTTTTAGACATGTAGACAGGGAAGTTCAAAACCGACATCAACACTCACCAGACTTGACATTTATAACGAGCTAGTCCTGTTAAGTTTCATACCATAAATCTTTCCTTCCTGTCAATCTTTTTGTCCTTGTAAGTTTAGGAATTTTTTTGTTCCCTATAACAAGGGGATCAAAATACACCAAATAACCACCATTCAGAAGAATAACCAACAACAACAACAACACTACCACCACCATCTTCTTCTACTTTTTAAATCTTCCTTGAATTGCGAGCTGGTGTTCTTAGCAGTGGATGCGGTGGAAATGTTGAGGAACAGTATAGTATCGGATTGGGAGAGGGCTGTGAGGCTATACTCATCCATCATCATCATCATCATCATCATGTGCCGTGCCGACTGACGTTGGCTATTATGCTTCTCCAGAGTACTCGATCCTTCATGCATGCCATCAGCTCAGTTGGTGATCTCCTCTCACACCATCCCCTCAGACTGTCCAGTATCATTTCTCTTGGTCTTCCTCTTGATCTTCTTCCTTCTATTTTTCCTGTTGTTATAATATTTTCAATGCCCCCTCTTCTCATTGCATGTCCTATGAAAGTACATTGTCTCTCTCTTATCTTTTTGACAAGGTTTTTTGTCTCTCCAGCTCTTCTCCTACATTCTTCATTAGTTATTTTTGCTGTCCAGGGGATTCGCAACATTCTTCTAATAAACCACATTTCTGCTGCTTCCAATGATTTTTGTGCAGACTTGCCTATTGTCCTTGATTCACTTCCATATAACAAGATAGATTCAATATAGCATTTTAGTACTCGTTTTCTAACATTCATTGATAAGGATGTGTTGGTCAATATGTTTCTCATTCTGTGAAATGCAATCTTTGCTTGGCCTATTCTGTTCCTAATTTCTGTTCTGCATTTCCCATGTGAAGTTATTACTGCTCCAAGGTATTTGAATTTCTGCACCTGCTTTAGAACAGTTCCGTTTAATTTAATACTGCATGCTGGTGGATTCTGTTTCTTAGATATAACCATAGTCTCTGTCTTTTTGATGTTCAAAGTAAGGCCTTTCTGTTCACTTTCTTTGGCGACTTTATCCAAGAGATTTTGCAGGTCTTGTTGGTTCTCAGCTATCAGTACTGTGTCGTCAGCATACCGAAGGTTGTTAATATTGTATCCTCCAATTTTTATGCCTGGTTCTGTGATGATTGTTCTTAGAATATTCTCGCTATACAGAGAAAAAAGGTCTGGAGATAGTACACATCCTTGTCGCACCCCTTGTTTTATAGGCTCGAATTGCTCCTTCTTGCTGCCAGTATAGATGTTTTACAATCCTCAGGTCTTTGCCGTCTATATTGATGTCTTCAAGCATTTTAATAATTTCATTATGTTTCACCTTGTCAAATGCTTTGGTGTAATCAATGAAGCATAAGTAGAGATCTTTCTGTACTTCTAAAGCTCTTTCTATTAGTGTTCGTAAAGCATAAATGGCATTGTGTGTTCCCTTTCCTTCAACATCCACTCCAGGCAGATTTTGTTTTATAACAAAATGTTCTCCTGTTACATCCTTATCAAAGCTTGACGCGTTTCGTAATGGTGCACTCTTATCTACAAACCTTTCCTAAGCGTTTTTCTGAAAGCTACTAGAAGCAAAGTAATGCTCTATCTGGATTTTTTAAAAACTTTATATCACACATTATGCCAGATTATGGGATGTATATGCTGTCGGACGTTGCCTGGATGGACTTCATGCGACATGGAAAAGAGTAATAAACATGTAAACATGGGGGGGTTTTTTTTAACCACTTTATCTTGAACGTATAGTTTATTCGTATGACTTTTTCATCTGTTACCAATATTGTTCATTTCTGGTCATTTTTATCTTGAATAAACATATCGATCCCGAAGAGTTATGAGCTGCAGCAGACAATCAAAATCCTAAAATAAAAGTGGAGATAGTCTTCCTATAGCATGCCCGTACATAAAGTTGCTCTCTTCATATTCAGCTTGAATAACTACATCGTATGAAACGGGATGGTACAGAGTGCATCTTGCATCCTGTGTGAGGCCGTTATATGCATCACATAACTAATGTTATATGCGTCACATAACTAATGTTATATGCGTCACATAACTAATGTTATATGCGTCACATAACTAATGTTATATGCGCCACACAGGGCTCGCAGGGTGTCTCGCCAGTGTCTATTCTCGGCGAGGTTCTCAATCTCGTCAAGGGATTCATTCATGCCAATCATCTTAGCCTCTCTTGTTAGTGTTCTCTTTAGAGTGTCTCGACGTTTGCGTCTTTTTTTTCTTTTTTTTTTCCAGATGTTTTTCCCATTTGATGGCTTGTTGTGTGATTCTCTGATTGTTTCTTCTCGTCACGTGGCTCACATATGCCCACTTTCTTCTTTTGATCACTGCCGAGATTGTTTGCTGTATGCTCATTTCTCATATGTCTGCTTTAGCCTTGAAGTCAGAGACATAGACAGCCCTCAGGCTATAGATGAAGGTTAAGAGATTGATTGCTTGACTGACTGACTGATTGATCTTTATTTCAAAAGGGTTAAGAATTGGGCACGTAGGCCCGTCTGACATTCTGCCCTTTAACATACAACTTTCACTCTGTTCTAGAATTCTACAAATATGCTGCTCATATAACAAACATAATTAACACTAAAACCGAGAGACACAATATAAAATATAACATTTACGTTTCTTATCCATGGCCTTAGTACAGAAAGTAACTACATACATATATAAATGACATTCCACCAAGCAAAAATGTCGGTACTATACAGAATAAACAACTGAATGGATTCGAGAAGCAATAAAAACGATTCAGATGAAATTAATGTTGAAGAAATTTATCTCCTCAACCTGATCAAGAAAAATAAGTTGGTCTTCTTTTGCCACATTAAACAACGTGATGGCCTGTACAGAACACTAATTGATGGGCGTGATTTCTGGGAAATGAAACCTAGGGCGCCGAAAAGGACAATCAGTTCAAGATATAATGATGATAGCGAAGGAAAGAAAAAGGTAGATCTGAATTAGAGTCCATGCAAATGTTCAACACCTTGTTAACGTAATAAAACACATTTTAAAATTGTGAAAACTATGGAGAATTCTCTTCTAATGACATACTAATGAACGATTTTAAGCGAATGCGAAGGATTTGACATTGGGGGAATTTTGCCAGATGAAAGAGGGAGCTGGAAAATGGATGAGAATTGAGATCTAAGGGTTGAGAGAAGCAAAGTTGAGGGGGTCCAGTTGGCAAGGAATGTAACGTAAGTGGACTTGGAGCTGCGGGCGTCCAAGCGTGTTCTAGACCAGGCAGAAAGTGTAGACTCTCAGACGTTAGTTTTGGAAACAAGCCAATCCACAAACGTTAAAAACAGTGCAAAATTACCAAACATCATAAAGTTACAACAGCGTAGCAGCACGCGTTAAAACATTACCTCGAAGAGGATGAGGAGGGAATGAAAAGAAAGTTCAGATAAACATAGATAGCACTTTCTGGTTTAATGTTATCAGCGGAGCATGCAGAATTTACTCTAAACCGATAATGTTTTTCAAGGAGGGATCTATGAGTGTCTACGCATATGTTGATGTATGTATAAAAAAATCGCGCATGAGATTCTGGCAGTACGTGGAGTCATACGTTGGTTATTTGATGTATTCTGATCGCCTTGTTGTGGATCTCTTACAAGGAGGAAAAAAAACAGAAGATTGACAGGAAGGAAACGTTTATGGCGTGAAACTTAACAGGACTAGCCCGTTATATATGTCAAGTCTGGTGAGTGTTGATGTCGGTTTTGAACTTCCCTGTCTGCGAGTCCACTGACAAGGCTGAAACAGAAAAGAAGTCAGAGCTGGATAATTAGTAGAAAGGAGTTTTAGAGAAGACCACGAAGACCACCACTACCACTACCACTACTACTACTACCACCAGGATCACCACTACCACCAACGTGGTCACTACCACCACTACCACTAACACCACTACTATAATACCACTACCACCACCACTACCATCACCACTACTACCACCACAACCACCAAAACCACCAGGAACATTACCATCACCACCTCAACCACTAACACTGCCTCCAGCAACAATACCACCATCACCAACACCACAAACAACAACACCACCACTACCACCAACAATACCACCATCACCAACAATACCACCACAAACAAAAACAACATCACTACCACCAACAATAACAACACTACCACCACCATCTTCTTCTACTTTTTCAATCTTCCTTGAACTGCGAGCTGGTGTTCTTAGCAGTGGATGCTGTGAAGATGTTGAGGAACAGTATAGCATCGGAATGGGAGAGGGTTATGACGGCTATATTTTCAGTTCCTGAGTGAAGCTGAAAAAGCAGAGGGCGTGCAGTACTTCTTTAACAGACTCCACCGCCATTTGGGACTATGGCGGTCCTGCCCCGTTAGACAACCTAGGCTTTTACTGGGGGTACCCAAGGAGAGGTGGGTAGGGGCAGGGTTTTGGTCAGCTATGGTTCGCCATCGGTTCACATCATTTCAGTTGAAATTGCTACTTGTTGAATGTGAATAAACTTTTGCTACTTGTTGAATGTGAATAAACTTTTGCTACTTGTTGAATGTGAATAAACTTTTGCTACTTGTTGAATGTGAATAAACTTTTGCTACTTGTTGAATGTGAATAAACTTTTGCTACTTGTTGAATGTGAATAAACTTTTGCTACTTGTTGAATGTGAATAAACTTTTGCTACTTGTTGAATGTGAATAAACTTTTGCTACTTGTTGAATGTGAATAAACTTTTGCTACTTGTTGAATGTGAATAAACTTTTGCTACTTGTTGAATGTAAATAAACTTTTGCTACTTGTTGAATGTGAATAAACTTTTGCTACTTGTTGAATGTAAATAAACTTTTGCTACTTGTTGAATGTGAATAAACTTTTGCTACTTGTTGAATGTGAATAAACTTTTGCTACTTGTTGAATGTGAATAAACTTTTGCTACTTGTTGAATGTGAATAAACTTTTGCTACTTGTTGAATGTGAATAAACTTTTGCTACTTGTTGAATGTAAATAAACTTTTGCTACTTGTTGAATGTAAATAAACTTTTGCTACTTGTTGAATGTGAATAAACTTTTGCTACTTGTTGAATGTAAATAAACTTTTGCTACTTGTTGAATGTAAATAAACTTTTGCTACTTGTTGAATGTAAATAAACTTCTGCTACTTGTTGAAAGTAAATAAACTTCTGCTACTTGTTGAATTTAAATAAACGTTTGCTACTTGTTGAATGTAAATAAACTTCTGCTACTTGTTGAAAGTAAATAAACTTCTGCTACTTGTTGAATGTAAATAAACTTTACTTAAAAAAAAAAGAAAAGCAGCATATTTCTACTCCAACCCATCTTTTTTTTTTTAATGATACAGTAACTTCCTTCCAGTTTCTTTCTTCTAAAATTTCTCATTAAGATGTATTCTAGGAGAGGACGGAAATTCAAGAATGAAAAAGTTAACAAAGATTGAGCATAATAAGAAGAATGTCGCGAGATTAACCAAAATAAGAGCAGCGGCTATTCTATTTTCTATAAACAGCTGTAGGATATATATATATATATATATATATATATATATATATATATATATATATAACATGTTATATTTACTTAATTTGTATTCTCTTATCATTCACCAGCCAAATAAAATGCCTTTTCCTGCAATGACAAAAAATCTGTACAGCCTGATCGATGATGTGTTCTGAGATTGCGACACAATTCCGAAGCTGTTTTCTGTCATTTAATACGGGCATGTATGCAGACATTATAGGATAAAAGAGCTTGTTCTCGCTTAAATGTCAATGCTTTGTGTGGATGTGCGTTTCTGCCTGGCTGGATTAAAAAGAAAAACAGTATTTATTCGCTTAGAGTTATACATAAGCCATAAAGTGGATGGTTTTTATAATCAAATATCACGCTCATTATGTTTTGCATGAAAAAAAATAATAGCATATATTTTTTTTTGTCTAAAAAGTGGCACTTAATTTTTTCGTCTCTTTGGCACTTGAGCTATTGTAGACATCTGTCTGGTTTCCAGTTCTGCCATTTCAATTTGATATGCCAGAAAGCTCTTTGTCATCTCTGTTCTTTTGATCTTCGGTTTCTGCAAATATATTGTTTTTCTTATCTTTGATTTCATTTGACATTTACTCCATCTGCGGCCAAGCAGGTTCCTAAGCATTCCTTTCGGTAAATGTTTATCCTATGAGAAATAACGATTCTTTCCGTCTCGAAGCAAGTATAAGCAGCTTCTCATAAGGCTGCTTGATTCTGTCAATATTTTGAGTAGCATAATCCGCTACAATAACATGAAAACCATTTTGTGTTGCGAGATCATATTATTTATGTGGTCTTCTTCTTCTTCTTCTTCGTCTTCTTCTTCTTCGTCTTCTTCTTCTTCGTCTTCGTCTCCTTGTTTTTGTTTTTCTTCTTCTTGTTCTTCTTGTTCTTCTTGTTCTTGTTCTTCTTCTTTTTCAATCAGCCTGGAACTGCAAGCTGGTGTTCTTTGCAGCCGATGCCGTGGAGATGTTGAGATACAGCATCGTATGGGTTTGGGAGCAGGGTCAAGGGCTTTATTTTTTCAGTCCCGAAGCACAGGTAAAAAAAACAAAAGGTGTACAGTACTTCTTTAGCAGACTCCGCTACCGTAGGGACTATGGCGATCTCTGTTCCGTCAATCCAGGCTAGGTCTGCTACTGGAGGTACCAACAGAGAGGTGGTCTTGGTCAGTTGTGTTTCGCCAACCCTGACACCAGCATGTCAGCTATGTTTCCCCAACCCTGACCCCAGCATGTCAGCTATGTTTCCACAACCCTGACACCAGCATGTCAGCTATGTTTCCACAACCCTGACACCAGCATGTCAGCTATGTTTCCCTAACCCTGACACCAGCATGTCAGCTATGTTTCCCTAACCCTGACACCAGCATGTCAGCTATGTTTCCCTAACCCTGACACCAGCATGTCAGCAATGTTTCCCCAACCCTGACCCCAGCATGTCAGCTATGTTTCCACAACCCTGACACCAGCATGTCAGCTATGTTTCCACAACCCTGACACCAGCATGTCAGCTATGTTTCGCCAACCCTGACCCCAGCATGTCAGCTATGTTTCCCCAACCCTGACCCCAGCATGTTAGCTATGTTTCCCCAACCCTGACCCCAGCATGTCAGCTATGTTTCCCCAACCCTGACCCCAGCATGTCAGCTATGTTTCCCCAACCCTGACCCCAGCATGTCAGCTATGTTTCGCCAACCCTGACCCCGGCATGTCAGCCATGTTTCACCAAACCATTACGCCACCATGTCAGATATGAGTCTCTGACAGCCAAAACGGGCAGTGTTTTCGCTTGTCAATCAGTCAGTGGCAGGTCCCTTGCGGAACTTTTCCTCCCTAACAGCTCTCCTGTAGGCCTCTCGGTTGTAAGCAAGATGCCCTGCTGCTGATGCGTCCATTCGCAGACCATCAACTATGTCTTGCAGCCATTTTCGCCATAGTCTTCCTCTGTTTCTTTTTCCCATGATGTACCGTTCCAAGACTATCTTATTTAAATTATCATGGCGTTGTTTAATATGTCCAAAATATTTAAGATTTCTCTGTTTTTCGTATTATCCAACCTTCTTTGATATAAGTATGGATATAAGTTTTGACAGTATGGATATATTTGTTATTTTTTATGTCCATGATATTTCAAGGACTCTTCTATAGCATTTACATTCAAAGGCATTTATATGTTTCTCAGCTGTTGTGTTAAGTGTTAAGTCTCACGTGCATATTTTGCGATGGGAAAGATGCATGCCCTTAAAAATCGTATTTTTTGTAGTTCTGTCTGTTCCTCTCCACAGCTTCTTTAGTTGTTTTATTTTTTTAAAAGTGATATATGTCCTCCTTTTAATATCCCTCATTGTATCTCCATTATTAGTTAGTAATGATCCAAGATATTCAAAACTCTCCACCTCTTACAATTTTCCCTCATTAATATATATTTCAGCTGCCTTCGTTGATATTCTCCTTTTGCACACACTTCTTCTAAAACTTAATCCCAGGAAAAGCTCAAGCTCAGCAATTCCTCCTCTGATATTGCTGAAAATGAACTCGTCTGAGATAGAGTGACAGAAATCTTCGCCGAAAGAGAATACAGTAAATCCTCGATTTAACGAACCACGATATAACGGCATCAAGTAGAACGAATTCAAGAACAATGCAGAGATAAGACAGATGAGTGAACAGTCTCATGGGTGATCAGGAAAAGGAGATGGACATATGTTGGTCGCTTGATAAGAAGAAATGATCAGAGAATCTCAAAACAAGTTATCAAGTGGAACACAACAGGCCGAAGAAAAAGAGGCAGACCGCGTGAAACTCTGAAGAGGACATTGTTAAAAGAGGCCAAATTAGCAGGCATAAAATCCCTTGATAAGGTTGAAAGACTCGCCGAAGACAGGAAAAATTGGCGAACTACTTTGCGAGCCCTATGTGACGTTTAACGGCACGGGAAGGATATAGGATATAAGATAAGATATAACAGATTTATGATTTAACGGACCATGATATAACGGATTTCTGATTTAACGGAGCACGCTATAACAGAATTATGATTTAACGGACTATGATATAACAGATTTATGATTTAACGGACTATGATATAACAGATTTATGATTTAACGGACCATGATATAACAGATTTATGATTTAACGGACCGGATAAAACCTTAAACGCCGCACCCTGCTCAAAATATCACAGTTGTCTTTGGTAGCGTATGGTAGATTCGCTATGTTTCGGTCTCATTCTTCTTCAAGCTATCATGCGATCAATTTGTCTAGAGTGTTTCTGTGATATCTAAACTGTGACCTTATCTGTAATATCTAAAATTTGACTTTATCTGTGATATCTAAATTGTAACTTTATCTGTGATATCTAAATTGTGACCTTATCTATGATATCTAAATTGTGACTATGTATTAAATAATTTAGCAATTTTTACAGTTCAAATCCCCCCCCCCCCCCACCTCGACAAGTCTGTTAAATCGAAGATTCATTGTATAAAATAAACAATGGACTGAATCTTGTAACTAAAAAGTGGTTTGGAAAATTCGGTTTCATTACAATTTTCATGCAGCTTTCACCACAGCGGCATTTTCTGCATGCCTGTATCATTCCATTTCAGAAATGTGCAGCTTGGCTTTCCGTAACTCTGGAATTACACTCTGCATGCTAATTATCCTGATGAAATACTTGGAATACCTGCAGTGCCATAGTCTTTACAAACAGTATATTAATTAAAATCCTGTAATGCAGTTCGCACACGGAGAAAAATGTGTATTGTTTCGTAGAGAAATTCTCAGTTTTAGACATGATATAGGGAAGAATTCGAGAGCATTCTAAACTTGGTACGTTGAGAACCGCTGGACTATATGTAAAGATGGGTACCCGATTCTTCATGAAGTTGTTGAAGGATAGACAACCAGGCGTGATGCTGGTCAACCTCACACCTTAATGTGCCGACAAGGTCTAGGAAGATATGGTCTGTAGTACATATATGTAGATCTGCTGCCCACCTTTGGAATGCTCTACCATTTCACGTAAAACTTATAAGTGATATTCGTTATATATCTTTAAACTTTGTCAACAACTGTTTGATATGGACTATATGCCTCCCTAAGCATAGTTTAAACTAGTTTAAAATGCTTGAGTGTTGTAATTTTTTTTAAATACTGCTTTTCTATAAATTTGTTAGTTTTGAATGAATGTAAGAATGCAAGTTTATTGCATAAATTAGAGTGTAGATAAGTTTATTATTTATTTATGTAATCATTTAATATGTCTTCATGATTATTATGCTCATTAACAAATGCTGAATGACTATGAATGAGTGAAAGCTGTATGATGAAGGGCAGAATGTCAGACGGGCCTGCGTGCCCAATTCTTAACCCTTTGAAAATTAAGTTCGTTCGTTCGTTCGTTCGTTCTCAACCTCACGGGAATATACATAAATATGTAAAGCTCCGCTGTTCCAAACCCCTTACCTGGGTCTTTAAGAATCCAAGTTTAAACAGTGTAAAAAGACAACAAAATAACCACGTTTCCGTGCCATTAAGGCAACTGAGGATACGGCGTTACCCGTATTTCCACGACCGTCGGCACATGAAAGTGTGATGTACTCACTATCACGCCTGGGCCGCTGTACTTTCCCAGATTTCTCTGGTACCCATTTTAAGAGACTGGGTGAACTCGGGGCCCTTCTGGTTTAGTGGTACCGGGACAAAAATCCCCATTGTTGGTGCTTGAATCCGGTACCACTGGGTTAGCACACCGAGCACCTCAGCACTCCGCCAACTAGACCGCCCGTGTTCCATGTACAGAGTCATATTTGGGATAAGTCGCTTCTGGGCATGTTTCCCATGATCTGTTCTATGCGACTGAAGCATTCAGAGAATTAGTAGGGCAGACGTATTTTCTCTGAGCTATTCCCGTGGGGTTGAGATCTACAGATATGTACTACAGACCATATCTTCTTAGATCTTGTAGGCGGCACTTTAAAGTGTGAGGCTGATCAGCGCCCACGCCTGGCTGCCTATCCTTCAACACCTTCATTGAGAATCGGGGTACCCATCTTTACATATAGTTCCGCGGTTCTCAACGTCCCAAGTCCCAAGCCTCTCTTTTCAGTTTAGAATGCTCTCGAATTCTTCCCTATATCATGTCTAAAACTGAGAATTCCTCTACAAAACAGCATAAACTTTCGCCATGTGCGAGATGCATTTGCCTTCATACAGTATAAAGGACATTTTGGAATACCCCCTCTCTCTCTCTCTCTGTATTACGTGCATGTAAATGCAGTATATATGCAGATCATGCACATACGCCATGAGAAAGTATAATTTAAGACATATATCTTAATGACACATTTGGAAACTATCACAGTTTCTACGTGTGGGTCTGAACTCGATGAAAACAATTTCAATATATCTTTCTACACGTGTTAGAGATCAGTTCCCAAAAAGTCGTAAATCTTTCGTTCTATTCTTTCCGTTTCCACTACGGAATCTATTCTTTATAGCATTCTCTCTCTGCTCTCCTCTCTGTTCTCTCTCTCTCTCTCTCTATTTTGTTGTAAGAACGAAAGGAGTGATGAAGGGCCGAATGTCAGAGGGGATTGCGTGCTCAATTCCCCACCCTTCGAAAATAAATAACGATCGTTCGGTCTCTCTCTCTCTCCCACCCCCGCCCTAATTTCCATTTCTAACTCCATCTCATTTTGTCAAATGAATGACATGAACAATGGTTACTTGAAGAAATTACGGGCTTTATCTTTGTTTCAGTTCAGCGTAGTACGGGACTACATATTCGTCTTCGTCTTGATAATTTGTATATAGTGCTTGTAAACAAAAGGCTTGACATGGGAGACAGCCAGGAAGATAGCGTAGAACCGACTAAAAGTGGGAATATCTTGTTACCAGCAGCAGTTCCATGTATCTTTGGTACTGAAGGGACGAGATAGGCAGGCAGGCAGGCAGGCAAGCAGACAGGCAAACAGGCAGGCAGACAGGCAGACAGACAGACAGACAAGATAGATAGATAGATAGATAGATAGATAGATAGATAGATAGATAGATAGATAGATAGATAGATAGATAGATAGATAGATGGACGGACGGACGGACGGACGGATGGATGGATGGATGGATGGATGGATGGATGGATTGGATGAATGGATGGATGGATAGATAGATAGATAGATAGATAGATAGATAGATAGATAGATAGATAGATAGATAGATAGATAGATAGATAGATAGATAGATAGATAGATAGATAGATAGATAGATAGATAGATAGATTCTATCAATATTCAGTTCTTACAGCTGGCCAGAAAGCCAGCATATTATAGTGTATTGGATTATTTTTTTAAAAAAAAAACGTTCACTTTCATGATGATGCTGACGATGATGACGACGACGGCTAAAATTCACGAGCGCCCACCTATAACAATAAAGAAGAATAATGATAATACTAATAAAGAAAAAAATACCTTCTCACATCAACTGCTTCTCACACGAGCGTCTTCAAGAAAGAATTTGACATTTTCACCTGAGCATATCAAACACTTTTAGGTGATTTTTTTTGTGTTTTTGTCTCCAGCTAAAGGTCACACTGCACACATATACATATTTACACACACACACATACATATAAGAAAGCATAGATTTCGTAATTTTATATAACACCTACAGCGCCTCTCCTTGTTCCTTGTTTGTTGTAAATAAGCGGATAGGAATATTTCGCATGAACATTACTATTTTTTGGGGGGCGGGGGGTGGGGTGAGGGGGGTGGGTTCCAATTCTTATCTGTTTATACGTTGAGGTGAATTTATATTTTCTATTCTTTCCCCGTCGTTTCTTTGTCCTGTATGTTTTTATATGATTAGGGTGTACAACAACTGAAACGTGAAAACATGTTTGCTCGTTAACCGATAAAGCCCGTCCCTGCTTTTGTTTTAAATAGCCGTAATATTTTGTTATCGCTGCTTTACATTCAGTGGCTTTGCGTGTTGTTTGTGTGTTGTTTGTGTGGGTGTATTTAGTTTTAATTATGCTTATACCCAAAAACTATTCATGTGTTTCTGCAACAGATGGGAAATAATATTGCATTCTTGATTTAAGAGATGACGACTGCAGTAAAACTGGTTCTAATAAGAAAGGTAGATAGAGGTTTATGTTTCAGTATAGAAAACGACAGAAGGGGGTGGGGGGGGGGGGGGGAGGAGAAAGTGAAAACACAAATGGCAGAAAATAAGAAAGCAAGATGAGAACGTATAAATGAAGAGCATACAACATTCAACATTTAGGCAAATGTCAGCCCCTTTTTCAAGGATTACATACAAGAACAACATATAAAAAAACACGGAAAATAGATGAAAAACTTAGCTGTGTTTTTGTATCCTCCTGGTTCGAAAGACGGACATGAATGTGCCCCGACAGATGTAAATAGAGTGCGAACTGGTGGTTGGTTGAGAGATGACGAAGGATAACAACCAGGACCAATCGGATACTTATAGCATAAAACAAAGACTACACAGGTGGAGTGGGTTGTAAAAGCGAGAGAACAATATTGGTTGGGGGAGGAGGGGGAGGGGGTTAAGGAAGAGACAAGAAAGGTATAAATACTTATTGGTTGCTACAGAAAAAGGGGAGGCTGAAGGGTAAAGCTGAAATCTCTCTCTCTCTCTCTCTCTCTCTCTCTCTCTCTCTCTCTCTCTCTCTCTGAACCTTAAGTGCCCAGGACACATGGGGCTTCCGCAAGGGTTTTCCAAAAATGCCTGTCCTTTGCCTTTTTTTTCTGCTCTTGCCCAGGTGAGCCCTCTGTCGCTCAACATCCTTTCTGTTGTTCTTCTCCATGTCTCTTTTGGTCTACCCTTACTTCTGTTCCCCTGTGGTGTCCATCTTAGTGCTATTTTTGGTAGTGAGTTGTCAGTCATTCGGAGCACATGTCCCAACCATCGCCAGCGTCCTTCCTCAATAATTGCTGTCAGTGGCTTAATCTGCATTTCTGCCAACAAGATGTTATTTCTTATGGTGTTCGGCCAAAATATTTTTCTAATTCTTAGTAAACATTTAGTCTGGAAAGAATTCAACTTGTTTTCTATTGTTTTGGTGATTTTCCAGCTGAAACCTAGAAATGAAAAACTGCAGCGAAATGACTGGGGCCTAAGACAAGAAAGTTGAGCATGAATATCAGAAAGTAAGTGGAAATCTAAAGAAGTTTAAAGAAAGCTGAATTTATTGTTAATTCCAGCGCTGGGTGGAGACAGCCAGCCTGAAAAATAAGGCGCTGTTCTAGACCTTTCCGAGAACGTACATCGGAAGAACAGGAGTGGACTGTGTTAACAGCATATGTCCCGTTTATCTGGGTGGTTTCTTAGACAGAAGTGTTTTGCCACAGGTGTTCGTGCCCTCTTGGAACTGAATCATACATCTCTGTCTACCTTTGCTGCTCTTGATTTATAACTTCTAGGCAGAAAGTAGAAAGCAATGTAGGCAAACAAAAGAAAACGGGTCTTTATTCATTGTACAGAAATGTGGTTCTACAGAAAACTAGGTCATATAAAATGGAGAATGAAAAGAACAAATGCACACATGTTTTAGAATAGCTCCAAGAGCAACGTGAACTTCTCAAAGAAATAAGGACCCAGAAAACACAAATACTTTGACCGTATCAAAAGGCATAACAATATACTGAAGACAATACTAGAAGGAAAGGTGGAAGACAGAGACTTAGGTGGGAAGATAACATACGAGAATGGACAAGGACACAGCCCGGCTGAGTGCACCATCACGGCGAAGGAGCGAGGGAACTGGAGATTCATTACCGCCAACCTTCGTCCTGGAGAAGGCACATGATGATGATTATTTATTAATTCAGGGTCTTGGCAATATGCGCTGGCGATTATGCTTCTTCATTCTGCTCCTTCATGGCGTTTTAATCTATTTTGTTGACTTCCTTTTCTCTTGCCGGCTTGTCAGCATGTACAGGTAACTTTCAACTTTTGTCTTCTTCTGGCTTAAAAAAAATCTTCCCCCCCCCCCTCCCCCGCCGAGTTTCGTCAGTTATTTTCAGGTTCGATAAGTTCTGCCTTTTCATGACAGGTCCAAAAGAGTCTTGATTGTCTGTTTCTTTTGGTTTTGGACATGATGCCGCTGTTCTGAGATTTCTGAATATACCTGTGAGTGAAGTGGTCGCGGAGACTTCCCTTTGCCCTCTGTCGGTTTTTTTTTTTGAGGGGGGGGGGGGGGAGTCTTTTTTCTGGTAGTTTTTGTTTAAAGCGATCGACCTGCGAGTGACTGCGAACAGCTGGATTATTGTATTCAGTAGTTTGAGAAACGCTGGATTAAACAGCTGATTGAATTCTAAGCTCAGATTTTTTTTTCCCTTCTTCTTGTAGGTCCATCTCTTACTTTTGTTTCACACTGAAAGTAAATACCGATGAGATTGGAGAGAAAAAAAAACAGAAAAAGAACAGAGTTTAGTCTCTTGTTTCCCCCCCCCCCCCCCTCTCACCTTGATGTCTTGTCTTGTCTTTCATCTCCCTGGAACTGCGAAGTTCTTTGCAGCCAAGACTGTGAATGTGTTGAGCATCGTATCGATTAGGGAGCGGGTTATGGCAGTTTGTGTTGTTGTTGTTGTTGTTTTTTCTTTCAGTCCCGGAGCGCAGCTAGAAAAAGCACGGGGTATGTTATAGTTCTTTAGCAGACTCCACTACCATGGGGACTATGGCGATCCCTGGCCCCGTTTACCAGGGTAGCCAGGGTAGGCCTGTTACTGGGGGCGGGGGGCATCATCGGAGAGGTGAGGGTAGGGTCTTGGTCAGCTATAGTTCGTCAATCTTGATACTGGCATGTCGGCTATGGGTCGCTTATTGCCAAAAACGGACAACGTCTTCGCCCCGCCCCCCGCCCAAACCAATGTGATAGAATTATAACAAGAATCTTCGCGCCCCCCACCCAAACCAATGTGATAGAATTATACAAAGAATCTTCGCGCCCCCACCTAAACCAATGTAATAGAATTATACAAAGAATCTTCGCGCCCTCCACCCAAACCAATGTGATAGAATTATAAAAAAGAATCTTCGCGCCCCCACCCAAACCAATGTGATAGAATTATACAAAGAATCTTCGCGCCCCCTACCCAAACCAATGTGATAGAATTATAAAAAAGAATCTTCGCGTCCCCCACCCAAACCAATATGATAGAATTATAAAAAAGAATCTTCGCGTCCCCCACCTAAACCAATGTGATAGAATTATACAAAGAATCTTCGCGCCCCCCACCCAAACCAATGTGATAGAATTATACAAAGAATCTTCGCGCCCCCCCCCCCCCACCCTAACCAATGTGATAGAATTATAAAAAAGAATCTTTAGATCTCAGGGAATCCAGGTATCAAGATTTGTATACTTGTACCCACAACATGTTACCAGAAAGTACCTGGTTCAATTTCGAACTCGGGTGGCATTTTTAGAATCAGCAGGCACGAAGGTCATCACAGCCTCCAAAAAAAAAATGGGTAATAAGGGGCCCTCGTGGGAAAACAAGGGGCCTTCGTGGGAAAACAAACGAGGACGTGCTGGTAACACTACCTCATAGGCTGTAGTGGTCTAGAGCTGTGAAGACGCTAATACCCCCCCCCCCCCCCAACCACCCTCACGGCTTGCAAAATGTGGCGGGACACAGATTATTTACAGCTTTATGTATTCAGTAGTTTGAGAAACACTGGATTAAACAGCTGATTGAATTCTAAGCTCAGATTTTTTTCTTCTTCTTCTTGTAGGTCCATCTCTTACTTCTCTTTCACACTGAAAGTAAATACCGATGAGATCGGAGGGGGAAAAAAAAACAGAAAAAGAACAGACCAATGAAAGAACTGTAGATCAAACAGTTGACAGTTGTAAATCAAGCTATTTTTTAACTCTGCTGTAAATTTCGGACCACACAATGGATTATACCTTTAAGTGAATGAAACGTTCCCCAGAATTCTTTCTAACTGTTCTGCAGATAAATAATAATTCATTAAATTAATCTGCACTGAGACATATAATGTTTCATCTTCACGCATTAATCAGTCTCCGTTTGGAGGAGAAGGACCGCCAAAGAGCAAACAACAAGAAAGTGAGGGTGGCCCAGTATAAGACGGATAGTTTTGAATAAAAGGGCACCTTAAGGAGGTAGGATATGACGCTACGTCAGGCAACACTTGCAACATTCGACTGTAGACAAGTGGTCACACACTGCAACACTAGCAACATTCGACTGTAGACAAGTGGTCACACACTGCAACACTTGCAACATTCGACTGTAGACAGGTGGTCACATACTGCAACACTTGCAACATTCGACTGTAGACAGGTGGTCACATACTGCAACACTTGCAACATTCGACTGTAGACAGGTGGTCACATACTGCAACACTTGCAACATTCGATTGTAGACAGGTGGTCACACGCTGCAACACCTGCAACATTCGACTGTAGACAGGTGGTCACAAATTGCAACACCTACTGAATTCGACTGTAGAAAGGTGATCACAAACTGCAACACTTCGCAGTGATAAAATGAGATTTTAAAAAAAAGAACGGACAGCAACAACAACAAAAAATGGATTAAGATGAATTGACTCTGGGACATCTTTCCTTATAATCACAGGAAATCTCCAGTGAAAAGACAGAGGAAAACAGCGAAATATATGAATGAACTGAACAAATGGCGTAGAAAAAGTAAGAAAACCGATTCGAAATAATTTTAAAAAGTTATATTTAAGACTGCAAAGATGAGACTGGGCAGGTTCAGCTGCAAAAATATACCTAGAAACATATATTTACAAGAATATACTTTAGGAAGAACTGTCGCAAAGACGCGGTTCGAGAAATAACGGATACAAAGGAATCGATTGCGGAGCCAAAGAAATAATGCTGGCAGGAGAGGTAAGACTATACATTACAAAAGAGGTGAAGTACAGCAAACAAACATTAACCTAGAAACAGGATTGTAAATATACACAACAGGGAGATGTAACTTCATGTACATGCTGACGTAAAAATTAAGGATAGGGGTCTCCACCTGCAGGGTGGGCGAGGAGACAGCGCGACATAATCGCCAACACTAGCGAGTGTAAGCAAGACAATGAACATCGAAGAAGTCAGTAGAATAGCTGGTTTCATTTGGTATGGACTAAATGACATGGTGATAAGCTTGTTTTAAGCAAACAGATGAAAGGTATGGAAACAACAGGACTTCCTGAACCTGATAGGTCAGGGGGGTCAGACTGGATGACCTTGATCATACGATGAAAGGAAATGCCGGAAAACATATTACCAAAAAACGACAAATCGCATTAAATTCAGATCAATGACGTTCATTCATTCATTTGCATGTCCATTGCGGAACTTTGCCTTCCTAACAGCTCTCTTGTAGGCCTCTCGGTTGTGAGCAAGACGGTCTGCTGCTTATGTATCCCTTTGCAGATCATCAACGATGTCTTGCAGCCATCTTCGCCTTGATCTTCCTCTCTTTCTTTTTTCCCATTATGTACCCTTCCAAGACGGTCTTCTCTAGATTATCATGACGTTTAATGTGTCCAAAATATTTAAGTTTTCTTTGTCACTGACACTTCACTAATTATGTTAGTCCGTAAGAATATTGAAGAGCAAAACCTCTATTTTAATGCAAAGAAAACCAAATTGGTGACAAATGATAAAACAAGCAAGGCAGCTGAAATATATATGAATGAGGAAAAATTGGAAAAGGTGGAGAGTTTTGAATATCTTGGATCATTACTAATAATGGAGATATAATGAATGATATTAAAAGGAGGACATCAATCGCTCTTCAAAAAATAAAACAACTAAATAAGCTGTGGAAAGGAACAGAAAGAACTACACAAATAAGATTTTTAATGGCATGCATCTTTCCCATCGCAACATATACCTGTGAGACCTGGACACTTAACAAAACAGCTGAGAAACTCATAAATGCCTTTGTATGTAAATGCTACAGAAGAGTCCTTCAAATATCATGGACACAAAAAAGAAGAAATATATTCATACTACAGGAACTTAACACTGAAGGTTGGCTAGTAAACAGGATTAAAGAGAGAAAACTTAAATATTTTGGACACATTAAACGTCATGAGAATTTAGAGAAGACCGTCTTGGAAGAGTACATAATGGGAAAAAGAAAGAGAGGAAGACCAAGGTGAAGGTGGCTTCAAGACATCTGCAAATGGACGCATCAGCAGCAGGGCATCTCGCTTACAACCGAGAGGCCTACAGGAGAGCTGTTAGGGAGGCAAAGTTCCACAAGGGACATACAAATAACTGACTGACTGACTGACACCTCACCGAATGTACGAATTAACAATGACCCACAGTTATGGAAGGCAATGAGGCTAATATTCTGCAGTTCTTACGGACCCTTTTTGTCAGGTATAATAAAGACACATGCATGAACTTGTGACTACTTGTCACAAACGCATGAATGTCCAGGAAACAACACATCTCAGTTTATTGTTACTTACAGCACAGTCATATGCAAAAACATCACAATGTCTAACAGCTCTTGGCATACAGTTCTCGCGTGGCTATTTCTACGGAAATGTAGTGGCCTATATTCTTCAGTTAATCTACTGACTGCCCCAACTAGTTTATTAAATTACACCAGCTCTTGGTATAACTACTCAATGAGGATATTAAAAAAACCGGGTGCAGGCATAGGCGCTACATCATCGAAAACATTATAACAGGTTCAACATTTGGAAGCAACGCTTCTGGATGCATCAGCAACAGGCCATCTTGCTCACAACCGAGAGGCCTACATGAGTGCTGACAGGGAGGCAAAGTTCCACAAGGGACATGCAAATGAATGAATGAATGAACGTTTCTGGCGTGGTTTCGCTGCAAATGACAAACCGTCAAATTAGCCAGCCGGCTTCTTGTCTCTTTCTGACGTCATCCTTCCCAGCAGTCTCCTCACTAATTTACATACACGACTCCTCCCTTTCCTGATTCTTTCCCCTCTTATAGTTTATCAGGACACTTATCTCCTCTTCCTTCAGTCGCTCACTCAGACGTATCATAATTAGGCCAGTGCAGAGTGAGGTCTGGCCCAAGAGTTAGTTCCTATCCACCCTAAAAAAAAAATCCAAAACAAAGAAAGTGAATTTCCTGAATTCTGAAAAGAAAAGAAGGGAAAACAGCAACTGGGCCCCCTGTCCAAACCTGGGAAGAGAATTTCCCGAATTTTGTCCCTCAAAAAAAAAAAAAAAAATGGAGGAAAACTGCCGCCACCCCCCCCCCCCCAAATTCAAACTTAGAAAGTACATTTCCTGAATTTGACCTCTTTAAAAAAAAAGATGGGGGGAAAAGTGCAACTGGGCCCTCTATTCAAACATGGAAAGTACATTTCCTGAATTTTGTCTGTAAAAAAAAACAAAACAAGGGAAAATAGGGTCCCCTCAACAACCCTGCCTCTCCCCAATCTCTCATCGGGCCTGCTAATGATGTATACAATCTTCCCATTTTCTTTAGCTATTTTAAAAATCGTTGTCCAGGAACTAATGTTCTATACCAGGTACCTGCTTCCTCATGGATTTAATCAACTGAGATAATAATGTTTAAAAAAAAAAACCCAGAAAAGCAAACGCAAATCCCGAAGTAAATCGCCGGTCTCTGTTTTAAAATCTGCCATGTAAAGTCACATGAAAGGGAGATAAAACCAAAGAAGCATTATGCAGTGTTTATGTAGTTAATGGAGGCTTATTGATAAATGTGGTGCATAATAGTTCTCGCACATGAACGATCATTTGCTTTGACCTATACAGGTGCACTCGCTGCATTATTTGATGACGTCATTTCCGTGAGAGGGAGAGGGAGAGGGAAAAAGAGACAGAGAGAAAGAGAGGGGCAAAGAGAGAGAAAAGAGAGAGGAGGAGAGAAAGAGAGAGAAAATGAGATAGAACCGAAATGGGGAGAGAGAAAGGGAGAAAGAGAGAGGATAGAGACAGAAATAGTGAGCGAGAGAGAGGGGGGGGGGGACAGTGAGAAATAAGAGAAAGGGAGAGAGAGAGAAAGGGAGAGAAGAGAAACACAAACAGAAATAGCGAGCGAGAGAGAGAGGAACAGTGAGAAAGAGACAGGAATAGCGAGCGAGAGAGAGAGGAACAGTGAGAAAGAGATAGGAATAGCGAGCGAGAGAGAGAGAGAGAAGGAGAGAGGAATAGTGAAAAAGAGATAAGAATAACGAGAAAGAGAGAGAGGAATAGTGAAAAAGAGAGAGAGAGGAATAGTGAAAGAGAGACAGAGAGAGGAATAGTGAAAGAGAGACAGAGAGAGGAATAGTGAAAAAGAGAGAGAGAGGAATAGTGAAAGAGAGAGAGAGAGGAATAGTGAAAGAGAGAGAGAGAGGAATAGTGAAAGAGAGAGAGAGGAATAGTGAAAAAAAGAAAAAGAGAGAGGAATAGTGAAAGAGTGAAAGAGAGGGAGAGAGAAAGTGAGAAAGAGAGAGAGAGAGAGAAATAGCTAGAGAGAGAGAGAGGAAAGAGAGAAAATGAAAGAGAGACAGAAAGTGTGTGGGGGAAAGTGAAAAATAAAGATATACAGTATCTTATATCTTATATCTTACATCCTTCCCGTGCCGTTAAACGTCACAAGGTACTTCGCCAAGCTTTCCTGTTCTCTGCGAACTTTTCAACCTCATCAAGGGATTGTGTGTGTGTGTGTGTGTGTGTGCGTATATATATATATATCGAGAGAGAGAGAGAAATATATATATATATATATATATAGAGAGAGAGAGAGAGAGAGAGAGAGAGACAGAGAAAGAGACTCCTTACCAAAACATTGCCCACCAGTTTTCCACAAACAGCTGACACCTACAATCTTCTGGATCAGCGGTTCTCAAATTTTTTTCTGCCCATCCTTCGCCAACCCCTAGACCATATCCCTGATATCCCCATATAAACACACATAAAGCACACAGTCTTCTAATGCCCCAGTAACGCTTCTTTTCTCCTCAATGACACTCCAAGAGGGAGGCAGTGCATATCCACTTTGGGAACCCCCTCTCTAAAACGTCTTGTTAAGTCCGGAAAAATAGCTCATCTGCATCTCAAGACATTCTTGCAGTGAAAAGTTAAACTCTCAGGATTATAAATCTACTGTTTTAAAGTTTTGTGTTTTAAATGTTAAGAGAGCCTGTATCAAAGGACTGACACAACGAAGGAGTGGCAGTAATGTTTTTTTTTTTAATGTTCAAATTGAAAAACTAGGAAAAAGTAAAAGCTTGTAATGAAAGAAAGGAAGAAAGAAAGAAAAAACCCGCCATCTCTGGTTTTTTTTTCACATCTTCGTTATGTCACCATTTAGTTATATTATTTCTTTGAAATGTCACTCATCTGATATGTCACTGTTTTGATATGTCGCTCTTTTTATATGTTGCTCGTTTTTTTTTTTTTTGATAAGTCATTTCTTTGTTATGTCACTCTTTCGATAAGTCACTCTTTTGATGTGCCATTCTTTGATATGGCACTCTTTTGATATATCGCTCCTTTGACATGTCACTCTTTTGATATGCCACTCTTTTGATATATTGCTCCTTTGATATGTTACTCATTTGATGTGTCACTCTTTTGATACATCGTTCCTTTGATATGTCACTCTTTTGATATGTCGCTCCTTTGATATGTCACTCTTTTGATATATCGCTCCTTTGATAAGTCACTCTTTTGATATATCGCTCCTTTGATATGTCACTCTTTTGATATATCACTCATTTGATATGTCACTCTTTTGATATATCACTACTATGACATGTCGCTCCTTTTAAATGTCGCTCACTGATAAGTCACTCCTTTGTTACGTCACTCCTTTGATATGTCACTCTTTTGATATATCACTCATTTGATATGTCACTCTTTTGATATATCACTCATTTGATATGTCACTCTTCTGATATATCACTACTATGACATGTCGCTCCTTTTAAATGTCGCTCACTGATAAGTCACTCCTTTGTTACGTCACTCCTTTGATATGTCACTCTTTTGATAAGTCACTCTTTTGATAAGTCACTCTTTTGATGTATCACTCTTCTGATAAATCGCTCCTTTGTTATGTCACTCTTTATTACGTCACTTCGGCGATATGTCACTTTTTTGTAATATCACTCCTTCGCTATGTCACTGTTTTGTTATGCCAGTTCTGTGTTACGTCATTCCTTCCATATACCACTCTTTTGAACCGCTTTCGTTTAATTCTTTTGAAAAAGATCGTTCAGTAAATCTTAAGCAGGTTTTATTTTACGAGCGCACGGCTAGCGCAGATGAAAATGAACGACCTTTTCATGGTAAAGGAGAAGGTAATCAGACTTTCTGTAACAAGTCGATTGTTCATAAAAGTATCTGACGTCATACTGATAGCAACATCGAGGCCTGTCTTCAACAAAAGAAGGAACAGCGTTTTATAAAAATCACTTTCACTATTAAAGATAAAGGCCATGGTGACAAGTAGGGGGTATGGGGTTAGTCCCTATATTTTCCTTGACCTGTCGACACACTAGAGGGTGATGTGGTCAGTGTCACGCCCGGCTGTGTTTCCTTCCCCAACTCCAGAAGTCGCGGTGCTACCACCTGAGTTCTGATTTACCTGCCCCTGGAATTCCACTCCGTGTGTTATAACCAGTGATCTGACTCGTCGCATGCAATATTTATCTTCATACATCCTGGATTCCATCATCATCTTGCTGCGTGTTCATTAAACATTGAATTACTGGTTATGGATCTTCTTCAGTGATGAGGTCGATGTTTATCGTTCATGGACTGAAAACTGTCCTGTTGCGTATATTGTCAGAATGTATTGTACTCGCATATGGTACGTCGTGTTGAACTATTGTTAAACTGGTGATGATGGGGCCTTAAAGTAAGGCTCATGAATGGCCACCACATCACGGATATAACTGACCATTGGATTATCGTGTTCTTTTAGCACTGATGCACACATAAAATACTACACACTACAGACAACACACTGCACACTCAGTCAGTCAGTCATTTGCATGTCCCTTACCGAACTCTGCCTCCCAAACAGCTCTCCTGTAGGCCTCTCCGTTGTAAGCAAGATGCATCCATTTGCAGATTATCCATTTGGATTTGGTGTCTTGCAGCCATCTTCGCCGTGGTCTTCCTCTCTTTCGTTTCCCCATTATGTACCCTTCCAAGACTGTCTTCTCTAGATTATCATGACGTTTAATGTGTCCAAAATATTTCAGTTTTCTCTGTTTACTAGCCAGCCTTCTTCAATATTAAGTTCTTGTAGTATGGATATATTTGTCCTTTTCTGTGTCCATGATATCTGAAGAACTCTTCTGCATCATTCACATTCAAAGGAACTACACAGTACACACGCATAATATCAGTGGAAGCTGATGGCACAAAAGCGTATTTCGTGCCATCAGAGTAAGGCACTGATACACTTGGCGCTTTAAATGACCACCAGTCCTAAACTGGAAGCCGAGAGCAAACGAGATCTGTACAAGTGCGTCTGTTCTGATGAGCTGATCTTAGGAAAAAAATCAAAGGGCCTTTGTTCGATATATAAAGGTAGACGGAGGTATAATAAGTAAATTTTACAAAACGATAGAAAGAATAGGGCAAGTGGGAGTGAGGAGTAGCAAGACTGGCAGAAACAGTGATTAACTAATCCAGAAAGGTGAAGTTGAAAGTTGGAGTCAGTGATTAACTAATCCAGAAACGCGAAGTTGATGGCTGGAGTCAGTGATTAACTAATCCAGAAACGTGAAGTTGATGGCTGGAGACAGTGATTAACTAATTCAGTAAAATCAGAAAACATGGCTTCAAGATAATGTACAGATCAGAATCATCGTGAGCATCAAGGCACAACACAGGCTTAACGAATGCCCCAATAACACAGTAAAGACGGAGGCACACCGCACATACGTCTTCACAACAACGTATCGGCGTGGGAGAGGGATAGGGTGGTTATTTTTTCAGTCCAGGACTACAGCTAAAAAAGCAGGGGGTGTGCAATACTTCTTTAGCAGACTCCACCACCATGGGGACCATGGCGATCCCTGCACCGTTAGATAGGCTATGCCTGTTACTGGGGGGGGGGGGTACCAACGGAGAGGTGGGACAGGGTCTTGGTCAACTATGGTTCGCTAACCCTGACTCTAGCATACCAGCTATGGGTCGCTAACCCTGACGCTAGCATATCAGCTACAGGTCGCTGATTGCCTCATCGGACAGAGTCTCCACCTCGACGTATAAATTAAGAACATACAACAGTTCGGTATTTCAAGGACCACATATGAATACACATCCTTCAAAACTTCCCAAACCATACAGACCTGAGGAGTGACACATAGCCAGAAAACACAAGCTTGGGGAAAAATCTTTGAGGCTCCTATCATGATCTGGAGAGGACTGCGGGCTTTGTCATGTCAACAGGGATCAAGATCTGATATGACCAACAACCTCGAACGCAGAAGAAGAAGAAGATGATGATGATGATGATGAACACATACACAAAAACCACAGGAAAAACAAAAGAAAAACGAACATCTATCTCTTTGCCATCCACCTCGTAAGAAAAACGTGTTCCCATCTTACCGCAGCCGTCATTTCTCGCCCGTTTGCTCGCTAGACAGACTATCGACTTAACGTCAGTCAGAGAGACAGACATCTTTTATCGTCCAGCGTTCCTCGGGCCACGGGCAACCTTACGTTGGTTCTATCAAATTTTCGACGCTGATACTATCTATTTTGCTCTCTCGTTTCGTGTCCAGTATGTATATACAATGGCTCCTACAGTTTTAGAGAACTGTTCTGAAGTGGGTAGGGTGCGTGTCAGTTGGTGCTTGTAAAAGTTGCTGAGTATCCTTTTGGTGCTCGCCTGGGACCAGTCAGTCAGTCATTCATTTGCATGTCCCTTACGGAACTTTGCCTCCCTAACAGCTCTCCTGTAGGCCTCTCGGTTGTGAGAAAGATGCCCTACTGCTGATGCATCCATTTGCAGATTATCAACGATGTGTTGCAACTATCTTCGCCTTGGTCTTCCTCTCTTTCTTTTTCCCATTATGTACCCTTCCAAGACGGTCTTCTCTAAATTATCATGACGTTTAATGTGTCCAAAATTGTAAAGTTTTCGCTGTTTAACCCTCTTTACTAGCCAGCCTTCTTCAATATTTAGTTCTTGTAGTATGGGTATATTTGTTCTTTTTTGTGTCGATGATATTTGAAGAACTCTTCTGTAGCCAGGGGCCACCAAGGAGAATTTTGCAAGTGTGTGCAAATTTTTTTGTGTCCTTTCCACCACAATCCTTCCCTTTCCCTGCCATCGACACTTTAGTGAATTTTTCCTGTTAGTCTAGCGCCTGCCATGCTCGTTACAGCGATTTTGCTTCGTTGCAGCGTAAAACTATTTAACTTTTTACTGTACACGATTTATCTGCGCATGTCTGGTGACCTTTCATAGTTCATTCGAAAGCGTGGCTAACAACCAAACGAAATCCATGTTTTTAATTGAGACATTTCAATATTTATTGTGATTACGGAGGCATAAGGACATGTCCTATGACCCGACCACTGTTCATGAATGTACCCCAAGTACATCTAGACCTATTAAATGGACTAGGGAGGTAGTTAGAAGGATATTTCAGACATTATTTTAGTGAGAATGCCACCACACGACGAGATCGAACGAAAATTTAAGTAGATCTGGAAATCGCCGATGGTAAACATTGTACATCTAAGCATCGCCGATGGTAAGCACTACACAATTATCAGCTAAAATCATCACACTACTTCTTTTTTCCTAAAAAAATACTCTTCATTTATGAAATGTTCTTACATTTACAGCTACTTTCATGCATAATATGTATACTTTTAAAGTGGAAATACTTTGTACATTCAATTTTACAACTACACCCCCTATACATATCAAGACTCGCGATTTTTGCGTGGCACTGACGGGAACGTCCGTGTTTTTTTTTCTGTGCCCCGGGGAGAGCCATTCTATTTTCGTCCATTACGAGCCGTCCTGCGCCCCCCCCCCCCACCCCTCCTTACCCAGACAGAAGATTCCTTCCAGGCCCTCCCTTGAAACAGAAGCAGTGCACAGTTAGAGCCCCCCCTTTCCTCATCAGACTGGTAAGCACTTCTTTATGCCCGCGATTCACACAGTGCTTGCTTGGTATAACCGTCTATAGTAACAGCACACATCTTGCTTGTGTTGCAAGGTCCGTCTCCGTGGGCTTGTTGTCTCCTGCCTCCACTTCTTGGTCTTTATATCCTCCTTGAACAATGCCTCACTCCTGGGCAGAATCGCTCTCCACGTGGCACGGTCTGTTACCAGTTATTTCCAGTCCGTAATTGGAAATAGACTATATATATATATATATATATATATATATATATATATATATATATAAAGATATTTAAACACTGGTTTTACATCCAGAGATAAGGGAATATGAGGAACAAATTAGACCGACAGGAAAGAATCATTCAACAACTAAACATGATACGAGGGGTGATTGATAAGTTCTCGGCATAAGGTACAAATACATGAAACGCACAGTTGATACTAGGAGCATTTGTAGATCAGGTTAATGTAAGATTAAACACCAAGTTTCAAGAAATTAACTAAAACCATTTTTTTAACAGGCCATTGAAGTGTTAAGGGGTGGCAGAAAATGAGAAAATGGATACAACTGCTACCTCTGCATCGATGGTTTATCATCGAAGGAGATCCATGAGGATATGGTGGAGACTCTAGGGGAGAGTGCCCCTTCTTACAGCACAGTGAAGAAATTGGCAGCTCAGTTCAAACGTGGAAGGGATAGTCTGGAAGATGATCCCCGTCCAGGAAGACCAAGAATGGTAACCACAGATGAAACCACAGGCAGAATCCATAACATGATAATGGAGGATCGACGACTAACTGAGCGGTACATTGCTACTGAGTTGGGCATCTCCCAGGAACGTGTTCATGCTGCTATTCCCAATGATCTTAAAATGACAAAGGTATCTGCTCGATGGGTCCCGAAACTTCTTGGAGCTGATTACAAATGACAGCGTCTCAACATGTCTTGGCCATTTTTCTGCAGATCCTGGAAAGTTTCTTCAGCAATTTGTGACCATGGACGAGACTTGGGTTCATCATTTTCAACCAGAAACCAAAGAACAGTCAAAGCATTGGAAACATCATGGATCCCTAACTCCAAAGAAAGTAAGGGTGGTTCTGTCTGCAAGCAAAGTGATGGCTTCCATCTTTTGGGATTAACAAAAAAATTGGTAGACTATCTTCAAAAGGGCAGAACGGTCATCGAGGCCTATTACGCTAATTTTGTGAAGCAACAGCGGGTCAAACTGAAGGAAAAGCGTCGAGGGAAACTGACGAGAGGAGTCATCTTTCAGCAAGACAATGCTCCAGTTCACAAGTCGACAGTGGCAATGGCTGCCATTAAATGAATGCGGCTTCCAGCTTCTTGAACATCCTCCTTATTCCCAAGATTTGGTCCCTTCGGACTATTACCTGTTTACTAAACTCAAAAAAGGAGCTCAGTGGTCGCAAATTTGCTTCAGATGATGAAGGTCATTCATGCTGTAGACCACTTTATACTGACAAAAGATGCTGACTTTTACAAAGAAGGGATCCGTATGCTCCAGGATCGCTGGACTAAGTGCATAAACTTGCAAGGGGACTATGTTGAGAAATAACCAAAAAAAGTTGTCCACAAATAAACCGTTGTACCTTATGCCGAAAACTTATCAATCACCCCTCGCAACTTAACTCACCTTGTACTTAAAATAATAACTAACTCACCTTGTACTAAACATAATGACTAACTCACCTTGTACTAACAATAATAACTAACTCACCTTGTAATAAATATAATAATCAACTCACCTTGTACTAAACATAATAACTAACTCACCTTGTATTAAACATAATAACTAACTCACCTTGTACTAAATATAATAACTAACTCACCTTGAACTAAACATAACTAACTAACTTTGTACTTAACATAATAAATAAATCACCTTGTACTTAAACATAACTAACTCACCTTGAACTAAACATAACTAACTAACTTTGTACTTAACATAATAAATAAATCAACTTGTACTTAAACATAACCAACTCACCTTGTAAACACCCACTTTCTGTACACTGACAAGAAAATGGAGTACGGCGTTATAAACAGCCCAATCAACAAATCCGCCAGAGTCAGGGAGTAGACGAAGGTCTTGTTGAAGTTGCTGAACGCCTCTGTCCAGGCGGCAACCACCATGATCGTGCAGTTGGTTAGGACGATCATGATTGTTACGAAAATTGTTACGAAGGTCTGTAACGTGAAGTCCGGCTGGTCGTCAAGATGATCTTCTCTCATGGTGTCGTTTTTTTTCCAGTTTCTGTGTTGCGTCTTTGGCTTTGTGGTAACATTACCTCTCACGGCATCTTTAGGCAACTCTGCAGCTGTTGCCAAAGAGGATGAGATAGTTGTGGTCGATGATTCCGAAGCGGAGACTTTGACATTTACGCTGACTACTGCATACAGAGCAATCAGTAAAGCAACCATACGTGTCCAAGCCATAGTGAACACCTGTTTGAAGTTAACTATGGTTGGACTAAAGCAGAAAGTATTGTCAGTTACTGGAGGTTACACAGTATATGCCAGTTTTCCAGCGTTCCTTGTGGGGATGCTTTGAGACATAGGGATAAATGACTGCTCATCTACAGCAGGCTAGTTCTTCCAATTTTCACTCCCGACAGAAAAATCTTGAATCTACTGTGATTCGAACCCGTGAAGAGAAATCGATGCTGAAATCTCACGGCCACGCTGTCCTCAAAGAAAATATTATAAGTTCCAAAGCAACACGGAGGAAAGCGTTGATTTCATCTTTGCAGCTATACAACAGATAATACCCTGAACGTCCTTCCAGACTTGTAGACTGAAGCAAGGATACCCGTTCCTATATCACTTTCCACGTACATTGCCAGTCTTTACAACACAAGGATCCACACGAAGACTAACGAAAATTTAAGATATGATCCCATCCTAATTAACAACTATTTTAAAAGGTGGACAGCTTTTCTTCTCTAGTCTGTGTATGTTGTCACGAATGCCTCCACAGCATCGTGAGTCTTTGCCAGAGTTTCATATATTCTGTCTCTGTCCCTCGTTTTCATCACGTAACGTACTATTCTATTAGCTCTTCAAAAGCTAAAGGTTGCTTAGCATGGCCATACCATTCAAGATAATAATTCACCAAGAATTAGCTTTAGCTTTCTTCACTTTAGTTTGGCATGTCCGGCTAACGCTTAATACGTAATGATCGTTTTAGTGGGCTGTTGTCTCCATTTTTGTTGTGACAGTAAAAAAGTTTCTGTAATGGCCCGCTTTCAAGGGTATTTTATAGCGAGGTCAGAGTCTAGTGAATGAGTCTGACTTGGAAGAGCATCTGCGGATTATAAAGTGGAGCAAATTAACTCTTTGTAGTTAATTTCGCAGAGAGAGAGAGAGAGAGAGAGAGAGAGAGAGAGAGAGAAGAGGAGGAGGAAGAAGAAGGTTAGCATGAAATAAAGAATATTTCATCTGCTGAAACAGTCAGACAAACAAACAGACAGACAGACAGACAGGTAGGTAGGTAGGTAGGTAGATAGGAGGAAAACTACCATGAAATACATAATATATGAAGGTTGATATGCTCAAATTAATTTGATTGCAACTGCATTGTGTATGTGTATGACAGAGAGACACAGAGAGAGAGAGGGAGAAAGGAGAAGGAAAATTAACATGCAATAAACAGTACATAAAGCTTCGAATAATCAAATCAACCGACATGATCTTTTCTTAGTCGTTAAATCAACAAATTTACCAGGCAACAATTAAAATAAAAATGAGGACGCAATAAGGATGAAGGGGGGAAAACCCTCACGGACCACCCTGATCACTATCTTCGTCTCCTTCACGGGGCCAAACTTAATGATGATCACTGATCTTCGTCTCCTTCACGGGGCCAAACTTGATGATGATCGCTGATCTTCGTCTCCTTCACGGGGCCACACTTAATGATGATCACTGATCTTCGTCTCCTTCACGGGGCCAAACTTGATGATGATCGCTGATTTTCGTCTCCTTCACGGGGCCAAACTTGATGATGATCGCTGATCTTCGTCTTCTTCACGGGGCCACACTTGATGATGATCGCTGATCTTCGTCTTCTTCACGGGGCCACACTTAATGATGATCGCTGATCTTCGTCTCCTTCACGGGGCCATACCTGATGATGATTGCTGATCTTTGTCTCCTTCACGGGGCCACATTTGATGATGATCGCTGACTTCGTCTCGTTGTGTCTCCTTCTGTTTCTGTGATTAGGATATTCTTTGAAGCCGAGGAGGTGAAGATGGTGAAACAAAAGCATTCATATTGGAAAGCGGAGGGGGAATTGGATTGCAGCAGCATCATACCTTCCCCCCCCCCCTTCCGTGCAGGGAGGAAAAGATACAATAGCTGACTCCATCACCATGGAGACCGTAGAGATATTGCCCTGAATAAAGACCCAAGTTTTTGTTGTTGTTTTTTTTTAAACGGAGAAAAACAAACAAGAAACAAACATTTTTTCCGGAACAAAAACCAAGTGATGAAGATTATCCATAGATAAAAAGATGAAAGGGATTTTGGGGCGCAGGAAGAGGAAAAGGACCAGAAAGATTAGAGGTCGGTGGACTATCATCAGCAGGGCATAAACAACCAGCAGGAGGACATGATTGTTTATAGAGGAGATGAATCGATGGGTGGTAGACAAATTAAAGTTTTGTTTTTTTTTAACACTCGAGGCTCTCTTTTTTTTTCTCTCTGATTAATGGATACTTGTGTGAAATTCGGCCTTGGCATGATTTACTGTGCATTCAGGATAGAAAATATACAGATGGATGGATGGATGGATGGATGGATGGATGGATGGATGGATGGATGGATGGATATGCGAATGCTTTGCTAGACCGAGGGATAACGATGGATGGGTGGATGGATGAATAGGTGCATGAATGATTTGCTAGACGGATGAATAGCGATGGATAAGCTGATGAATGGATACATGAATACTTTGCTAGACGGATGAATAAGCTGATGAATGGATACATGAATACTTTGCTAGACGGATGAATAAGCTGATGAATGGATACATGAATACTTTGCTAGACGGATGAATAGCGATGGATAAGCCGATGAATGGATACATGAATACTTTGCTAGACGGATGAATAGCGATGGATAATCCGATGAATGGATGCATGAATACTTTGCTAAACGGATGAATAGCGATGGATAAGCTGATGAATGGACACATGAATACTTTGTTAGACAAACGGATAACGATGAGTGGGTGGAAGGATGTATAGGTGCATGAATGGATGGATGGATGGATGGATGGATGGATGGATACTTTTCTAGTCGAATGGATAGCGAAGGATGGGCGAATGGAAGGATGCGTGAATCCTTTGCTAGACGAACAGGACAGCGATGAATGAGCTGATGAACTGGTGGCTTAGTGATAGCTGGATGGAGGTGTGGATAATTAGAGCCCGTGGAGTTATGGAGTGGTTGCATTAATTGCACTGCCACTAAAAGCCGCGTCAATTATTTAGAACAAATAACGAACAGCTCTCCCCTCTCCTAAGCGCCGAGACCAAACACTGGAAAATAAAGCGAGCAAACGCGTGGAAGTGTGAACTTATCAAGAGCACTAGATAATGCAGTATTCATGTTCATAGCTTCTCTTCTTTTCACGTCGGCAGGTCAAGCTCTTGCAAGGAAGCCTCCATCACTGAATCGCCCACGCGTGAGATCTCGAACATTCAGGAAAATTAATCATCTTTCAGAACTGTATGAAAGCTGTGTTTTTTTTTTTTTTTGGTTGCTTTCTTTTTCGTTTTGCCAGTCGTTGTTAAAGGAGTGTATCGTTGTTATATGGCACACCGTAATGATCTAAGTTTAGGGGTTTCAAAGGGGTCTCCTTAATCTTTGTGGGTAGGAGAAAACAAAAACTATGGGGGTATGGGGCTCCAATTCTGAACATTTCTTTTAAAAAGTGTATTTGATTAGAATTTTATTTCGGCTGTTCTATTCTTAGCTCTCTATGTGTATAACGAAACCAAGATATTGAGGTTTCTACAATCATACTAGTACCAAATAGGACTAATGATGACGATGATGATAATGATGATGATGATAATGATGATGATGATGATGATATCGACAGTACGGTGAAGGGGATATGGGGACATTTTTGACAATCCACGGGGGCATGGGGATTTTAATACACAGAGGGTATAGGAATATACTGGACAATCCGTAAGGAGGGTAAGGACATGTTGGACAATCCGTAGGGGGTATGAGGATATATTGGACAATCCGTAGGGGGTATGAGGACATATTGGACAATCCGTAGGGGATATGAGGATATACTGGACAATCTGTAGGGTTATGAGAACATATTAGCCAATCCGTAGGTATGGGAATTTACTGGAAAATTCATAAAGGGTATGGGAACATTCTGGGTTATCCACAGATGGCTTGGGGACATATTGGAGAATACACTGGGGGTATGAGGATTTACTGGGGGTATGAGGATTTACTGGCCAATCAATAAGGGTCATGGGGATATACTTGGCAATCCATAGGGTGCATAAGGATTTACTAGACAATCCATAGGGGTAAGAGGACATACTGAATAATCCATAAGGTGTACGAGGATATACTGGACATTCCACTGGGCCATGGAGAATATTAGGCAGTCCAAAGGGGTAATGAGGATATACTGGGTAATCCATAGGGACATGGGGATCTATTGAGCAATCCATAGGGACATGGGGATATATTGGGCAATCCAAAGAGGGTTGGAGATATTTTGGGCAATCCCTTGAGAGTATGGAGATATACTGGATACTCCATTATATAGTGACAGAATGGTCAAACCACAGATGGCATGTGATCATATGAGGTAATGCATAGGAGGTATGAGAATATTTTAGACAATTCCTCAAGGAAATAGAAAAACGAGGAATACCTAGATTTACTTGGAAAAGATAAATTCTGACAGTGCTCAGAGACAAGAGGTACACATGGAAGGAAGCAGAGAATAATTCCAAGAACAGAGATGATTGGAGAGCCTTTATTCGTGGTCTATGCTCTCAAAGGAGTGAAATGTGATGATGATGATGATGATTATGATGATGATTATGATGATGAAAAAGGGTATAAGCATATACTGGACAATCCATAAAGGTTATGGGGACATATTAGGCAGTTCGCAGGATGTGTGAGATTATACTTGGCAACACATTGAGTGTTTGTAATTGTAAAAGTGTTTAAGAACCTTTCGCGTAGTTTAACTAACAAAAGGAGACGAATGCAAAGAAAAGATATTACTTTTTAAAAAAAATATGACCTTTCATTCAGAGGTTTTAAGTGATTGTATTTATAAGCTTGCTCAATGAAAGAGCAAAGAAAGAGCCGACACACAAAAAATATTTTTTTCTTCAAGAAATACGATGCCCATGGCAAACAGAAATCCTCTCAACCTTTAGACAAGATTTATTTGCTCGACCTGCCAAAACAACAATAAAACTTTTTCCTGATCTTCTAAAAAACAAACAAGGGTAAACATTTCTGGATCCTAAAAATCAACCACAAAAATCTCTAGGCCACCAAAACAACAATAAACAAAGAGTCTCTGTCGGTAGCTCGTTCCTTGAAAAAAAAAGTATGAAAGGAAAAACCGGTTCCAGGAGATTTAGAAGACTCGAGTCGGAATCCGGAAGTGAGCAGGCAGTCTTGAAAAAATGGCTAACCTCACAATGCCGAAGCATTTCAGTTCAGCAAACCCAAAATAAGTTACATACCAGTATCTGGGAAGCAGTATCCATTGTCATCAGCGATGAGAACTGAAAACAGATGATGCTTTCCATTTCAGGAAGATGCCAAGTATATGAGAGCAAAAGTAACAACGTTCCCTTTCGTGAAAATACCATTCACTCACAGCAGTAACAGCACCACTTCTCCACGGAGATAGCTCAAAGTTTAGACCAATAACAAGAGCGTTCGTCAATAAAGATACTCCTGACTTCAGACCAATAACAAGAGCGTTCGTGAATGAAGATACTCCTAACTTCAAACCAATAACAAGAACGTTCGTGAATGAAGATACTTCTAACTTCAGAGCAAAAACAAGAGCGTTCGTGAATGAAGATACTCCTAACTTCAAACCAATAACAAGAACGTTCGTGAATGAAGATACTCCTAACTTCAAACCAATAACAAGAACGTTCGTGAATGAAGATACTCCTAACTTCAGAGCAAAAACAAGAGCGTTCGTGAATGAAGATACTCCTAACTTCAAACCAATAACAAGAACGTTCGTGAATGAAGATACTTCTAACTTCAAACCAATAACAAGAACGTTCGTGAATGAAGATACTCCTAACTTCAGAGCAAAAACAAGAGCGTTCGTAAATGAAGATACTCCTAACTTCAGGCAATAGCAACACCATTCGTTGAAGAACTTTCAGAAAAAAATGCCACGGAAAGTAGTTTTTCTCCGCAGAACACAAGAACAAGAAACTACCTGAAATCCTAATAAAAACATATCACACCAATTCACATATAAATGAGCAAAAGAAAAGTAATAAATGAGGAAAATTACAGGAGTTCATTTGCTTTTTCTAGAACATCGACAGCTGCTGTTCTTTGATCATCAGGTAGCTTAGAGCAGTCCGACAAGAAAGGAGGAGGAGAAGGGAAGGGGAGGCTGGGGGGTAAGAAGAAGAGACAAGGCTGTACCCCTGAAGCCAGGGCCTTTTGACAGAGCCCAACAGCCCTATTTTCCCGTTATCTTTGTACCGTACCAGTTATTTTCCCTGTTTGAGGGGGGGGGGGTACGGGGGGATAGTAACTGATCACAGGCTTGATCAGACTATCCACGACCCTGACAGGAAGCTAAAGAGTTTACGCACTTCATAGGCTGACCGTCACAATGAAACAACAACAACAATAACAACAACAACAACAACAACAACAAACACACCACAGAGAGGCAACAAATATCACTCATCGCTAATACAAAATGCAGCGGAAGAGAAATAAAGGCATAAATAATGAATAAATATAATCTGGCAGCATCAAGGCTGACCTATATACTACGCCACCAAACAACGTCACTAAATATACGAAGTTCTATAGCATATATACAAGATAATGAACCCGTATTTTCTAGGCGAAACGTTACAGCTACGAGCACGACGAAGAAGGAAATGATGCGCGATTGGACGAGACATAACTTCCTGTCGTCCGGTGCGGTGATCTGTTTCATGATTCGCTGTTTTACATCAGAGTTTCTGGTTAAACTGGTGGACAGGACTGCCCGTCGGACATCCTGGCTCTGGCAACGATCCTTTATATTTCAAGCATTTGTTGTCCTTCTAAATTTTGTAGGGGAGAACGGAGAGCACACGAGATTTTATTTTAGGCCATAGCACGTGAAGGGATGGACAGTAAATCAAATACCTCGTTTTCCAACTGAAGGCTTAGACAACGGACATGACAAGAATTGTACCTGTAGGGGCAATAGGTCAAATACTTCAGCTTCCCTAAGACATTACAGATCATCCTCTTTATACTACCTTACTGGACCTAACAACCACAGAGCACGTCAATCTCCAAAGAACTCCGCCCTGCTATATGTAAGAATATATATAGTGGGCGGAGTTGGTTTTTTTTTTTTTTTAGATTGGCCTGCCCAATGGTTTTTTTTTTTAGATTTGCCTGCCCAATGGTTGTTAGTAAACATATCTCATGCCCAAACTCTCCGTCTGAAAGACCGAGGTTTCTCCACCATGAAGGCTAAGAGATACGATGCCTTGGTCATGCAAGTAGAATGGGAAAGAGTCGGCAGAACAAACTCGAGTGTATACAGGAGGTGGAGGGGACAAGACCAAGAGATCGGCCACAGAAAGATGGAGAGACAACGTGGAAAAAGGACTAAAAGAATTGGAAGCGAGAGTGAGCCAAGAAGCGCGTAATATAGAGACGGACTACATGCACATCAATAAACCTTGAATCATTAAATTGCCGGGCAGATGAGAGAGAGGGAGAGGAAACCAAAGCACCTCGACCATTCTTTTCTTCAAGAGCCAGCCACTGCAGACTACTACTGGGTCACGTTTAAGGTATCATAATATCCTACACAAATATCATAATATCCTACACAAATAACATAATATCCTACATAAATTGCATGATATCCTACACAAATAACATAATATCCGACATAAATTGCATGATATCCTACACAAATAACATAATATCCTACATAAATTGCATGATATCCTACACAAATATCATAATATCCTACACAAATAACATAATATCCTACATAAATTGCATGATATCCTACACAAATAACATAATATCCGACATAAATTGCATGATATCCTACACAAATAACATAATATCCGACATAAATTGCATGATATCCTACACAAATAACATAATATCCTACATAAATAGCATGATATCCCACACACACAAAATATAATATCCTATATAAATTGCATGATATCCTACACTAATAACATAATATCCTACACAAACAAATGTCCACGCAGAAGCGAAATCCACACTCCAAAAACACTAACTCCAAGAGGTCATAAACCCTGCATAAACGACACAAAACTTAACCAGAATCTAAATAAAACGTCATTGCTACTGTAGAGAAACCTAAAGAAAACTGATATCCCTCCTATTTCTTTCTTTTTCCTACAGGGATTGATTGATCTTGATTGATCTTTATTTCAAAAGGGTTAAGAATTGGGCATGCAGGCCCGTCTGACATTCTGCCCTTTATCATACATCTTTCACTCTCCAGGCATTCTACAAATATGCTGTTCATATAACAAACATAACTAACACTGAAGCTGAGAGACATAAAATAAAATAAAACATTTACGTTTTGCTCTTAAACATTCACTCAGGGACCCAGATTCAGCAAGATTCTATAAACGCTGAAGAAGTGAAGAAAGAAAGCGATATGGATCAGTGTTTATGATGCTACATTCCACCGTTAAAAATGCATTAATCTAGCAAAGGAGCGATTTTTTTTCGCTTTATTTATTTATTTATTTTTTAAAGGAGAGAGGAACTTCGTGTGGTGAGAAATTGAATGCGACAGTTGTGCCACCGTGGCCGCTAGTGCTATAGCTTCCCTCGATAAGATCTGGCAGGGAGGAGGGGAGAGGAGGAATGGAATCAATTTGCAGAACAGCGGCCATGAATTTTACATTATTCATTGGGAACAAATGTTTCGAAAGCTAAAAGCATGAAAAAAAAAACATCATAATTTGCAAAGTGATAGAAGTGTGCGTATGTGTTTGTGTCAGAGAGAGAGAGAGAGAGAGAGAGCAACTGAGAGAATCAGAGAGAGAAACAGGAAGAATTGGAGAGAGAAACAA
>CM019695.1:13363894-13738894 GCA_009760885.1 Achatina immaculata | reverse complement strand
TGTATATATATATATCCCCTCTGTCTGCGTATGTGTGTATATATATATATATCCCCTCTGTCTGCGTATGTGTGTATATATATATATCCCCTCTGTCTGCGTATGTGTGTATATATATATCCCCTGTCTTCGTATGTGTGTGTATGTATATCCCCTGTCTTCGTATGTGTGTATATATATATCCCCTGTCTGCGTATGTGTGTGTATATATATCCCCTCTGTCTGCGTATGTGTGTGTATATATATATATCCCCTCTGTCTGCGTATGTGTGTGTATATATATATATATACATATATACATACATACAAAGAAATACCAGAAAAATATTTTATATATAAAGAGACTTTATTATAGTGATACATTTTCTGGCTGTAGCAGGCTAGGAGCACTCTGGTCGGAACCGATCCTACAGTCATTCTTGCCCGATGTGTCATTCACTTTAGAGCAGTCTTCTTAACAATGGCGTGTATCCATGGGAACCAATTTTTTTTTTTTTTTGAGGGGGAAGGGGAGAAGGTGTAGAGTAGGAGAACTGGTCTGTGAAGAATTTTGGTCTCTGAAAATAAATAGTGTTATAACTTTTAGAGTTCTTCATCTTCTGTTCAGGTCATAGCTGTCTATACTTAAAGATAAAACCAAACATCTTCTGACGTTACACTGACACCTAACAGGACTGGGGAAGGTAGAATCTCCGTTTCCATGCCATTAAGGCATATTGAGGATACTCTGTTAGGCCTTCTATTTCCAAGACTATGGGCACATGAAAGTCTGATGTGGTCAGTATCACGCCTGGCTGCATTTACCCTCCCCAGATTTCTCTGGCACCCATTTTTTTAGAGGCTGGGTGGACCCCGGGGGGGAGGGGGCCTTTTCAGTGTGGTGGTACCAGAACAAAAAACCCACAGCGCTGGGACTTAAAGCCGGTACCATCAAACTAATAGATCAAGCAGGTAACCATCAGCCAGCCAGGCCGGTATGGCAGGAAGGGCGATGATCGTTATTTTGATTGCTTGGAGGAGGAAATATGGGGGGATCTTGAGCGAACTCGTGGTTGGGGGGGGGTGAGAGAGGGGGGAGAGAGAAAGAATGGGAGAGAGAGTGGGGAAAGAGTAGGGGAGAGAGTGGAGAGAGAGAAAGAGTGGAAGAGAGTGTGGAGAGAGTAGGGGAGGGAGAGTGGGGAGAGAGAAAGAGTGGCGGGAAAGAGAACGAGTGGGGAGACAGGGTGTAAGAAGAGAGAGTAGGGGAGAGAGAAAGAATGGGTGAGAGAGAAAGAGTGAGGAGAGAGTGGTGGAGAGTGGTGAGAGAGAAAGAGTGGGGAGACGGGGTGTAAGAAGAGAGAGTGGGGAGAGAGTAGGGGAGAGAGAAAGAATGGGGGAGAGAGAAAGAGTGGGGGAGAGAAAGAGTGGAGAGACAGAGTGTAGAGAGAGTATTTTCCTGTCCCCTCATGTTTATACCACAGTTCTGTCTGTGCTTGACGCGTCTGTTGTGTGACACTGATAGCAGTTGAGGATGAGTTTGTTGTGTGACAATGATGGCAGTTGAGGATGAGTTTGTTGTTTGACTCTGATGGCAGTTGAGGATGAGTTTGTTGTTTGACTCTGATAGCAGTTGAAGATGAGTTTGTTGTTTGACTCTGATGGCAGTTGAGGATGAGTTTGTTGTTTGACTCTGATAGCAGTTGAGGATGAGTTTGTTGTTTGACTCTGATGGCAGTTGAGGATGAGTTTGTTGTTTGACTCTGATGGCAGTTGAGGATGAGTTTGTTGTTTGACTCTGATGGCAGTTGAGGATGAGTTTGTTGTTTGACACTGATAGCAGATGAGGATGAGTTTGTTGTTTGACACTGATAGCAGATGAGGATGAGTTTGTTGTTTGACAATGATAGCAGATGAGGATGATTCTGATGCGTGACACTGATAACAGCTTGGGAATGCGTCTGGTGTTTTACACTGATAACAGTTTGGGAATGCATCTGGTGTGTTACACTGACAACAGTTTGGGAATGCATCTGGTGTGTTACACTGACAACAGTTTGGGGATGCGTCTGGTGTGTTACACTGACAACAGTTTGGGAATGCGTCTGGTGTGTTACACTGACAACAGTTTGGGAATGCATCTGGTGTGTCACACTGACAACAGTTTGGGAATGCATCTGGTGTGTTACACTGACAACAGTTTGGGAATGCGTCTGGTGTGTTACACAGACAACAGTTTGGGAATGCGTCTGGTGTGTTACACTGATAACAGTCAGGGATGCCCCTGCTGCATAACACTGATAGCAGCTGGGGTTGGCCACAGTCGCAAGGAAAAACAACAGATATAGAAAGGTAAGACGGTTGTACACTCAAAGAAAAATGCAGCTGTAAACGATATGGTTAATGGTGCTGATCAACCAGAGCTGGTCAAGACCCCCTTACTCCTGGTCTTTGTGTACTCTCCTCGTAACAGATTATTACTATTACGAGGGGTGATTGATAAGTTCTCGGCAATAAAGTACAAATACTTAAAACGCACAGTTGATATTAGGTGCATTTGTAGATCAGGTTAATGTAAGATTAAACACCAAGTTTCAAGAAATTAACTGCACTCAATTTTTGTACAGGCTACTGAAGTGGTAAGGGGTGGCAGAAATTGAGAAAATGGATACAATTTCTAATCGAGCAGTCATTCGCTACCTCTGCATCAAGGGCTTATCATCGAAGGAGATCCATGAGGATATGTTGGAGACTCTAGGGGAGAGTGCCCCTTCTTACAGCACAGTGAAGAAATGGGCAGCTCAGTTCAAACGTGGAAGGGATAGTCTGGAAGATGATCCCCGTCCAGGAAGACCAAGAATGGTAACCACAGATGAAACCACAGGCAGAATCCATAACATGATAATAGAGGATCGACGACTAACTGAGCGGTACATTGCTACTGAGTTGGGCATCTCCCAGGAACGTGTTCATGTCATTATTCACAATGATCTTCAAATAACAAAGGTCTCTTGCCCGATGGGTCCCGAAACTTCGTGGAGCTGATCACAAACGACAGCGTCTCAACATGTCAAGAGACAATCTTGGCCATTTTTCTGCAGATTCTGAAAGGTTTCTTCAGCAATTTGTGACCATGGATGAGACTTTGGTTCATCATTTTCAACCAGAAACCAAAGAACAGTCAGAGCAGTGGAAACATCATGGATCCCTACCTCCAAAGAAAGCAAGGGTGGTTCTGTCTGCAGTCAAAGTGATGACTTCCATCTTTTGGGATTCAGAAGGTGTGCTACTGATAGACTATCTTCAAAAAGGCAGAACGGTCACGTGGCCTATTTGCTAATCTTGTGAAGCAAGTGTTGATCAGATTGAAAGAAAAGCGTCAAGGGGAATTGATGAGAGGAGTTATCTTTCAGCAAGACAATACTCCAGTTCACAAGTCGATGGTGGCAATGGCTGCCATTCATGAATGCGGGTTCCAGCTTCTTGAACATCCTCCTTATTCCCAAGATTTGGCCCATTCGGACTATTACCTGTTTACCAAACCCAAAAAAGCAGCTCAATGGTTGCAAACTTGCTTCAGATGATGACGTTATTCTTGCACAAGATGCTGACTTTTATAAAGAAGGGATCCGTATGCTTCAGGATCGCTGGACTAAGTGCATAAACTTGCAAGGGGACTATGTTGAGAAACCCAAAAGAGTTGTCCACAAGTAAACCGTTGTACCTTATGCCGAGAACTTATCAATCACCCCTCGTAATAACTAGATTTATCAATTAAAAAAACACAAAAGTAATTGATAATAATGAAGATAATTTACAATGATGCCGAACACTAAATATCATCAGTTACAAAAATGTGTTTCAATGTAGCAAACAGAAATCTTACAATAATTCTGAGCCAAAGTTGTGTGAAGAACAAACAAGCCAAGTTTTTTAATTTTTTTTAAATTTCAAATCTTAAACTTCTAAGGGATTCAGTATCAAGTGGAAAGTTGAGGGGTTGGTCTGGCGTGAGGGGAAAACAAGAAAGGAGAGTGTGAGAGAAAGAGAGGAAAAGAGACAAGAGAAAAAGAGAAAGAAAGAGAGAGAAAAAAAATAGGGAGAGAGACAGAGAAAGAGAGAGTGACAGAAAGAGAGTTTGAGAGAGAGAGAGAGAAAGAGAGAGTGACAGAAAGAGAGACTGAGAGAAGGAGAGAGAAAGAGAGTGATAGAAAGAGAGATTGAGAGAGGGAGAGAGAAAGAAAGAGTAACAGATAGAGAGACTGAGAGTGGGAAAAAGAAAAAGAGAAAAATAGAAACTGAAAGAGAAAGAGAGAGAAGGAGATAAAAAAAGACAGAGAGAGAGATAGACAAAGAGAAAGAAAGAGAGAAAGAGGGAGAAAGAGAGAAAGAAAGAGAGAGAAAGAGAGATAATAACAAATTGTGATTGGCTTCTTATGTTCTCTAAATGAATAATAACAAAAATAAAATAAAATAAAAAAATAACGCTTCTCTGAACAAACCAGTTTTACAAAACCATTCTATGGATTGATTTGCTGGCCTACGGCATTTCCCAGGCACCAAAGAACAGAGGTCATCTCCCCCTTCCCTGGAAGCATTGTTCCTTTGACTAATCAATAACAATTGATCTCAGCCTCTGCTACCCACCTTCCCTTCTTCACCCCCCCCCACCCAGCCCCGACCCTCCTCCCCCGAGGGAAAAAAAAACCCCATGTAAGAGGAGATTCGGTACTGAACTCTTTGAGCTCATCAGCGGGAGTGACAATTATATGTGAAAATAATACCCCGCCATGGCAATGACACCGGTGAATTGTGGGATTGGTTTACTTGCCCTTTGCATTCTGGGGTTCAGTAACCGAAACGGTAAATGGGGGGGGGGGGGGGGGGGGGAAAGGATATTTACACGCAGCCGTCCATGGAAATGATATTCTGTCAGTGATTCATTGTCTTCTTTACCGTCATTATTATCATTATCTGTGTGGGCCGATTTCTGCTTGTATCAGTATTAATGAGGAAAGGAAAGGGGGGGGGGGTCCTCTGAGTCGATGTTTTGCTTGATCTCTAAAGGATTTTTTCTTTTGTATCTCAGTTAACGTATAGTTTATAGACATTTAATTTGTTTAGTTCTATTATAAGTGAGACACTATGTGTGAGAGAGATGATGATGATGATGATGACGACGACGACGATGATGATGATGATGATAACGATGATGATGATGATGATGGAGGTGGTAGTGGTGATGATGTTAATGATGATGATGGTGGTGGCGGTGATGATGATGATGACTATGATGATGATGGTGGTGGTGGTGATGATGATGATGATGATGATGATGATGACGATGGTGGTGGTGGTGGTGATGATGATGGTGGTGATGATGGTGGTGGTGATGATGATAATGATGATGATGGTGGTGGTGGTAGTGGTGATGATGTTGATGATTATGATGATGATGATGTGATGATGATGATGGTGGTGATGATGGTGGTCGTGGTGATGATGGTGATGAAGATGATGGTGGTGGTGGTGATGATGATGGTAGTGCTGTGGCGATGACGATAATGATGATGATGGTGGTGGTGGTAGTGGTGATGATATTGATGATGATGATGGTGATGATGATGGTGGGGTGGCGTTGGTAGTGAAGGTGGTATGGTGATGGTAGTGATGGTGGTGGTGGTGATGATCATGATGATGATGATGACGATGATGATGATGATGATGATGATGACGACGACGATGACCTTGATGATGATGAGGATGATGATGATGATGCATTCGTGAGAGGTTCTTAATTTCTGTATCAGCATCAGCTATAACAAAACACCACAAAAAAAAGTAATGATAACTGACAAAATGAAAACCAAACCCGAAAAAATTACATCGGACCATAAAGAGCTGGAAAACGTAAAGAAATCTGAATATCCAAGTTCAGTCATCATCACCAATGGCGACTGCACAGTGGAAATCAAAACAAAACTAGCAGTTGCGTCACAGAAACTAGCACAAATGAATAGTATGTGGCAAGGTACCAACAGGAAAATGAAAGCTATGTTTATTAAGAGCTTATATATTTCCTGGGGCAATATACAGACCCGAAACATGGACACTTAAGAAATCATTAAAAAAAAAAGAATAACAGTATTTGAAAGAAAATGAAGTGAAGAGATACTACTGGGATTAGGTATCGCAGAAAATGGCTCGTTAAAAACTATCAACATTATAATGCTGAGATACTTCGGCCATATCAGGAGACAAAATGGTTTGGATAGGCTGACAGTAGAAGACAGAGAAAGAGGTGGGCTCAGGACATCACGGAAAGTCTGTCACTGCGAGACTCTGGTCAGCTTGCACAAGACCGCGTTGCATTCAAATACCTTGTGAGGGGGAACAACGTTCTGGAAAGGACAATGTCACATGATGGAGACCAGCCATAATCGTGGTAACAAAAGCATAGTAGCTGTAGAAGCAGCTGTACTGCTGGGTGTAACTGTTAAAGTAGTAATAGTAGTAATAATAGTAGCAGGTGTAGTAGCGGTAACAGTAGTAATAGTGGTAGTGGCCACGTTATTTAGCAAAGGAATTAACAGAAGTAATAGTAGAAATAGTAGTGGGTTTTTTTTTTACAGTAGTAGTGGCAGTATTAGTAACAGATATGGTGCTTTTAGCTGAAGGTAGTAGTAGTCTTAACAGTAATAATAGCAGTTTACTTGTAATAGCACACACAATAGTAACGGCTAGTAAAGGATTAGTAACAATAGTAATGTTAGTAATATTAGCAGTATTTGTTATATCGCCATTGTGGCTGTAGCAGTTGTGCTTGTATTAGTAATGGTAGTTGTGGCAACAGAAGCACTAATAGCTGAAAGAACAGTAGCAAAGGCAGTCCTGTTATGCCACGGAGGCACCTAGGAACATGGTGTCAGTGCCCGTATTTTCCTTGGCCTGTCCGGCACACTTAGAAGGTGATGTGGTCAGCACCACGCCTGGACAGCTCCAGAAGAAGTCAGGTACCCATTTCTACAGCTGCGTGAAAGTGGCGTCTCCGGTGGGATTCTAACCTCCCGAGCTTCGGCATGAGAGGCTAGTGTACTAACCACTTGGCCACTCAGATGCCCAATGATAGTAGCAGCATAGCAGAAATAGTACTACAAGTAAGGGCGGTAGTAATGGCAGCAACCACCTGCTTCAGTCGTTTCTGTCTACAGCCGATGCGTAATACGATCACTCGCTGGCCGCATTTTGTCCGACGCTCATCTTTCTTTCTTTCTTTCTATCTTTCTTTCTCTGAAACCAGAGTTTCCCTTCGGTCTCCCCCCATCTCCCCAGCCCCCAAGCTAATGTAAGAAATAGAACAGGTATCATACAAACTCCACCACCCCCCCCCCCCCCCCCGAAAATTTTCCGTTGTAGTAAACAATACAAAAGTTGGCTAGGCCATGTAGAAAGAATGGAAGAGAACAGACAAACGAAAATTATGTACGCACAAGAGATGAGGGAAACAAGACCAAGGAGGTATACCAAGACAGAGATGGAAAGACAACATAGAAGAGGATATAAAAGAAAGTGGTGTCACCAACTGGAGAGAGAAGATTAGGAACAGAGAGGAATGAAGGCGAACTTTATCTGCAGCAATGAGCCTTAATGGTTCGGAAAGCTGAAGAAGAAGAAGTGTAATGCAAGCTTCATCGTGTTCTCTACTGTATTTGCAACAAGAAGGGAATATTCAGTTGGTGTAAACAAAGATAATAATGCTAATGAACAAGAACATAAAAGGTCACATATCCGCATACATGCGCACACACACATGTGTGTGTGTGATAAGGTTCATTATATCAAGCAACGCATGATTATTTAATCAGAATTCAGTTCACGACATATTAACTTGGGGGGGGGGGCGAGCCAGGGCCCCCTCACACACACACACACGCACGAATGTATGTATGTACGAGTATATCTTGTACTTATACAAACTCCTTGTAACTGCGAGCTGTTGTTCTTTGCAGCCGATGCTGTAGAGATGTTGAGGCACAGCATCGTATCGGCGTGGGAGCTGGTTATGGCGGCTACTTTTTCAGTCCCGGAGTAGAGCTAAAATGCAGGGGTGTGTGTGTGCAATGCTTCTTTAGCAGACTCCGCCACCATGGGGACTATGGCGATCCCTGCCCCGTTTGCTAGGCTATGTCTGTTACTGGGGGAACCGCGGAGAGGTGGGACAGGGTCTTGGTCAGCTATGGGTCGCTGATTACCTTATCGGGCGTCTTCACCCCCGTAGGAGTATATATATATACTACTCTGATATAGCTACTGGTGAGTAAAATTATGATTCTCTTGAAACTTGAAACTGACACCTCGGAAGGAAGATTTAAGGTTCAGTTTTATAATAATAATACCAAGCTCTGAGAATAACAATGAAAAATTGATGTAATAAGGATGTTAAAAATAATGATAATAATACTAATATTTCAAACACAAAGCCTTCTTCAGAGATAATAGAAAAGAGAATAATCTCTTACTTTGGTGCAGGATGGAAACAAAGTAATACATACACATAATATCACAGAATTGACGTTAGCACACATTCATAAATATACATATAGTTCAGAAGAAGAGGAGGCAGTAAATGTACAGACCCCTGGGAAACATCCAGAAAGAGATTAGTGGAAAATATCAAAACACTGGCGGATAGCATAAAGAAAAAAAAACAACAAGAAACATCAAGAGATGGGCAAGCAACGATCAGGAGATCAGTAGACAACATCAAAACATTGGAGGACTAGATAAAAAACGTTGGCAACAACATCAAAACATTCGCGGACAACGTCGAGTCATGAGCATAAAGCATTAAGAGATCGGCGAGGATTAACTCTTTCATTCCTAATGAATTTTTATGCAGTGTCCAAAAAAAAAAAAACATGAATAAGAAATTCTGGTAGAAAGAAGATGTAAGGAACTCACTCTATAATTCTAAAATATGGGTGGGGTTAGAAATGTGCCACTTTTCATTTTACTTACTTAGACTTTTTTAGGCTTTCTACAGCGCTCTGAGCATTGATTCACATGTATATGCAAGATCTACCAACACTGCCAGTGTCGTTTTTGGAGTTAAAGAGTTAATACGCTCGTTAAGTCAGTCAGTTGCATGTCCCTTGCGGAACTTTGCCTCCCTAACAGCTCTCCTGAAGGCCTTTTGGTTGTAAGCAACATGCCCTCCTGCTAATGCATCCATTTGCAGATTATAAACGATATCTTGCAGCCATCTTCGCCTTGGTCTTGCTCTCTTTCTTTTTCCCATTATGTACCCTTCCAAGACTGTCTTCTCTAAATTACCATGACGTTTAATGTGTCTAAAATATTTAAGTTTTCTCTATTTAATCTTCTTTATTAACCAGCATTCTTCAATATTAAGTTCTTGTAGTATGGATATGTGTGTTCTCTTTTGTGTCCACGATATTTGAAGAGCTCTTCTGTAGCATTTACAGCATAAGTATGTGGACAATACCAAAAAGTGGCACGTTAGCCCTAAGAGTTACAGCAAACCGGAGGTACACCACAGCCGACTCTACTGGGACGAACACCAACACAAGATGATGATTATGATGTTGATGATGATTTTAAGTGGGGTCTGCAGCTAATGTTCTAACATTCGCAAGCTCTTCAACCTGTTTAACATTCATTTCTGCCAAAAGAACAAGGGGGAAAAAATAATAAATAAAAGAAACGAAAAGGGGGCAGCCGTATCTAAAACTGCAGCATTTTCAAATGCATACCAGTGAGAAAAACGGTTTAATGCCAGCGTGTATTACCTGCTTGACATCTGGATAACAGCTGCTGAAGTAAACAAGAAGCTTTAACTGTCAAGAGCGGCAACCAAACGACATTACCTCCTTCAGAAAATTGATCTAATTTTTATGAAAATAGGGAAACTGCGAAATACCGCACGTGGCACTGCGAGTTTTAGAAAAAACACCCGCGCTTTCTATTAAATTTCAATTCTTTCGTTTCCCTTTTGTGTTGTTGTTGTTTTTCTTTTGCACCAGTACAAAAATATGAATTCATTATTCCTTCCAGCTTGTTTGTCTGGATGGTTTAACAAGTAAATGTAACATATTACGTAAACTATTACATATAAGATGAGCGCAGCGGTAGGCAGAGCGATAGTGAGTTGACTTTCCAGAGAAAAAGGAGTTGGCTCCTGCCACAGCAGCCGGTTCCCTTTTCCACCATTCAACAAAGCTGATGAATTAAAATAGGTATCGGCCACTTGTATTAAAGGGGGGTGGGGGGGGGGACACCGTTTAATTTGAAAAAAAGGAGAAGATTTTGCAAGGCGCGGCACACTAGTGTACACTGGGAATAAGTCTGTTAACATAGGAGACTTAGTTAATTTCTTTTGAAGTTTTTTTGTTTTCTGTTTTTTTTTTTTAGGGGGGGGGATATTTAGGATATTTCGGATATTTAGGCAGTAATTAAGATGTTACTCGTCAAATAGGTCACTTACACAATAGTTAAGAGCTGATATTGATCAAATGCATTCTTATCTTATATCCTTCCCGTGCCTTTAAACGTCACATAGGGCTCGCAAAGTAGTTCGCCAATTTTTCCTGTCTTCGGCGAGTCTTTCAACCTCATCAAGGGATTTTATGCCTGCTAATTTGGCCTCTCTTAACAATGTCCTCTTCAGAGTTTCACGCGGTCTGCCTCTTTTTCTTTGGCCTGTTGTGTTCCACTTGATAGCTTGTTTTGGGATTCTCTGATCATTTCTTCTCATCAAGTGACCAACATATGTCCATCTTCTTTTCCTGATCACCCATGAGACTGGCTGCTGTTCAGTCATCTGTCTTACTGATTAGTAATCAAATGCATTACATAGTGATTAAAAGCTGATATTAATCAAATACATTACATAGTGATTAAAAGGGTTATATTAATTAAATACATTACATAGTGATTAAAAGCTGATATTAATCAAATACATTGCACAGTGATTAAAAGCTGATACTGATCAAAGTCACTGCCTATGAGAGTCAGAAAAAGAGAGGTGCTAACAATTTTACATTGAACCAATCCCGCGTTGTGGATGCGTAGCCTGGACGGTCAGTAAAGAGACACAAAGAAGACTGGAATCGGTGCTCAAATGTGCTTCTTTAGAAGAGAGATTGCTGAAGGTACCAAGAACAAGGAAAACATGGAACGAAGAAGTTCTGAAAGAGGCAGAAGAAACCAGGAAAATTATAACAAAGATCAGAAAACGGCAATATAGATTTGTAGGGTGGGGGGGGGGGCATGTTTGAAAGAGAGGCAGGCTAGAGGAACTAATGGCAAAAAGGAAGACTGAAGGTAGGAAGAGACAGAGATGGGCGGAGAGAAAAGATGTTTGAGGGTTTGGCATCCTGGCAAGGGAAGTGCTTAGTGGCGAGCCTGTTGAGATGCACAAGGGATCGAGAGTCATGGAAGGACATGACCTTCTATGCCTATTGGCACTGAGGTTGAGCGATAGATAGATAGATAGATAGATAGATAGATAGATAGATAGACAGACAGACAGACAGACAGATAGATAGATAGATAGATAGATAGATAGATAGATAGATAGATAGATAGATAGATAGATAGATAGATAGATAGATAGATAGATTAATCACACAGGATAAGCGCTGATTTTCTATCATTATATTGCTTATTCATTCAGAAAGTACCTCCCTACTTATTCAGTAATTAAGAGCTAAAATTATGTAAATCAGTTCTTGGCCAGCACCTGATATTCAGTCTCATACTGTTTTCGTGAACAGTAATTAGAAGCTGATATTTAGTCTTTCATAGCTTGGTTATGCAGTACGTAAAAGCTGATCATTGTATGCTTACGATGCACAATGCGGCCTTACAAAGTTTGTTTACATAGTGGCCAGGAGATGATATTCAGTTCTATGTAACAGAAATTAAGACTGAAGTTTAATCCTTTCATAGCCTGCTTACACAGTAATTCGTCATCATCATCATCATCATGTGCCGTCTTCGGTACGAAGGTTGACGGCAATGAATCTCCAGTTCACTCAACCCAGACTGTATTCTTGTACAGTTTCGTACATTATATTTCCATCTACAATCTCTGTCTTCCTCTCACTCTTTTCCCTTTCACCTTTCCCTCTAGTGTGGTCTTCAGTATATTATTGCGTCTTCTGATGTGGGCAACTATTTCTGTTTTCATGATCCTTAATTCCAGGAGGAGTTTCCCTTACATTTCTACATTTATTCTTGATATATGACCTACGTCCTTGTAGATCCACATCTCTGCCGCATTTATCATTCTCTCCAACTTTTGTTTTGATAGTTCCTGGTTTCTGTTCCGTACAATAGTACAGAATCTCTCTCTCTCTCTCTCTCTCTGAACCTTAAGTACCCAAGGCACATGGGGCTTCTGCAATGATTTTCCACAAACGCCTGTCCTTAGCCCTTTTTTTCCGCTCTTGCCCAAGTGAGCCCTCTGTTGCTCAACATCCTCTCTCTGTTGTTCTTCTCCATGTCTCCTTTGGTCTACCCTTACTTTAGTACAGAATATAGCACTCATTCTTGTTTTTATGGACAGATTCCTGGCTAACAGCTTTGTCTCCATGGTAAGACACAAGTCTTGCCATTTCTATTCTTCTCTTCTTCTCTGTCTCACATTTTCCCGTCCTCGGTTAGTATACGCCCTAGGTAGATTGTAGTTTGTCACTCGTTCCGGTTTCTCTTTGTTTATGGTTGTATTCATCTGTGGCTTTTGATCTTTCCTGCCGAACACAAAAAAAAAAAAAAACAACCGTGGCCTTTGCCCCCTATCAAGGACATAGGCCATCAACAAGAATTCTCCATTTTTTTTTTCTATCCTGGGCTAGGTTCTTCTATCCGCCTCCAGGCATAGTTTGTTTTTTTTAAAATCTCTGCTGCAAGACTCCTTCGCCATATGTTTCTAGATCTTCCCTCTTGCCGAGCTGCTCTTGACGTTTTCGTGGACGAAGTATTTTTTAACAGAGTCGGGCAGCTAATGCTATGTCCAAGCCTCCTCTTTTCTTATCCCGGGCTTGGCACCGGCCATAGTGGAGTTCCCAATTTTTTTCCTTGCCTTATTTATCTTACAAAGTAATTCCTGTAGGTTCTGTGGATTCTCTTCTAGAAATACACATGTAATAAAGAAACTAAGATACGACATCTAGTCATTTTTTTGTTTCATTAAAACAATCATTAAAGGGCGATAATCAGTCGGAAAAAAAGAGGGCGGGTTGGGGGGAGAGGGAATCTGTTACTCCAGCATAATTTAAGAGCTAATATTCTGTCAGTAAATAACGTTCTTATGCCGTGTGTAGAGAGCTGATATTCCCTGAGCTACCTTGCAAAGCTGCCAGATCAGATTTAACGATTCATCTGAGCAGCAATTTCACTACTCGTCAGTGCTTAGGAGCTCCCAACTGCAAGCCAGTAATGTTTTTTCCAAGCAAGCTTTTCAGCCTCTGGACGGGTTGTTTACTGCACGGCTCGTTAGCATGTTCCAGGGAGGAGACTTTTTTTTTTTAAGGATATTATTATCTTCCTTGTTAGCTTCGTTTCTTTGCTTCGTGAATTTAAAAAAAATTGTTTGCTCGCTTCTTTGTTCTTTTCTTCGTTCATATACTTCACATTACCATACTCATTCACGCCAGTTTATCAATCAATCAATCAATCAATCAGTCAGTCTATTTACCTGTCTGTTCATTGCTTAGATTCGCTTATATTCCCCTCATCTATGTAACTATTTTGGTACTCTGACGGTCGGAACGATTCTCTCCGCAGAGATGAAACAGAAGTGAGAACTATTGTGCACAATATAGCCATGTCTTTAAATGCTTAGAAGAAAATACATAAGATGTTGGGAAGGTCTTGTTTACTTTAAGTAATGAAAAGGAGACGGTAGCGATAAGCCTGAGAGGCTTGAAGAAGCTTTGGTCGACAACTTCTACGAGGAGGAAAGACAGAAGCCGAGGAGTTTTATTTCGGCTCTTCTGTTCCTAGAAATCCATATTTGAAGTAAAACCAGGCTATTGGCATCTTCTGAATTATACTAACTGCTAGGACAAGCTCATCCATTCATCAATCCATGTCTTTGGTAGGCGACTGGCTACGCAATCACCGTCCAGTACTCCCACTGGTGTCTTGCAGGGCGGCAGCAAACTCTCTCCACCTCTCACGGTTTGCGTCCAGCCTTTGTAATGTGCCCCAGCTGTGTTGCATGCTACTCATTTCCGCTTCTACAGCTCTCCTCCAGGAAGTCTTGGGTCTGCCTCTTTTTCTTTTTCCCTCTCGGGTGTTCCATCTCAAGGTTGTTTTAGTTGGGGTCCCTTCGGAGCATAAGACCAATCCATTTCCAACGTTTTTTGTTTTTTTTTTGCTATTATGCATGCATATCTTCTAGTTCACATTGGGCAAGTAGATCTCTATTATTCATTGTTACTAGGACAACGTCATGAGGAATATCTTTAAATCTGGCAAAAGGGTATGGAGAGAAATTGGGAAATCCTGTGGGTGGGACGGAGAAGGGGGTGGTGGGTGTAGGTGGGGGGGGGGGTCGAAGAGAGTGGTGTGATAGTTAAAAGGTTAAAAAGACCCCCCCCCCCCCGATTTATATGACACAGTACGATGCTTGACTGCAGCAATAGAGTAGATTATAATATGCAGGTTCAGACTAGCGAATACACAAACACTTTAGACGGCAAGATAACGACTGACAACAAAAACACAAGCAGGACAAGCAGTTTATCATTTATATGCGTGCCTCTGTACAGTTCCTGAATAGATAGGTCTCTGCTGTTTCTTCTTCATCCAAATATCACAGGGCTACCGCTTTGCTCAGTGTGACTGTGGTGCCTCTTCAAGCACTATCACTAAGCTACCCAATATCACTGGGCTTCCTCTTCATACAATTTGACTGGGCTACCTCTTTTCCCAATGTGACTGGCTTACCTCTTCCCCCCAATGTGACTGGCTTACCTCTTCACCCCAATGTGAATGGCTTACCTCTTCATCCCAATGTGACTGGCTTACCTCTTAACTCAATGTGACTGGGCTACCTCTTAACTCAGTGTGACTGGGCTACCTTTTTACTCAATGTGACTGGGCTACCTCTTCATTCAATTTGACTGGGCTACCTCTTAACTCAATTTGACTGGGCTACCTCTTAACTCAATTTGACTGGGCTACCGCTTTACTCAATGTGACTGGGTTACCTCTTCATCCAACGTGATTGGGTTACCTCTTCACTCAATGTGACTGGGTTACCCCTTCACCCAATGTAACTGAGCTACCTCTTCATCCAATGTAACTGGGCTAAGAGCTTCACTGGCTCTCATAGCTATCAAGAGCACACTTGAATCTAAATAATTTGTCCATGATATCACTAACACTATAATCACCACACACACTGAAGCAGACACCATGGCTAGATAACGGGATGTGTTCAGATTGGTAAACAAGATCAAAACGTTCTACGAAGGACAAGTCACTTAAAATACAGGGGTGAGTATAAAACCCTTCAATTATTTCAGACATTTATTAAGGTAAAAGATATGCTAGATACAGATAAGTTGGTTTTTTTTTCACATTATCCTTAAACTCATAGTTTTCTTTTACTTTACTCGTGCACTTCAACATGACCCGCCCGGGGAAGGTTTAAGCGATACTCAATTTCTTGTCATGTGTTCTCCCCCAGCATCTCTTTAGTCACTGGCAATAAATCATCCGTTATCAATGCCTTTTAAGTTTCATTGCCAGGAGTTGGTAAACTGAAAAATTTGCGCCAAGTGTACTTCCATTAAAAATTATTCAAGAGGGATAATGTTCTGTGAACGTAGTGGTCGTGGTGTTAGACCAACGTTTGCTTCATGATACTACAAAACGCGTTGTGATTTCTCCTTCATAGACGCCATCTTAATACTGGCGACTGCAGCGCTATTTATGCAGAAACGAACTCCAGGAGCTGGTCTTCGTATGAATTTTATTAATCTGGGAGGGACTTTATGATCATCTTGTACAGAAGGACTTACAGGAAACAGAGAGCGAAGTCTTGCAAACCAATGCCATGACAAAGAACTTCAGACGGCAAAGTCTTGCATACCAATGCCATGACAAAGAACTTCAGAGAACAAAGTCTTGCAAACCAATTATATTGGCAAAGAACTTCAGAGAACAAAGTCTTGCAAACCAATGCCATGACAAAGAACTTCAGAGAGCAAAGTCTTTGCAAACCAATGCCATGGTAAAGAACTTGTAACTTAAAAAACATCTTCAGAGAAGAAGGGTTGCTTCTATTGTTTTCTATTACGTCCCAGAGAGAATCTAAGACTTCTTAAAAGGGTCCATCACTTCATTAAAAGTTGCCCGTGAAAAAGTAACGTTTTTCTGAATGGGAGAATTACTGATTTTTTAAAAAATACTGTAAAGATAGTGTAAAGATAGCCCCAGAAACAAGGGATGCACATGGAAGGAAGCAGAGAATAAATTCCAAGAACAGGGATGACTGGAGAGTCTTTATTCGTGGCCTATGCTCTCAGGCTTCCGTGGAAAACCCTTGCGGAAGCCCCATGTGCCCTGGGCACTTAAGGTTCAGAGAGAGAGAGACAGAGATGCTCTCAGGGGAGTAAAAGGCATTGATAATGGTGATGATGATGATGATGATGATGATGATATTTAACAGTGTATATAAAGGTTAAAGTCCGTACTACAGTATAAGTGCATTTTATTTAATGTCCATATTTTTTGGCAGTTGAACTGTTTAACTTTTTGAAGGAAACCTTGGCATGTTTAAATTGCGTGGGTATACACTTAACAGAACTACACTAACAGCGGAACAGCGTGCACGAGGTGTACGAAGTTCCTAAGGCTAAATTTAACACCATTAATTTTCTCGAAATATACAACCCGCGATGCTGCTGATTTTAAAGTTGATAATCTGAAGTGCAATTAAAAAAAAAGTTTACGCTAAATTACAACCATGGAAACGAAAGCGTAACGTGTCTGAGATTTTGAACAAAGTTCCCCTGGGAACAACTGTGTTAAGAACACATTTATCTTAACATAGCCTTTGTGAGACAAGGAACATGGATCTGTTTGCTTAAAAACTCTGACCTACTTCTGTAGCCTGGAAACCTGTAGCAATCAACACTAATTGTAATTGTTTATTTTGTAACATGTAATGTCAGGATGGTAGACGGATGGGGACATGGAGATCGCCGGCAGGGATGAGGAAAGTCTGATGTGAAACCAATGAATCCAGGACGTGATAAGCCTATGGGTCTTTATAACGATGGCTATCAGAATGATGTAAAGAAAACAGAGCCAGCAGACTATAGGTGGCGGGGAATGGATATATTGAGCCACTCATCAGATTCCTCATCTCAGAGTCGGAGTGTCTCTGTGGAACTGTCTCAAAGCCATCTGGTCAGCCAGTGCTGCTTGCTGGATCTAACGTGGAGAAGGAGCTTAAGTAAAGCCACCAGAGGCTGGAAAACAAAGTTTTGGCCAGGCCAGCCTACACCACTGTCTTCATGGCAGTCCGAGCAAGACCACAGTCTGCCCTAGCAAGGAAAGGTGCTGAAGTTGGAGGTACCCAGCCAAAAGGCGAATCGCAAAAATCAGAGCACCATGCATCATCGCCAATGTGAGTACGACGAAGAAGAAGAAGAAGAAAAGAAGAATAAGAACAAGAAGACAAGAACAAGAAGAACAAGAACAAGAAGAACAAGAAGAACAAGAAGAACAAGAAGAACAAGAAGAAGAACAAGAAGAACAAGAAGAACAAGAAGAACAACAAGAATAAGAACAAGAAGAACAAGAAGAACAAGAAGAACAAGAAGAAGAACAAGAAGAAGAACAAGAAGAAGAAAGTGGCTTGTATATTGCATATATAAGAAGATTACCGTTTTGTCTTAATCTGAATGAAATGTACAAATATGATTTAACAACGTTTTATCACTTGTACACGTTATCCTCACAACGTTCAGCGCAGGTCTACCTACCTCCCGGATAAATTGAAAAAAAATCTTCTGACATTTGTAGCCATCTATGCACGACCTATTCAATCTCTTCATCCGTAATGAACTTCCTCGCACCTAGCTCCTCTTTGGGGGTTCAAAAACATGATAAACCACACAGTGCGAGGTCGAGTGAATATGGAGAATGTGAAAGACACTGCAAAAGCAGATTCCTAATTTGCTGAAGTGTGCATGCGGTCTGAGGCCCTACGTTATCGCGCTGTGACAACACCAGAACTGGAGTAAACTGTGACGTTCTGACCTGATTACAGGTTTCAACTAATTCTCAAGCAGATCATAGTATGCTTTGCTGTTGACAGGACTTCCTCTGGGTATGTAATGTTCCAGGACTGTGTTGAGCGTGAACATCAGTTTTCCGGGTTCTTTGGTTTAGGCAAGAAAGAATGCAGCCACTCTTTGCTGGCTCACTTTGGCTGATAACAACGTGTCATGCATTCATCTCTAGTGACTCTCTCTCTCTCTCTCCTCTCTCTCTCTCTGAACCTTAAGTGCCCAAGGCACATTGGGATTCCGCAAGGGTTTTCCACAAACGCTTGTCCTTTGCCTTTTTTCCGCTCTTGCCCAAATGAGCCCTCTATATGTCGTATAAATTCATCTCAATCAGCTTCAGATGGTCATAAAGGTTTCCCAAATATACCCATGATATTATTTTCGGGGGGGGGGGGGTCAGAAAGCCGAGGTGTTTTAGTACTTACGTTGCGAAGACATTCTAGTACTGTAGCACTTCAAGAATGATGTGATACCCCGAACCACGACTAATCATCGATTGTTCCCCGTCGGTTTTCCTGTATTACTCTTTTGATTTCAGACCTATCCAAAGTGAGAGGCCGTCTGGAGTGAGCAACATCTGCCAGATCTGCCACAAACTTTCTATGCCGTTCATATACCTGCTGAAGGGACACCCACATGTCCCCCCCCATACTGTCTCTTCATTCTGCGATGAACACCTCCAGGCCTCTCACCTTCACTGCTCAAATAAACGAATAAACAGTTCTCTGCTCCTCTCTCGTGCACGCTTTCAATGCGACGGCCATTTTTGATCTGGTCTGCTGAAGCGATATTTCCAATATGGCCAAGGAACACCCGCAGACATGCATCTATAGAGGGGTGGTATAGCATCGTATTACCACAATTGTCTACCATTTAATGTAGATTTTTCAGACCAAAATTAAGTTAATTATTTGACTATATATATATATATAGTGAAGAAGAAACGATTGTCAGCGAAAAGTGAGAAAACGCCACCAGAATATCTAGTAAAATAGATCAGCGACCGGAGATTTTTTTAAAAAACCGCTGAGGGAGAAAGCAGGAGAAATAGAACATGAAACAGTTATCAATGTTTATCGTATGTACACGAAGCAGCTTGATTAAACAATGCAGGGAAACGGGTTGTGTATTTGTCTTCGAGATAGAAAATCACCGGTGCAGAAGTAGACATAAGGACAAACATACAAATAGAAGACGGCCATACATAAAGGCAGAGTCAGATATACAGGTAGGCAACGGACAGACAGCCATGCAGATAGACACACAGACGGCAGAAAATATAGACAGATACACAATGAGATAGATAGACAGAAAAACAAACAGATGGACGGAGTAGATAGACAGCTATAAAAATACTCAGACACACGGACAAGCAGACAGAACAAGCAGGCAGACAGAACAAACAGGCAGACACCCACAGAGATGCTCAAACAGACAAACTGACAGAAGAGACAGGTAGATAAGAAAGTAAACAGCAGACAGACAGACAGACACCAGGAGAGATAGACAGACTGACAGACAAATGGGCAGACAGACAGAACAGATAGACACACAGAGAGATAGAAAGACGGACAGAGAGGCAAGCATTCAGACAGGCGGACTGATCGACTAAATGAACAGACAGAGAGACAGAGACAGAACAGATGAAGAGACAGATTAAATGAACAAACGGAGAATGAGACAGATAGGCAGGCAGACAGACAGACAGACAGACAGACAGACAGACAGACAGACAGATAGATAGACAGACAGACAGACAGACAGACAGACAGACAGACAGATAGATTAGATAGATAGATAGATAGATAGATAGATAGATAGATAGATAGATAGATATAGATAGATAGATAGATAGATAGATAGATAGATAGATAGATAGATAGATAAACAGATAGATAAAAGGGATGGCGACTGCAGTAAAACTGGTTTCAATAATAAAGTTAGATAGAGGTGTATGGTGTAGTTTTACAAAGTGGCAGAGGGAGTGATTAAAGTGAGAAAAAAACGAATAAGAAGTATGAGAATGTATAAATGAAAAACACACAACATCCGATATTTCGGCGTGAGCATTTTTCGAGGATTACATGCACAAACGAGACAAAAACAAAAACAAATAACCAAACGAAGAACGTATCTTAATATGGCCTCCTCCAGAAGAAGGAAACAGAGAAATGCGTGTCCACTAGAAGATGGATTGAGAACAGCGGGCCACACAAAGGATATGCCGATAGAGCCAACCGTAAAGAAGAGGTGGAGAGAGAGGAGGAAAACAAGTGGTGGGGGGGGAAGGCAATAGAAACATGATAGCCGCTAGAGGAGATGGTGTCAGGGGAGGGGAAGGGAAAGGGGAAACGGAGAGATAATGAATGAAGAACATAAACACTTGCAGGGAGAAAATGTGAAACTGGTGAATAGGACAAGACCCTATAAAGACCAATATGTTGCCAGAGAAGAAAAGAAGGTGGCGGTAGGGAGGGGTAGCCAGGAGAAAGAAAGTAGAAAAAAGGGTGAAAACCAAAGAAGTTACAGAAAGCTGAAGACATTGTTAATTCCAGCTGGGTGGAGACAGCCAGTCTGGAAAATAAGACGCTGTTCTAGGACCCTCCGAGATCGTACATCAGCAGAACAAGAGCGTACCGCACTAACAGAAATGTCCTGTTTTCCCCTGTGGTTGCTAAGGCAAAAATGTTCAGCCACAGGTGTCCAGGCCCTCTTAGAAATATTAAGATGTTGGCGAAATCGATCTCCTAAACGTAAACCGGTCTCCCCTATGTACTTCATACCACAACGCTTGCACATAATAGCATAAATAACATTGCGTGAAGTGCAGGTGAAACCCTCCTGAACTGATAACATGGACTTAAGGAAGAAGATCTGGCTAGCCTCGACAACAAACGGACAATTGTTACATCTACGGCGTCCGCAACGTCTGGTACCATAAAAAATGTCATATGTCATAAGGCGACTACGAACTAAAAGGTCCCTGAGGTTCATGTCCCGTCTGTAGCCTCCCCCCCCCCCCCCCCCCCCCCGCCAAAAAAAAAGTTCACGTGTATCAGGCTCGGTCTGGAGGAGATGGAGATGGCGAAACAGTATGTTTTTAACTGCCAGACAGACAGACAGACAGACAGATAAATAAAGTCTGCATGGTTTAGCAACAAGGAGTGCCCCCGTGTCAAAAAACATAAAACAAAAAAAATTACAACTCTCTTCTCTCTAAAACATAAACTAACCTAACCCTCAATTTTGATTTCAGAGGCGACAGAATTTAACCCTTGGCAAAGCCAGTAGCTTGCCCCGCTTACACCTGCTAGCATCTCTAGACCAGGTCGGCTGCCTGTCCATCAATACCTCGCCGGTAAATTGTCTGGCATCATCAGTTATTCTGGCAGTTCTGTAAGCAAAAGGGAATTAGCACTTAACTGGAGACGAATAGAAATCGAGGGTGTTTAGCTCTTTATAATTTTATTCTCTGCTGGTTTACCTTTCTGTTGTCTGTTGTGCCAACCCGGGCTTTTGTTTCTATCCCTCAGTCTCACTCTATCTTTTTATCCGTGTATTCAAAACATGGACTCTTTCCGTGAGATTAATCTTGTGCAAGCGAAATAAAATCTGACCCACTTCCTATTCTACTCCAGGTCAGGGTAGGCTTACGGGAACAAAACCTGCTGCTGCGTTAACTTCAGTACTACAGATCAGCCAGTTCTACATGGTGGTGGAGCTAGCTGAGATGTGTGTCCTTTTCATGCCCGCTCAGGAAAGTTACGAAAGTCACCATAATCTCCCACTTTTGGGCGGGGTTTAATTTTTCCAGGTTTCTCTCTACGGAATTAAGCTGAACTAAGATGAATTCGTGGAGATTTTAAGACAGCCTCATCGAAAAACAACGGCAAATAGCCTTATCAAAAAACAAAAAAAAACAACGGCTCCCTTCGTCGGATAAGATGTCGTTGAAGAAGGTGAATGTACTCACACAAATAGATTACAATAGAAAAAGTGTCTTACCCGTAGTGCAATAGCCCCTTATCGACAATGCCAGATAGCTCCAAATGTCAATACATATGGAAAATAGTTTCTCTATGTCCACACATTTTAAAAATAGTTTCTGTATGTCCAAACATTAATACTACGTACCAAACTTTATCAGAAGACGTCGCTGGAACTACATCGACCAAGTACTTAGAATGGACGAAAAACGACTCCCACACCAAGCATTTACGTGGTCACCAGGGGGTAAAAGAAGGCGGGGAAGACCCAAAGACACACTAAGAAGAGTTATCACCAAGGAGTGTTCAACAATGCTCATCAGAAATACCGAAGATCTAAAGCAAGTAGCAAGGAATCGCCAGACATGGAGAGCCTTGTCCTCCGCCCTATGCGCCGCCTTTGAACCAACCAACCAACCAACCAACCAACCAACCAACCAACCAACCAACCAACCAACCATTTGGAAAATAGTTTCTCTGTGTCCAAACATTTGGAAAATAGTTTCGCTATTTTCGCTAATTTAGAAAATAGTTTCGCTATGTCCTTACATTTGGAAAGGAGTTGTGAATGTCAGAAAATAGGCAAGCTCAACGTGAACAACATGAGTCCTCTCCAAAGTTTCAGTTTGGATTTACTCGCCTAATCCTTACTCTCCAAAATCGCCAACAAGCTAGTTTATCAGCAACAGTAAACGATCATAAGACACATGTTGAGTGTGACCTGACTAGAAATATCATTCATCTTTTGTTGTAAAAACTTGTAAGGGTGTTTCACTATAATCTGTATCTATAACAATTCATGAGTTTTTTTTTTAATTTAGTTGTTTTTAACTACTCTCTGGGTCCACTATCTTCTGGGATCCAGTTCTATTGGTCCACTATTATGAGATCCAATTCTCTTAGTCAATTATCTTGTGAGATTCCATTCTCTTGGTTCACTATCTTGTGAGATCCAATTCTCTTAGTCAACTATCTTGTGAGATTCTATTCTCTTGGTCCACTATCTTGTGAGATTCCATTCTCTTAGTCAACTATCTTGTGAGATTCCATTCTCTTAGTCAACTATTTTGTGAGATTCTATTCTCTTGGTCCACTATCTTGTGAGATTCCATTCTCTTAGTCAACTATCTTGTGAGATTCCATTCTCTTGGCTGACTATCATCTGAGATCCCATTCTCTTAATATACTATACTCTGAGGTCTTATTCTCTTAGTCCACTATCTTTGTTATCCCATTCTCTTAACCCACTATCTTTTAGGATTCCCATTCACTTGGACCACTGTCTTCTGAGATTCAGTTCTCTTAACCCACTATCGTCTGAGATGTTATTATATTAGTCCACTATCTTGTTAGATCCCATTCTCTTGGTCCTCTCTCTTCTGATATTCAATGTTCTCGGTCCACTATCTTCTGAGGTGAAATTCTCTTTGTCTGCTATATTCTGGAATCCTATTCTCTTGATGTATTATCTTCTGAGATCCAATTCTCTTTATCTGCTATGTTCTGGAATCCTATTCTCTTGATGTATTATCTTCTGAGATACAATTCTCGTGGTCCATTATCTTCTGAGAACCCATTTTCTTGATCCGCTGTCTCCCGAGATACCATTCTCTTGGTCCACTATCTCCTGAGATCCCATTCCCTTGGCCCACTATATTCTGGACTCTTGTTCTCTGGGATCTGTTCTGTCTTGTCTACCTTCCCATTGTTCGGGGTGATTGATGAGATCATAACTTTTATCTGTTCTCAACACCTACTCTTACTACTGTTCCATTGCTTATATTTCTGCTGTTCTCTCTTTCCTCTTAATGTACTTTCCTTCTGTGCTTCCACGGCTTATACTGTATTTCAGTCATTTTGTAGTTTCACTGTTTGTCTTTCTGTTATTCTATTCTTCCACCGTTGTTCTGGCTTAACCACGAAAACCGAAACACATGGTTCTACTGTTAATTTTACTGTTGCTCTGTAGTTCACCGTTGTGCTGTTCAAATGATTACTTCCCTACGTTAAGGTACTATATATATATATGAACATTTATCCTCCAAAGACAATTTGTTATTCGAGTTTTCATGAGATATTAAAGTTAAATATTTGTTAAAATTAGGTTTAAGTTACGTATATGTTAAAACTAGTTAATTAATGATTACTGCTATTCATGTGAGTGGCCACCTAAACCAGAAACCACACGCTACAATATAATTTGGAATGCGTCATTGAGTGTTTATTTTTTATAAATTGAAAACATAAATGTTTAATTTTTTCAACTTAGTTTTAAAACACATGCGTTATTTCAGAAGTCATACATGAATGATTGCCCTGTAATATGGACTCACGATATGTGAATGAACGTTTACTGTGGGAAGAGGCAGAAGCTATTACGCCGAGAGGTGAGAGCCCAAGAGCAAAGGCCTTCGAAAGTAATTGTGTAAAGTGGTGCAGAGCTATTCTCCCTTTCCGTCGAGCTTATCTTGTTTATTAGTCTCCCATTCCCTTCAGCTTACTCTGTTTATCAGTTTCCCATTCCCTTCAGCTTACTCTGTTTAGTCTCCCATTCCCTTCAGCTTACTCTGTTTAGTCTCCCATTCCCTTCAGCTTACTCTGTTTATCAGTTTCCCATTCCCTTCAGCTTACTCTGTTTAGTTTCCCATTCCCTTCAGCTTACACTGTTTAGTCTCCCATTCCCTTCAGCTTACTCTGTTTAGTCTCCCATTCCCTCGAGCTTACTCTGTTTATTTGTCATTCTTTTTTCATGCATCACATGACTTCCCGTAAAACAGAGGAGGATCTTCAGGGCCCGAAGCGATGCACCGGTTGGACACCCGCGTAAGGAAGCCCGTAAACATGGTAGCACTGACACAAAAACATGACTCGTCAGTTCAATATTAAATCCATTGATTTCTCTTCAGTATCCAATTCATGTTGCTGTTTTGAGTTCCTTTGCATATTTCCAGAAGATAGTTTACCATTGCTTTCCTTCCGGGCAGTGACTGTACTAGTCATTGATAGTAGCCATTGTCCCTACATTGAGATAATCTGCCTACCATCATAGAATGGTGACCATAACCAACATTATCTGTCGGCTGCTCTCCCATTCCATCCGCCACCAAGAGGAAGACCAAGGCGAAGATGGCTGCAAGACATCGTTGAGGATCTGCAAATGGATGCATCAGCGGCAGGCCATCTTGCTTACAACCGAGAAGCCTACAGGAGTGCTGTTAGGGTGGCAAAGTTCCGCAAGGGACATGCAGATGAATGAAAGAATCCAATTCATATGAGCACGCTGGCACACGCTCCCTCAGTCTGCTCTGATTTGGACCAGACAACTCACAATACAAATAATCTTGCCCACCTCCAACGGTCACTTAAATCTAAAATAAGTATGATACAAGAGATTCGAGTTTTACCTAATGCTCGTGACTGAAAACATGCAGCTTATGTTCTCTTCGACTCGCCCTATCTTGGACTACCTGTCACCATCTTTCTTCACACAAATCTTGCTCGTTGTACAGCCATCTTTGCCTATCTGAGCTCCACGTTGATCAGTGGTTCTTTGCTCGTCAACTTTCAGCATTTGTTATCACTAGCTTTCTCGACAACTTCGATGATAAATACCGTATTTCACACGACTGACTGCAGCTTGCCCAACTGACATAAAAATTACTAATGGCCACCCTGCCTGCTCTCTCTCTCTCTCTCTCTCTCTCTCTCTCACTGTCATTCTTCCCATCATTCGCTCCTGCTCTCTCGGCTCTTCCATTCTTTCCCCCTACACTCGGACCTCCACCTCCGTCACTGGGTCTGCCCACGGGATTCTGGAGCAGAAGCAAATGAGAGCTTACTTCGAAAGATCTATGAACATTTGGGCTTTTTATCTCTCCATAAATTAAGCAACTGCTCGTTTTGTTTTGTTTTTTAGAATTGGTAAATTTTTATTTACAATCACTGGGAAAAAAAAGTGTTGAAATAAGGAGCTAAAAGTGAAAAGTAAGCTCTGCTCACAGCTGTATATAAAACAATAATACAAGATTGTGTGTTTGAATAAATATTTACCTGAAAGCTTGTGAGATTGTGTTTGAATGAATATTTCTCCGAAAGATTGTGAGACTGTGTTTGAATGAATATTTCTCCGAAAACCCGTGAGACTGTGTTTGACTGAATATTTCTCCGAAAACTTGTGAGACTGTCTTTGAATGAATATTTCTCTGAAAACCTGTGAGACTGTGTTTGAATGAATATTTCTCCCGAAAGCTTGTGAAACTGTGTTTGAATGAATATTTCTCCCGAAAGCTTGTGAAACTGTATTTGAATGAATATTTCTCCCGAAAGCTTGTGAGACTGTGTTTGAATGAATATTTCTCCCGAAAGCTTGTGAAACTGTATTTGAATGAATATTTCCCTGAAAACTTGTGAAACTGTTTCAATGAATATTTCCCCGAAAGCTTGTGAGACTGTATTTGAATGAATATTTCCATGAAAACGTGTGAAACTGTTTGAATGAATATTTCCCTGAAAACTTGTGAGAATGTGTTTGAACGAATATTTCCATGAAAACGTGTGAGACAGTGCGGTTGAATGAATATTTCGCAGAAAGCTTGTTTAAAGCTGTAACAGTAAACAATGATCGTAGAATATTATGCTGACTACAGGCGAAGAATTTGTGAGCTGTGTGCTGTGCCTGGACCCTGCTCAATATTTGAAACATTTGTGTTCATTTCCAGATGTTGCTCTGCTGTAGGTTTTATGCGCAGGGCATAGTTAATGCTGGGAACCCTTTGTCAGACTGACATGTCGGCATATGAACTGTATAAATCATATGTTCGTGTATGTGCGTGAGAGTGGGGTAGGGGGAGAAAGGGAGATAGTGGGGAAAGAGAGGGAGAGGAAGAAAGAAAAAGAGAAGGAATAAGAGAGAGAGAGAGAGAGAGAGAGAGAGAACTAAGAGACGGGGAAGAACAAAAAGGGAGAGCAGAACAGACAGAGACGGGGAGAGATAAAGGGAGAGAGAAGTGGGAGAAAAAAGAGGGACAGCGAGAAAGTGAGAGAAAGAGGGAGGAAAGAAGCACAGAGAGAAAGAGAGTAGAGGGGAGAAAGAGAGAGACGAAACTGTGTGAATGAGAAACAGAATGAGTGAGAGAGTGACACAGAGAGTGAGAAAGATAGACACAGAGAGAGAGAGAGAGAGAGAGATCTAAAATAAAATTCTCCCTTTCCGTTCCTATTTGTTATCAATACAAGTTAGCGGTACAAGTATAGCAATTCACTTAAATGCAATAACTCCTTCCACGTATTCAAGCAATCAGAATTAATGCCGCTTTCCTTCTCTCTCTCTCTCTCTCTCTGAAAACTGTATGATGAAGGGCGGAATGTTAGATGGGCCTGCGTGCCCAATTCTTAATCTTTTGAAAATAAAGTATGTTCGTTCGTTCTCTCTCTCTCTCTCTCTCACACACACACACACACACACAGATAGCCATTTATATATGTATATAGTTACTCTCTGTTTCGAGTGCATGGTGTGAACGAGAGGGCTCGGTTAGCGTGGCAGGGCTTAACCACGAAAACCGAAACACATGGTTCGCTCACAAAGTCCAACATTACCACCAGTATGCAAATTAAGGTATATCACGTGACCTAGGAATCGGGGATAGAGACGTGGGGAAAACTGCACTATGGCAGTCTCGTCATGGTATATGGCTTGGGCGGAAGTGTATATCCGAGGAAGTTTGTCTTTGACTTATAGTGAAGATTGTGTATTTCAATTTATGAAGAGGTCGTGAGTGTGTAATTAGTAGTAAGCTATTAAATCTCGGATTGCCGTTTGATGGCCGCCTCATTTATGCGTCATAATTGTCCGTTATTGTAATGTCCAGTAAAGGTCACGTAATCATTTGTGTCAGCCGTCAGTGGTATATGTTTAATAAGGCTAGCAGACTCATATCTTGGGGGGGGGGGTATATATTCATAATGTTGAAGTTATCTAGATATGTATGCGTATGTTTACGAATTCATTTTTGAATGCTGAGTTGTCATGTATCTTAAATATAAATCATATTCTTATATGAAAAGTTATGCTTTTTTGTTGTGGGTTGCCAAGTCGGGGAACCTCTTATGAGAGTTGGAAAATACTTAGAATATATATAATGTAATGTATAACATGCTTGTGCACGATATGAGTTGGCAAGAATATTGAGATCATAGAACATTATTAGTATTAAATAGTTTGTGTTGGAATATTTACACAAATGACGTTGGAGTTATATTTTGCCTGCTAGTGATGAATGACAGGATTATATTTTAGATCAGGCCAATTATTTTCACTATACATATGATCACCAAGGGTAGAGGACCCAGACAAGAGGAACCGTCAAAAGAAGAAAAGATCCTGGGTTGGAAAATAGTTGGGGCAACAGTGCGGGAGTGGAATGCCACTCAAGCTGCATGGTAAAGATTAGCCGTGCTCCCAAACAAAACAGTAATAAATAAAGGGGTGAAGGGTTTGGGCTGTGTATATAAACGGGGAAGATAGTGATTTTCACCCGGGCCACAGAGTTGGCTGTCACATACCCATATCCAATATGATAACTTGTAAGACCCCTGGGACAAAATGGTCCATCTTAACAAAGTTTTAAGGTGGGGGGCAAAGTATAAAGGAATACATACAGACGAGAAAACAAAATAAAGAACAACTTTTTATATATAATTTTTTTTACAATGAATAAGAGCGATAAGTAAATGCTATATTTTTTTTATTTTATGTTTCTCGGTTTTCCAGCGTTAGTTATGCTGGTTATATGAGCAGCATATTTATAGAATGTCTGAAACAGAGTGAAAGTTGTATGATACAGGGCAAAATGTCAGACGGGCCAACGTGCCCAATTCTTAACCCTTTGGAAATAAAAATCAAACAATCAATCAATCTCTCTCTCTCTCTCTCTCTCTCTCTCTCTCTCTCTCTCTCTCTCTCTCTCTCTCTCTCAGTGACTGTATTAATCTTGAGTCAACACTTCAGTTTGAAATAAACAGTATAATTAGCTGGAGCAACAACAACAGAATGCTCATAAACACCAGCAAAACAAAATCAATGCTCATTACAAGAAGACAGAAATGAACAAATTCATCGATAGAAATACTACACCTCCATGCTGGAACTTCACAGACAGAGAATGTTAGCGAACATAAAACTCTAGGTCTCACGACTATCTACCACCTCTGCTGAAATCGTCATGCAGACAATCTAATCAAACTCAATGCACAAAAAGTTTACCACTTTTACACTTTCTTGACACTGACACTAGAAAAATATACTATATATCACAAATACAAACACAATTGGATTACTGTTCCACAATCTGGGATGGTTGCTCCATGTCAAACATGAAAAGACTTTACTCGCGTCAAAAACGAGCAGTAAAGCTTATAGGCGACAAACATTCAGCACAAATAAGGACAGACACCTCGACATTCTATCCCTCAAGAATAGATCTCTATTCAACAAAGCCAAGTTAATTCATAAATTTCTATCGTACAGTGCTCCATCCTATATGTGGCCACTGTTCAAATACAACCCAAAACACAACCAACGCTAAAGTAAATGTATTCTTTCAAAACAAAGGCTTGATATGTTAAGTTTATCTTACTCATCTGGCCACCTTTGAAATGCCCTTCCAACTCATGTAAAACTTGTAAGTAATATTAACGTGGACCACAGGAGTAGATTCAGTAGGATCGCGGGGCGGTCTTGGTGGTAGAAGCGAACGAAGAAGAAGAAGAAGAAGAAGAAGAAGAAGAAGAAGAAGAAGAAAAGTAAGTAATATTCGTTCTTATAACTTCAGACTTTGTCATTATCTGTTTGAGATGGACTATATGCCTCCTTAACATGCATTTGTGTTTATGTGTATGCGTATACATGTATGAATGTGTAAGGATGTATTTGTATGTATGTGTATGTCTATATTTGTATATGTGTATGCATATATATGTGCGTATGTATATATGTGTATTACAAATATTTGTGTAAGTATGTATATGTATTACAAATACGTGTGTATATACCTATGTATGTATGGATTTATATGTATATATACATATATGTTTATGCATGGATGTATATGTGTTTACATGTATATGCGTGTATATACATATATGTAAATGTATACACATATATTTATACACATATATGTATATGTACGTATGTAACAACATGCTATGTGTATACATACGTATGTGTGTATATATGTATAAGTGTGCATGTGTTTGTATACACAATGTATGTGATATGCACTTGCATTTGAGTGTGAATGTATGTATCTGCATGTACTTGTGTATATGAAAAGTATAGAGGTGTTTGTGTGTGTACACACTGTCGAAGTTTAAATTAATTTAAAGTATGGTTTGATTGTTTATTTGTTAAATATTGCTTTTCCATAAATTTGTTAGTTTAGAATGAATGTGAGAATGTAAGTAAATTTATTTCATGTGGTTACATAAATCAGAGTGTGGAGTGTATGGACAAGAGATAGTTTATTGTTTATTTATGTAATCGTTTAATTGTTTCTTCACGATTATTATGCTCATTAACAAACGCTGAATGACTGTGACTGAGTGAAAGCTGTATGATGAAGGGCAGAATGTTAGACAGGCCTGCGTGCCCAATTCTTACCTTTGTGAAAATAAAGTACGTTCATTCTCTCTCTCCCTCTCTCTCTCCCTCTCTCTCTCTCACTCTCTCTCCCTCTCACTCTCTCTCACTCTCTCTCCCTCTCTCTCTCCCTCTCAGTCTCTCTCTCTCTCTCTCTCTCTCTCTCTCTCTCTCTCATTGGTAATACTTCATCCTTTAACTCAAACCTGTTTCATTATTTACTTGCTTGTAATTATATGCCTCCATAAAATAACCAGCACTCTCTCAACAAAAGACTTGCCAAGCATCAAGTACTAAAATGACATAGTTAGAAAAGCAACTTGTTAGATATTGTTAGAAATTATTTTAATGTCTGTTTAAAAAACATGTGTTAGAAGATCTGTATTTACAGTGTATTTTTGTTTATGTATATGTCTGCGTATGTATGTGTGCGTGAGTGCTATTTTATTAGGTTAATTACTTCTTCTCTTTTACTTTGAATGTATTAGTTAAATCTTACACTCTTTTGATATGTTTTTTTCCTAATGTGTATATTTGTACTAAATCAAGTGTGTGGGAAGAATGAAAGATGGAGTGATGAAGGGCAGAATGTAAGACGGGCCTGCGTGCCCAATTCTTTACCCTTGAAAAATAAAGATTATTCATTCATTCATTCTCTTTCTCTCTCTCCCTCTCACCCTCTCTCTCCCTCTCTCTCTCCCTCTCACTTTACCCCCCCCCCCTTTTCTGATTTGATTTTGGCTGCGTCTTACCTATGTACAATGGGGTGGGGGGTGGGGAAGGCTGGCAATGAAATTAAAATCCCTACTTCCAACTCTACGCCATCGCTGAGACCAAAAATATTTCTTGATCTAATCACACATCCCACCAACGTGGACTGGCGTCTGCGGTGGATTTTTTGGCAAACTTCACGTCAGGTTTAATTATTGCTCGTCACTTGCACTTCCCATTTTCTACATACTCACTGTACGCCCGGGTTTTCTCGCTTTAATCTTCTGTATATTATCTTCTTCTTCGGCTTTCCGAGCCATTAAGGCTCACTGATGGAGATAAAGTTCACTTCCGTTCCTTTCTATTCCTAATCTTCTCTCTCTCCAGTTGGTGACACCAGTTTCTTTTATATCCTCTTATCTTTCCATCTCTGTCTTGGTCTACCTCCCTTGGACTTGTTTCCCTCATCTCTTCTGAATACATAATTTTCATTTTTCTGTTCTCTTCCATTCTCCCTACCAGCCAGCGTAGTCTGTTCAGTTTCACGGCATTTATAATCCGTTGGGATTTAAATAAACTGTTCAGTTCAGTGTTCATTCTAGCTCTCCATTCTCCATTGTTGGTATCCTTTAGGCTGTTATTCTCCTGTTTAAAACCAAAAAAAAATTTAAAAAAATCTTTCAAAACTTAGGCTCTTGTATGCCCGTGTGGATCAGTGCTCAGAGTAAGTTGTAGGCAAAGTCTAAATAAAAAGAAAAGTAACGCATTTCTAACCCAAGCCATGAATAATTAGTGCGTGAGTATATAAAACTAAGTTATATAACTATACACGAAACCACTGCAGAATTTCCAACTCAGGCCATGTTTTTAAACTACAGAGTAAACTTCCTTCCACTTTTTTTTTTCCCTACCAAAATCTCTCATCAAAGTTTATTCTGGCAGAGAGTGGAAATTAATTTGTGAGTGGAAGAGTAAATTAATCTCTTTACTTAGTATCTTTCTCTCTTCTACTTTTTAAAAATTTGTCTTTAACTTATTTGTTTTCGTTGCATTTCTTGACGCTGTCGTTAATATATCTTTTTTTTTTTTCCTGTTGATGATCATAATGATTTAGGGGCTTCGAGCTGTTCACTGGCTTCTGCTGAAGGTGGCCTGAATGGTTAATGTATGTCCCGGTTTTCCCAGGGCGTACCCTAAGAGCGTGAGTTCCTCCAAGAAGTAGCTGAAAATACTATACATTACCGACACGCGCTGCACCGACGCCAAAAACTCTTAATTTTGACTGTTCCCATGTGTAATATACCAGGTCTTTGGCTTAGAACTTATGCGCAGATCCTCGTAAATGAAATCACCTGCACGTCTTTAAAAAAATGATTATAAATAAATATACAGGTACCTAGTTCTGTAGCTCCTACCCACGTAGGATCCTCTGATGATTACTTCTCTTATCCTTCGTCAATTACTTTTTTGCTAGCGGTTCTCAAGCTTTTAAGAGCTGGAGGATACAATAATAAATGGCGGCAGATTTCTAAACCATACCAACGTTTAGTACAAAAAAAATCATTCACACATTTCAGGTATTCCGCATAAGCTGTTTATAATTAATTGTTAAAAAAAAATTAGGTGCCACAGTGGTGTAGTAGTTGGTGTTGCTTGCCGATAAAAAGTTCCCCGTTCCGATTTCGCACTCTACAGGAATTTATTCGGATCCACTGGCACCAGGGTTCACCCGTTCTCAAAGAAAATAATGGGGGCCTCAAAGAAAATAACGGGGGCCTAAAGAAAACAATGGGGGCCTCAAAGAAAATATGGGGGCCTCAAAGAAAATAACGGGTACCTGGGTCTTCTCTAGGAAAAACAGAGGCAGTGAGGTGCTGGCACCTTAAATGCTGTAGTGGCCTAGAAATGTGAAGATACTAACACTTCACACCCTTACGGCAAGCATATGTTAAGCGACTTAGATTTTTGTTTTAAAAAAAAATTTGCAGTTATATCAGAGAAGTTTGCATTTCTCAAATGACGTTACTAAAAGTAATTGGTTTCAGCGAGAATTTTGTAAATTGCTATTTATCTTTGTGATTTATAATAATAATAATAGTAATAGTAATCTAAACTTGGGTTTCTGAGTGGCGAAGTGGTTAGTGCACTGGTCTCTCATGGCGAAGGTCGGGAGTTCGAATCCGACAAGAAGGAGGCACCCCAGTCACCCAGCTGTAGAGATGGGTAACCGAAGGAAAGGCGGCCAGGCGTGATACTGACCAAATCACCTTCTAGTGTGCTGACAGGTCAAGGAAAATATGGGTACTAACAGGGTTACCTTTACCTTAATCTAAACTTGCTACGCTGAAGCCATTATCAGTCTACAAGCAGAGCTAAACACCCAAGCCCATGTACACAAACTGAAGGCCACTGAAACCCAACTCTGTACATGCCAAAATGATCTGCAGACTTCACAACACGTCCCGAGGACACGAACTCTCAACTGAGCCTTGTTTAGTCTTGTCTTGTCTTGTCTGGTCTAGTCTAGTCTAGTCTAGTCTTGTCTAGTCTAGTCTAGTCTAGTCTTGTCTAGTCTAGTCTTCTCTTGTCTTGTCTTGTCTAGTCTAGTCTTGTATTGTGCTATCTCCCTGTAACTGCGAACTGTTGTTCTTTGTAGCCGATGCAGTGGAGGTGTTGAGGAACAGCATCGTATTGTGGGAGCGGGTTATGGCGGCTACTTTTTCAGTTCTTGCTAAAAAGCAAGGGGTGTGCAGACTCCACCACCATGGGGACTATAGCGATCCCTGCCCCGTTAACCAGGCTAAGCCTGTTACTGGGGTACCACAGAGAGGTGGGACAGGGTCTTGGTCAGCTATGCTTCGCTAACCCTGACGCTGACATGTCAGCTATGGGTCGTTGACTGCCTCATCGCACAGGATCCCCACCTCTCTACGGAGGTCAAATCTGGCTCCAGGAACAGAGCATGAATAGGAAAATGTGGACTCGTCTCCTTGGTTAGATGGCGAAGAAGAAGAACAACAACAACAAAGAAGCTCATATTACCTGTCATGGATCTTCAGGAGACCGCGAACCTCAGACTGAGAACCCTTCTTCTGTGTTATCTTCTTGCCCAGCCTGAGAACCCTTCTTTTGTGTTATTTCCTTGCCCTGACTGAGAATCCTTCTTCTGCGTTATCTTCTTGCCCAGACTGAGAACCCTTCTTCTGTGTTATCTCCTTGCCCAGACTGAGAACCCTGAGAACACTTCTTCTGTGTTATCCTCTTGCCCAGACTGAGAACCCTTCTTCTGTGTTATCTTCTTGCCCAGACTGAGAACACTTCTTCTGTGTTATCTTCTTGGCCAGACTGAGAACCCTTCTTCAGTGTTTCTTTTTGCCCTGACTGAGAACCCTTCTTCTGTGATATCTTCTTGCCCTGACTGACAACCCTTCTTCTGTGTTATCTTCTTGCCCAGACTGAGAACCCTTCTTCTGTGTTTATTCTTGCCCTGACTGAGAACCCTTCTTCTGTGATATCTTCTTGCCCAGACTGAGAACCCTTCTTCTGTGTTTATTCTTGCCCTGACTGAGAACCCTTCTTCTGTGTTATCTTCTTGCTCTGAATGAGAACCCTTCTTCTGCCTTATCTTCTTGCCCAGACTGGGAACTTTTCTTCTGTGTTATCTTCTTGCCCTGACTGAGAACCCTTCTTCTGTGTTATTTTCTTGTCCAGACTGAGAACCCTTCTTCTGCATTATCTTCTTCGATCTCTTAAATCCTACTTTAAAACGCAAGACAATGTCTGCTCTTCATCAGCCCTGGCACCCTACATTCCGAAAACCTCAAAGAGCGCCCCCCTTTTAAGATTCTTATTTCACTCTTTCATAAACACACTCAACATAGCTGCCCCTAGCGTGCGAGATTTAAACAACACTTGAGCGAGGGTTCTCCCAATATTTTCACTGCACGGCCTCCATGTATAGATCAAGGACTTCCGCGGCTGCATGTTGGAGTGGAGGCGGTTTTTGCTGTGCTAAGTGCAACATTTCACATTATTCTTCCCCATTTTGCTAGATTATTGACATTTAGTATAATTATTAAAGGAACTACTTCAGATATTGATGAATAACAGACAGTGTAAACTTGATACATCGGGGAGTTGATGCTCATTTCTTGAAACAAAAAGTATTGCCTTGTCTTGTATTGTTCTTTGTGTATATTTAAGCAAAACGTATCGCCTTGTCTTGTATTGTTCGTTGTATATTTGTCAGAAAAAAAAGTATTGCCTTGCCTTGTATTATTCATTGTATATATTTCAGCAAAAAAGTATTGCCTTTTCTTGTATTGTGCATTGTATATCTTTCAGCAAAAATGTATTGCTTTGTCTTGTATTGTTCATTGTATATCTTTCAGCAAAAAAAGTATTGTCTTGTCTTGTATTGTTGATTGTGTATCATTCAGCAAAAAAGTATTGCCTTGTCTTGTATTGTTCATTGTATATCCTTCAGCAAAAAAGAACTGCCTTGTCTTGTATTGTTCATTGTATATCCTACAGCAAAAAAGTATTGCCTTGTCTTGTATTGTTCATTGTATATCCTTCAGTAAAAAAGTTTTGCCTTGTCTTGTACTGTTCATTGTATATCCTTCAGTAAAAAAGTTTTGCCTTGTCTTGTACTGTTCATTGTATACTTCAGCAAAAAGTATTGCCTTGTCTTGTAATGTTTATTGTATATCCTTCAGCAAAAAGTATTGCCTTGTCTTGTATTGTTCATTTTATATCCTTCAGCAAAAAGTATTGCCTTGCCTTGTATTGCTCATTGTATATCTTTCAGCAAAAAAGTATTGCCTTGTCTTGTATTGCTCATTGTATATCCTTCAGCAAAAAAGTATTGCCTTGTCTTGTATTGTGCATTGTATATCCTTCAGCAAAAAAAGTTTTGCCTTGTTTTGTATTGTTCATTGTATATCTGTCAGCTAAAAGTATTGTCTTGTCTTGTAATGTTCATTGTATATTATTCAGAAAAAAAGTATTGCCTTGAATTGTGTTGTTCATTGTACGTCTGTCAGCAAAAAGTATTGCTTTGTCTTGTATTGTTCATTGTATATCCTTCAGCAAAAAGTATTGCCTTGTCTTGTATTGTTCTTTGTATATCTGTCAGCAAAAAGTATTGCCTTGTACTCATCATTCTAGCTGGCTGCTTACCTAAACGTCTGTCTATCCACTCATTCGTCTGTCTGCTTACCTACCTGTCCGTCTGTCCACTCATCATTCTAGCTGGCTGCTTACCTAAACGTCTGTCTATCCACTCATCCAAGTCTAGCTGTCTGCCAACCTAACTGTGTCTATCCACTCATCCGTCTAGTATCACGCCTGGTCGCTTTACCTTCCCAGACTTCTCTGGTACTCATTTTTAGAGGCTGAGTAAAACCCGTTGGTCTTTTTGGTGTGTACCAGAAAAAATTCCACTACTGGGATTGAACCCGGTACCACCTGATTAGTAAACCGAACTCCTAACCACTCAGTTAACAAGGCCGCCTACTGTACGTTATCTAAAAAAACTGAAAGAAATAACGCCAAGAAAACTTCTCATAAATCAAAAATAAATAAATAAACATTTTTTACGCCCTGCTAAACCGTGGGACCTAATTATTTTCCCGGGTTACGGCCCCTTCTCCTAGCTTAAAACACTCTTAACTTACTGCGCGCTACGTCCATGGTACAACATACGCCACCTGTCGACCTTTTTCTGCCGTGTGGTTGCGTTCATACCAGTGAACAGATCTGGTGTGGTGCGATATTTCAGTTCGTGTTAGCGCAGCAGTTACTGGCAAAGTTCACACGTATCCAAGGTGAAATCTTTGCCATGTTGATATATCTTATCAGTGTTTAATTCCTACCTGTAGAGGTGGGGCCTCTAACGAAAATAATTGTTCTTGTTTTCATTCTTTCATTCTTTCTTTCTTTCTTGCTAAGTAGTGTCGGGTTTTAACAGTTCTGAGACTGGAGTTTAGAGAAAGGTATTGTTTGATGTTCTGCATATCTTTAAGGTGTCCGCTATAGTCTTTATCCACATTCTACTGGCTGGCTTCGTTCTCTGACAATCCACACTCTACTGGGTGGCTTCCTTCTCTGACAATCCACATTCTACTGGCTGGCTTCCTTCTCTGACAATCCACATTCTACTGGCTGGCTTCCTTCTCTGACAACCCACATTCTACTGGCTGGCTTCCTTCTCTGACAATCCACATTCTACTGGCTGGCTTCCTTCTCTGACAATCCACTTTCTACTGGGTGGCTTCGTTCTGACAATCCACATTCTACTGGCTGGCTTCCTTCTCTGACAATCCACATTCTACTGGCTGGCTTCCTTCTCTGACAATCCACATTCTACTGGCTGGCTTCCTTCTCTGACAATCCACATTCTACTGGCTGGCTTCCTTCTCTGACAATCCACATTCTACTGGCTGGCTTCCTTTTCTGACAATCCACATTCTACTGGCTGGCTTCGTTCTCTGACAATCCACATTCTACTGACTGGCTTCCTTCTCTGACAATCCACATTCTACTGGCTGGCTTCCTTCTCTGACAATCCACTTTCTACTGGGTGGCTTCGTTCTGACAATCCACATTCTACTGGCTGGCTTCGTTCTCTGACAATCCACATTCTACTGGCTGGCTTCCTTCTCTGACAATCCACATTCTACTGGCTGGCTTCCTTCTCTGACAATCCACATTCTACTGGCTGGCTTCCTTCTCTGACAATCCACTTTCTACTGGGTGGCTTCGTTCTGACAATCCACATTCTACTGGCTGGCTTCGTTCTCTGACAATCCACTTTCTACTAGGTGGCTTCGTTCTCTGACAATCCACATTCTACTGGCTGGCTTCCTTCTCTGACAATCCACTTTCTACTAGGTGGCTTCCTTCTCTGGCAATCCACATTCTACTGGCTGGCTTCCTTCTCTGGCAATCCACATTCTACTGACTGGCTTCCTTCTCTGACAATCCACATTCTACTGGCTGGCTTCCTTCTCTGACAATCTGCCAACATTTTTTTCCTCCAGACATGGACTGGTCAATTTAGTTGTCCTAAGAATTAAACAGAAGGTTCTTGATGTTTCAATAAGATAATTGCCCCGTGTTGCCCAAAAGAACTTACTTGAAACATCAAGAATCTTGTGGGAAACAATTGTAAGAGTATGAATGAATGATCTTTATTTTAAAAGGGTGAAGAACTGGGCGCGCAGGCCCGTCTTACATTCTGCCCTTTATCATTCCATCTTTCATTCTTCCCACACACCCGATTTAATAAGGTATACAAAAGTACATGAATATATATGTATGAGCACGCGCGCGCCCACACACACAGACACAAGAATGCATGATGAAACCATGTGAAGCAAGATGAAAATATTACATTCACAAATATAGGACAATGAACTACATAAGAGGTAACTGATCTAACAAAATAGCGCGCGCACACATGTACATACACACACACAAATGCAGTTTCAATGGAGTTCTGATATTCCACTCTGGCATATTTACAAAGATAATTTCTAACAAGATACGAGATCTAACAAATTATGTTTAGAACTATGTTCTTTTAGAACAGAACTCGGTGGCTGGAGAGTCAGGGTATGAGAAGCTATTAGAGTACACCAAAGAAGACAAAGAGAAGAAGAACATACAAGATGTTGAGCAACAGAGCCTCACCTGGGCAAGAGTAAGAAAAACAAAAGACGAAAGACAAGCCTTTGTGGAAAACCCTTGCGGAAACTCCGTGGTTCTTGGGCACCTAAAGGTCCAAGAGAGAGAGAGAGAGAGAGAGAGAGAGAGAGAGAGAGAGAGAGAGAGGTGGTACAAAAGATAGTTCATGAAACTAGTTAATGAATAAAGCAACTGATATTCGATCAGCTACGTTCGAATCAACTTGAACACAGATTCTTTTTTTTTTAACCGTACCACACAGAGTGACAAAGGCGAACAATATTATCTGAAAAGAACAACGATAGTCAGTTTTGAATAAAGAAGACGGAAGCGAGAAGAAAACGGACCTTGTAATGTGAAAATGATTTGATGTCACTCAGGTAGTCTGGTGTCAATCAAAAACCTGTTAAAAAACAGAAATCAGCCTTGAGAGATGCTGCTCAACAAACCGATACACAGCAGCTTTCACAAACAGCAAAACATCTTCCAGTTTCACAACCGCCTTCTAAAATGAAAAAAAAGCCACTAGTATTGTAGTATGAGAGACAATCGTTTATATGTTGTTTTGGGGGCAAACAGCGCCCTTGGTTTGAAGGCATCTTTGTACTTCCGGAGGCAAGTCTCTAGAAGCTTCGAGAACGGTCACGTGATTTGGAGGTCTCGTGGCGGCATGATTTTTGGGCTGAGTTAGTGTTCGTCTGACTGTGGTCCGGTGTGGTTGTGTGTAGCCGTGAGGTCAACGTGTAATCTGGTTGGGCGTGAGGTCAACGTGTAATCTGGTTGGGCGTGAGGTCAACGTGTAATCTGGTTGGCCGTGAGGTCAACGTGTAATCTGGTTGGCCGTGAGGTCAACGTGTAATCTGGTTGGCCGTGAGGTCAACATGTAATCTGGTTGGTATTTTCTGCAGAAATTTTCTTGGTGTTTTTTTTTTAATATAGTTGATATGCTTCTTGGATGTATGTTGGATTGCCATATGGCAGGGCAACCTGCCGGTATATCATCATTGGTTTTTGTGATTCATTATTTTCCATCTTCATCCAGTCCATCCATTAAAAACCTTATTGAAAATGTTTAGGCCAAGTTGTTGAGTTGCTGCAAGGTGTACTGTGTCAAATAATAGTTGTAGAGCTCGGGTTGTGTCTGAGAGCTGAAGAAAGTGTTTATCTACTTCAGGTTAACTTTCTGATGGAAGATGTTCAAAATAAGTTGGACTAACCTGAGATTAGTTCTGGCTGCATTTAACAGCAACACCGACACCACTTCAGTTTGGTGTCTAAGAGAAGAGGCACACACAGCTTCAGTGCGTATTAGCACTTAACAAGAACTACGCTCTGTTTAAAAAAAAAAAGCTGAAAATTTGTTTGTTTAACTCAGTATGGTAACCTGCAGGCAGCCACTAACTTTTATCAGCAAACAGGGGTTCGCTCGCTTTGGTGTCGATGTATGTTGTTCGTTTGAACTGAAAGGAGATTTGGGCGTTAGAGCATACTTCAAAGAACGAACTTAATCAAGCTTATGGCCGGAGCACATGCCCAAGCATGCGGATGGAACCTGAAGACATCATGCAAGCCTTGAAATGGCCGAAGACCCGAAAAAAAAAGCACAACGAACTACAGATTCTCAAAGCCTATTAAGAAAGCCAGAATAACGTACCACTAGAAGTAAGCGGCTAAACGTACCTCCAAATCGCAAATCCAAAACATGACACGGATATACTGTAAGGGGTAAAATATCACACGAATATACTGTCAGGGGTAAAACATCACACGGATATACTGTCAGGGGTAAAACATCACACGGATATACTGTCAGGGGTAAAACATCACACGGATATACTGTCAGGGGTAAAACATCACACGGATATATTGTCGGGGGTAAAACATCACACGGATATACTGTCAGGGGTAAAACATCACACGGATATACCGTCAGGAGTAAAACATCACACGGATATACTGTCAGGGGTAAAACATCACACGGATATACTGTCAGGGGTACGCCGGAGTTGACGGACAAAGGAAACAACAAAAAAAAACGCCTGATCAACCTGCAGCAGAAGCTAATCCACTAGGAAACACCAAACTGGACAAGCAAGACGTGTGCCAATCCTTCAAGCAGCGAACGGAAGAAGCGGTCCAGAAAACCTTCCTCAAAAAAGCACACACAATCCAAGCCCCAATGACTTGACGTGTATAATCAGAGCAAGTGGTGAAAGCAAACCCTAGCTACGCGCTAAAACAGAAGCAATTTACAACCAAACATAGTATTAGAACTATATCAGCCAAAACAAAAAAACAAAAACACCCACTAAAAGACATCCTGATGTCGAATGCGGAACACATATAGTCTTGTCCCGAGCGTAACTGAAGCAAACTCTTGAGGACCAGAAACCGAGTCAGGTCTTATCCAGTACCCGGTATCCAGCAAACAGGGGGTAATACCGCTTGCTCCGTTCTGCTTTACTGATAAACCTTCAGCACACTTGAGATACTTGAAACTTAACACACAAGTCTCCAGAGTAAAATGTTAGAAGTTAATTTACGTTCGAGAGCACACTCTTCCTCGGCGGAGTCTTTCCCTTTAAGCTTTTGAAAACAGCAACTGCTTGTCGGGAATAGAAACAAACGGTTTTAAACCTATAATTTAATACAAGGATGTTTTCTATATTTTTGACGTTTGTTTTTTTTTTTTAATGCTTTTGTCGTAATAGTGCCTTTACAAAATGATTGGAGCGTTGTTTGTTTGTTTGTTTTTAATCTCTCTCAAGTCTCCCTTTATACATTCAGTCATCCACTTATGCCCCTCACACATATACATACAAAACTCATGTATTCCAACACCAGTTAAGTCGCTCTTCTTCTTCTTCTCCTCCTCCTGGAACCACGAGATTATCTTCTTTCCGGGCGATGCGGTTAAAACATTGATGCACTGCATCGTGTCGGACTGGGAGCGGGTTAAAGCGGTTATTTTTTATTTTTTTATTTTTTTTGCAGTCCCTGAGTGAAACTAAAAAAAAAAGCAGCACATGTGCAGAGCTTCTTTAGCAGACTCCACCACCACACTAACCCCTGCTCCATTAGCCAGACTACGCCTGTTACTGGGGGTACCAACGGAAAGGTGGTACAGGGTCTTGATCAGCTACAGTTCGCCAACCCTGACGTTAGCATGTCAGCTATGGGTTTCTGACTGCCATATCGGACAGTGTTTTTGCTCTGCTTCAATACTGTTAAAAACAAGTATAAAATGAATAAGAAGAAGGGGGAAAAAAAAGCTTATTCTAACGTCACTCGCATATTGGAGCAGTATCCTCTTGGAAACTGACCACCATCTGGTAGAGTGAGTAGGATCGAAATGTAAGACAAACTCAGTCTTTAAAAAAAAAAAAGGCTATGCTGATGGCGGATGTGTCATGTCGAAAGACATAAATATCACAGCTTAGTTAAAATTAGTAACTGAACAAAAATATCGCATTTCTGAGAGTGACCCGGGGTGAGGAGGGCTGGGGGAGGGGCGCCAGAGAAACTAAAAACAAAGGCAGTATTCTTAACCTCGCACAGTACAGGAAAAATGATACATACGAGTAGTGTAATGTACAGCAGTTTCATAATATGAAATGCACGCTACAAAAGGCCTACAAAATGTAAAACAGTTATACAATCGTTATACAATGATATCGGTTTTTTTCCTCCTCTATCTGTCATGACAGGACAAACCTGTAACAGCTTCACTGAAGTGTGATGTCCGTGAGAATATGTACAACAGATTGTTTGCCCTTACATTGAGCAAACTACCGCTTGTAAAAAAAAAGCACTTTGGTACTAGGATTAACGCTAGGGGAAAGAAAATGAATGACGCCGTTAGCTACAGAGTTGGTGCTGATGGCGACACTAGCCAGTAGTTTCTGCTCAACTGCTGGCTAGGCTGCAGAGCTCTTATGGTTTGACCTTTACCTTTCATAAGTCAAATCAATAGTACAATTTTTTTTAATTGAAGAGTCAAAATTTAAATGTTAAACTTCAAAATTTATAATAAGCTAAATATAGACAGAGTTCCATTTCCGGATAAAAAAATGGCAAGTTTGTTTATTATAGTGTTCTTTTTGTGGCCTACAGATTTTTTTTACCTGGTAGTCTGAAAAGGCCGAGACTGGACATATGAAAGGACAAACAAAAGATACCAAAAAAAAAATAGTTGATCAGATTAACACATTTTAAATCCTAGCAAATCAGAGCCACCACACTCTGAGAAAACCCAACGCCAGCATAGCAAGACAGGCACTGACATATAATTCCCGAGGAAATAGAAAACGAAGAAGACCTAGACTTGGAGAAGAGAAAGTATGACAGTGCTCAGAGACAAGGGATACACATGGAATGAAGCAGAGAATAATTCCAAGAATATGGATGACTGGAGAGCCTTTATCCGTGGCCTATGCTCTGAATGGAGTGAAAGGGGATGATGATGGAATCAGAGCCATGAAGTCTCCATCATATAGTAACTATACGGTATAGTTTGATTCTCCTACTTCCGGTCTTTAACACCGGAGCTCTTCGGAAGTACTAATACTTTTTAAGACTTCTTGCAAAACAAATTATCAAGGCATTATTTTCCTCGGTATGTTCCTTACTTTATTTTTTTAAAAACTTGCAGAGTTTGAAATTAAAAATAGTAGTTTCTTTTTTCCCTCGTCATTGTGTAAAGGGTTACAGCTAGTTACTTCATGTAGATTTGGTCTCAGTTAACGAGCTTTGGAAACTCACTTTTATTTTCAACAGTGGCAAGAACAGAAAATAAACAGCGCATTGTAAACAATGGAATGGCAAATGAACAGTTTAAATGTTTTTTTACGCTCTGTACAAAAGCAATGAAAGGATAACAAATAAACAGGCGAAAATTTTTCAACGCGAGAGGTAGAATCTAGAGTTCCCTGAACGAGATAGATGTTTAAACGTTTGAGCTGTACTGTAAAGTTTAATAGCGGTCTCTTCTTCTGGTCTAATTTAGAGGTGTCGTTCTTTGCTGTTGGTAAAGATAGTAAAGATAAAGATAGTCCCATAGTAAATGCCGTAGGAGATGAAGCGTTAGTGACCTCATTATGCTGGGCCATCAGCGTATGAGTTAGGGTGGCCAGTTCCTTTCCTCGCTGCCTTTCCCTCCCAGATTTTCTCTGGTACCCATTTTACGAGACTGGGTCCACCTCGGGGCCGAATTGGTAGGGGAAAAAAAAATCTCCCTCAGCTGGTGATTCGAACCCTCAACCATTCGGTTGCTAGACGAGTACTCTAACCACTACGCTAACCCTTGCTGTTGCCGTAATTAAAAAGCACAGAGGCTGGCTAAGATTTCTTTTGAAACCAATACAGTTGTACCAAATGGATGCATCAGCAGCAGGCCATCTTGCGCACAACCGAGAGGCCTACAGGAGTGCTGTTAGGGAGGCAAAGTTCCGCAAGGGACACGCAAAAGAATGAATGAAATGAATGAATGAACAGGTGTACCTGTCTTTCACTTTCCATGAAGTACTTTCTGAAATTCCGATGTTACAACATTCGGTACTTCATGCTTTTATTTTAAATGTAAAATTAAGCACACTTCGCAAACATCACCGAAAATTACATGTTCGTGTGATTTCGTAGTTTGCATCGAGATTTAATCTTCACAAAATATCCACATGCTGAACCAAAATAAAAACTGGGTTGATTCTCTTCCATACAAATTGAGCATCGTCAACCTGTTGAGTCGATTATCCTCCAACCCCTTTCACTGGTTGCTTTTTATTATTATTATTATTATGTTTTTGATAATATAAACCAAGGGCAGTGGTTTGATTCCCGAATAAATCACGGGCAACACACAACACAACATTGGAGTTATCTCCCTAAAAACACTGAAGGAAATCCTGATGTCCAAGGCCGACCACGTATGGGCATGCCCCACGAGTGTAATGAAGCCACTATCCAGGACTAGCAACAGAGCTAGCAACCCCCCCCCCCCCCTCTCTTTTTTACAGTTAAGTAAACCGGTTGCTATAAACAACAACCGCCAAAAGTTTCGGTTTTCTCCTGTTTAATCGATAATTTACCAGTGCTGCGATCACTGGCGACAATGCAACATGTACATTTGCACGGGGCGACAAGCTTGTTTGTGGGGGTGGGGGAGATGGGAGGGGAGGGGGATGTGAAAAGTGGAATGATTCATTCATGTGGCACGTCCTTTCCAGATCGCTGTTCCCTCTCACAGCCTCGCTTCATGCAATATGGTCTTGCGCTGCTTGACCTGCCTCTCGCAATGACGTATCCAGACTTTCCATGATGTCCTGAGTTCACCTTCTGCCAGGTCTTCCCCTTTCTCTTGTGCCGGGCACTATGCCTTCTACTATCAACCTCTCCAAGCTGTTGTGTCTCTTTATGTAGCCGAAGTATCAACCTCTCCAAGCTAGTGTGTCTCTTTATGTGGCCGAAGTATCAGCCTCTCCAAGCTGTTATGTCTCTTTATGTGGCCGAAGTATCAACATCTCCAAGCTGTTGTGTCTCTTGATGTGGCCGAAGTATCAACCTCTCCAAGCTGTTGTGTCTCTTTATATGGCCGAAGTATCTCAGGTTTTGTAATTTTTTTATGGTGTTTGGGCTCCAGTTTTCTGCGACGCTCGATCCCATCAGTCTCTCTTCATTTCATGTTCGTTCTGTCCATGATATTCTAAGTGCCCTTCTGTAGCAGTTCGTTTCAGATGCTGTTATTATCTTTTCTAGTGATATGTTAACTGTCCGTGTTTCACATCCGTTATGCTGCCACTGGGAATATGTAAACTCTTAGAAAACATAGATGTGTTGGGTTTTGTTGTTGTTGCTGTTGGTTGCCTGCCACATATTCTTCACTTGTGCTAGTTTCTGTGACGCAAATGCACTTCTTCTTTTGATTTCCACTGTGCAGTCGCCATTGGTGTGATAATTGAACCCAGATGTTCAGATTTATTTACGTTTTCCAGCTCTTTATGGTCCGATGTAATTGTGGGCTTCTTTCTCATTTTGTGATTTATCATTACTTTGGTTTTGTTTGTGTATAAAAAGAGGTTCTGAGCTTCGATGTGTCTTCTGGTTGAGAGAATCAGCTGTTGCAGTCTTTCTGACCGCAATGAACGGGACCAAAAAAAAAATGACAATAATAAATGAAAATGAATTATTTCTTTAAAAAGAGCACATGTTCTCGTTTATTATTGTCCTCACTTATTAGTGGATCAGCCCAACGTTATCTTTTGCAAGAGAATTCAAAATGAATTGATTTCTCTCCTCTCTGGATCCTCTAAAAAGACAGTTTCTATGGTACAGAAAGCTAAATGTTACAGCGTAGTTACGGGCTGGTTGGCCGAGTGGTTGGGCGCTCGGTTTACTAATCCAGTGGTACCCGGTTCAGTCCCAGCAGTGGGATTGTTTTTTTGGTTTTTTGTACACGCCAAAAAAGGTTCAGGGATTGACCCAGTCTCTAAAAATGGGTGCGATGTCAATATTCATGAGTATTTTCTTTGTTTCATGCATGAAGAAGCCACCACAGGCTCAGTGTTAACTGAATGTGTTCTTAGACAATTGTCAGACATGAATATTCCAATGGCCAAGCATGAGTGACCACGGTGTGACACTAGATCAGGTATGAAAGGAAACCATTCAGGAGTTCTACAATGAATTAGAGACTTGAACCAGCGAGCTTTTTTAAAATGTCGTGTTGTTCTAATTCTATCAGCTTAGATGCCAACGATGCTTCAGCTTAGATGTCAAAGATGCCGCAATCTCATCTGGAGAAGATTTTTTTTTATACAGTTCAGAAACTGTAGGTCAGTTTTTATCAGCGTGAACACTGCGTTGGAGAATCCTTATAAAAATATATTACAACTCTAAAACTGAAGCCACTAAGTACCACCCGCTGAGGATCTAGAAGAGAAGCCTTCCGTCCTTTAAGATATTCTACTGACGAATGAATTTTATGTTTTGACAGAAACTGTCGATGACGGGCGAAATGGCACGGCATTAAGCTGAAATACGTGGCATTAAACTCAGAGACTAAGAATTTGTTAGTGTCTTGACACTTAACACAACAGCTGAGAAACACATAAATGCCTTTGAATGTAAATGCTATAGAAGAGTTCTTCATATATCATGGACACACACACACAAAAAGAACAAATAAATCCATATTGCAAGAACTTAATATTAAAGAAGGCTGGCTAGTAAAGAGGATTAAACAGAGAAAACTTAAATATTCTGGACGCATTAAACATCATGATAATCTAGATAATACCGCATTGGAAGGGTACATAGTGGGAAAAAGAAAGAGAGGAAGACCAAGGCGAAGACGGCTGCAAGACATTGTTGATAATCTGCAAATGGAAGGATCAGCAGCAGGCCATCTTGTTCACAACCGAGATGCCTACAGGAGAGATATTAGGGAGGCAAAGTTCCGCAAGGGACATGCAAATGACTGACTGACTGATAGTGTCTTGTCATAATGCACTATGCATTAAATTAAAATGTTTCTAGTAAACTTATTTATGTTTAAAAAATGACCGAAACTCGATTGACTTGACATGATTTTGAACTCAGCATGAAATCGGTCAAAAGGTAGACTGTACTGACCTCTTTCTGACATGAAAGACTAGTACACCAATTACTTTGCTGACGTAATGAAGACTTTATATTCATGGGAATTTAAAATAACTGAATCTGCTCAGTGCACCTGAGGTGTAACAGCTAGTGCTCTCATCTGCCCATCAGAAGGTCCTGGGTTAAACTTTCAATCGGGTAAAAAAGGGTAAAAGGTAACATTCCCGTTTCTACGCCGTTAAGGCATATTGGGGAATACAGTGTTAGGCCCATATTTTTCATGACCTTCGGCACATAAAATTGTGATGTGGTCAGTATCACGCCTGGCCGCTTTACTTTCCCAGATTTCTCTGATACCCATTTTTAGAGACTGGGTGAACCCACAGGCCTTTTTGGTATATACTAGAAAAAAAAAAAAATCCCATTTTGCTGGGACTGAACCCGGTACCACCGGATTAGTAAACTGACCGCCTAACCACTCAGCTAACCAGGCCGTCTTTCAGTAGGGTGGATTTTTTTTTGGACCGACCGGCACCGGGGTCAACCTAGCCTTGAAAAAGTGGGTACCTGGGTTTCCCTAGTTAAAAAAAAAAAGCAGAGGCAGCGAGGACAAGTGCTGGTATCCCTACCTCAAATGCTGTATTGGCCTAGAAATGTGAAGGCACTAACACTTCACACCCCTAAGACACGAAAATGCTACGGGACATGGATGGATCTAACGTGTTAGACGACTAATGGGTTATGGCTTCTTCCTTCAAGACCCGCGGCGGATCCAATAACTGAGTTTCTTCAGACTATACCACCATGGGGAACACGGCAAGTTCTGCTCCGTTCTGGGCAAACTAAAGGACAGCTCCAAGACGATCCCTTTGATGATCATGCCAAAAAATCTAGGACAGCCATCTTTGCACGCCCATAAGCATCTTCACAGACATCTTTATACAACCTAACACAGACTGTCATAGGTCCTGAACTTCAAACAGATTGTAACTCCCATCCTTTACAGCGTCCTTACTGTGTTCACCTACAAGTATATGCTGCCAGCGAGGAGGAACTAGTGCCACAAACACATTATGAAGATCCAACAATGAGGAAACAAAATGCCACACAAACTTTATACAAACGATTACAATAAAAAATACTTTCTCTTTAAAATCCCACGTTACAATACACAGAAAAGAGGAGGTCCAAAAACATAACTGTAACGGGAACTAAATTCTGTTAATAAACATAAATCGCCCAATCTCTTAATCGGTTCCTGTAAAGTCTATTGTCTAGTATCCAGTATTCGACTCGGTTGGGTGGGTTTATTGTCATGATTATTTACAACCCTGATAGTTGGAGAAGTACTGCCCACAGACAACTGTTTTCTTTGCCAAATAATTGTATACTTCCAAGAAAAGTAGTCCCAAGGGAGATGGTTTGTTGGGAAGGAAGAAGGGCCTAAGATGCAGGGGGCAAATTACTAAGGCTAGTGAATACAGTTTACTAATCGGTGAATACACGTATTTGTTACATATAGTATAACTCACTGAAACACAGAGATAAGACAGATGAGCAAACAACAACCTGTTTCATGGGTGATCAGAAAAAGAAGATGGACATATGTAGTGACAGGAGAATCCCACAACAAGCTATAAAATGGAACATAACAGGCCGAAGAACAAGAGGTCGACCACGTGAAACTCTAAAGAGGACATTGTTAAGAGAAGTCAGTTTAGTGGGCATAACATACCTTGATGAGGCTTAAAACCTCGCCGAAAACAGGAAAACTAGACAAACTACTATGCGGGCCCTATGTGACATTTAATGGCACGGGAAGGATGTAAGATAGTTCACTGAAGAGCATTATTCGGGTAACAAAAGAAGAGCAGTCAAGCAATAACAGGAGCGATGTCGTCAACGGACGCACGCTGGGGGGGGGGGGGGGAAACACTGTAGAGGAGATCTGAGCACTGACGGACAAATGTGCTCCATTTACAATGGTGATGGTGATGATCAGTGAACTAACAAACTATTCATGGATTCATTTAATCCTTACAGCACGGTCTTTCTCCTGTGAGAAGAAAACGCTATTTGATACGCTGAACGTACTTGATGTATTCACATTTGTTGTGATGACAGTAAAGAATGAATAGTGAAGAACCACTTGAAATCTTGTCTCGTCTTATCTCCCAGAAACTGCGAGGCTGCTGTTCTTTGCAGCCGATGCTGTGGATGTGTTGAGGTACTGCACCGTATCGGCGTGGGAGAGGGTTATGGCAGTTACTTTTTCAGTCCCGGAGTACAGCTAAAAAGCCCGGCGTGTGCAATGCTTCTTTAGCAGACTCCACCACCATGGGAACTATGACGATCCCTGCCCCGTTAGCCAGGCTAGGCCTGTTACCAAGACAGGGTATTGGTCAGCTGTGGTTCGCTAACCCTGACGATACATATCAGCTATGGGTCGCTGACTGCCTCATCGAGCAGTCTTCACCCCCAACCACTTGAAACAAAATAACATGGGATTCACTATTGATAGTTTGGGTGCTTGTGAGAAATGCCAGAGCTAGCGTATTCGTTCCCCTATACGCATGCTGGGATAACCACGATGGTCTTGTTACATCCCTTACGAGCAAGTAGCGAGTTGATAATCTCCCCTTTCTCATGAATCAATTCAACTAATAACTGCCACTCGATACACTTATTCTAAGAAAAAAATTCTTGTATTATAACGCGTTATATCTTTTTGAAAGCCATGGCAACAAAGTGCACTGTACGCATGGGAATCAGTGTATTAAAAGGAGGGGGGCGGGGGGGGGGGGGGGGGGGGGGGAGAGGATATTCACGTATGCAAAATGAGGTTACATGTGAGCTCATAATGGGAGAAACTATATTTTAAAAAATAAAAAAAAAGATGAAAACAAATGCAAAATGGGAAGACTGAATATATAATTTATTTTAACACATAAAGCGATCCATCAGTTTACTCCAGGTATCTTTGGCGTTACCGCAAGACGACAAAGAAACCACATACGGAAAAACCTAATCTACCGGCTCCATAACCAAAACGTGAAAGAAACCAACTCTTGATCGCCTATGTGTGTTCCTACAACGGCCTCGCCTGTGTGGTTACAACGACCAACAATCAATAGCGCCTTTATATAGTAGCCGGTCTCCCAAGTTGCAGAGTCAACATTAACAGATTCATGACCTAAGTATATATATATATATATATCACCAGAACCTTCTAAATGCACGGTCTTCTGAGTCTGGCTAGCAGTCAAGTAATTAACAAAGAGCGAAGCAAGAATCCAATACTGTTCTGATTAAAAAGAAGAAATACGAAAGAAGGAAAGAAAGGAAAAAAAAATAGATGCTCAGTCTGAGTGTACTAGCCACCGGTATATGAAATTACTATCTTGAATCAGAAAACCTAGACACTGGTATATGAAATCACTATCTTGAATCAGAAACCTCAGCGTCCAGTATATAACATTACTATCTTGAATCAGAAACCCCAGCCACCGGTATATAACATTACTATCTTGAATCAGAAACGTTAGCCTCCGGTATATGACATTACCATCTTGAATCAGAAACCCTAGCCACCGGTATATGATATTACTATCTTGAATCAGAAACCCTAGCCACCGGTATATGATATTACTATCTTGAATCAGAAACCCTAGCCACCGGTATATAACATTACTATCTTGAATCAGAAACCCTAGCCACCGGTATATAACATTACTATCTTGAATCAGAAACCCTAGCCACCGGTATATAACATTACTATCTTGAATCAGAAACCCTAGCCACCGGTATATAACATTACTATCTTGAATCAGAAACCCTAGCCACCGGTATATAACATTACTATCTTGAATCAGAAACCCTAGCCACCGGTATATGACATTACTATCTTGAATCAGAAACCCTAGCCACCGGTATATGATATTACTATCTTGAAAGTAAAACAAATAAAGAATCTGTGGAGAGGAGCAGACAGAACCACAAAAATAAGATTTTTAAGGGCATGCATCTTTCCCATCGCAACATATGCCTGTGAGACCTGGACACTTAACAAAACAGCTGAGAAGCACATAAATGCCTTTGAATGTAAATGCTATAGAAGAGTTCTCCAAATATCGTGGACACAAAAAAGAACAAATATATCTATACTGCAAGAGCTTAATATTGAAGAAGGCTGGCTAGTAAAGAGGATTAAAGAGAGAAAACTGAAATATTTTGGCCACATTAAACGTCATGATAATTTAGAGAAGACCATATTGGAAGGATACATAATGGGAAAAAGAAAGAGAGGAAGACCGAAACGAAGATGGCTGCAAGACATCGTTGATGATCTGGAAATGGATGCAGCAGCAGCAGGCCATCTTGCTCACAACCGAGAGGCCTACAGGAGTGCTGTTTGGGAGGCAAAGTTCCGCAAGGGACATGCAAAGGAATGAATGAATGAAGTATAACTCACTGAAACACAGAGATAAGACAGATGAGCAAACAACAACCTGTTTCATGGGTGATCAGAAAAAGAAGATGGACATATGTAGTGATGGGAAGAAACAATCAGAGAATCCCACAACAAGCTATAAAATGGAACATAACAGGCCAAAGAACAAAAGGTCGACCACGTGAAACTCTAAAGAGGACATTGTTAAGAGAGGTCAGTTTAGTGGGCATAACATACCTTGATGAGGCTTAAAACCTCGCCGAAAACAGGAAAACTAGACAAACTACTATGCGGGCCCTATGTGACATTTAATGGCACGGGAAGGATTAAGATAGTTCACTGAAGAGCATTATTCGGGTAACAAAAGAAGAGCAGTCAAGCAATAACAGGAGCGATGTCGTCAGCGGACGCACGCTGGGGGGGGGGGGGGAGGGGGGGACACTGTAGAGGAGATCTGAGCACTGACGGACAAATGTGCTCCATTTACAATGGTGATGGTGATGATCAGTGAACTAACAAACTATTCATGGATTCATTTAATCCTTACAGCACGGTCTTTCTCCTGTGAGAAGAAAACGCTATTTGATACGCTGAACGTACTTGATGTATTCACATTTGTTGTGATGACAGTAAAGAATGAATAGTGAAGAATCACTTGAAATCTTGTCTCGTCTTATCTCCCAGAAACTGCGAGGCTGCTGTTCTTTGAGGTACTGCACCGTATCGGCGTCGGAGCGGGTTATGGCAGTTACTTTTTCAGTCCCGGAGTACAGCTAAAAAGCCCGGCGTGTGCAATGCTTCTTTAGTAGACTCCACCACCATGGGAACTATGACGATCCCTGCCCCGTTAGCCAGGCTAGGCCTGTTACCAACACAGGGTATTGGTCAGCTGTGGTTCGCTAACCCTGACGATACATATCAGCTATGGGTCGCTGACTGCCTCATCGAACAGTCTTCACCCCCAACCACTTGAAACAAAATAACATGGGATTCACTATTGATAGTTTGGCTGCTTGTGAGAAATGCCAGAGCTAGCGTATTCGTTCCCCTATACGCATACTGGGATAACCACGATGGTCTTGTTACATCCCTTACGAGCAAGTAGCGAGTTGATAATCTCCCCTTTCTCATGAATCAATTCGACTAATAACTGCCACTCGATACACTTATTCTAAGAAAAAATTTCTTGTATTATAACGCGTTATATCTTTTTGAAAGCCATGGCAACAAAGTGCACTGTACGCATGGGAATCAGTGTATTAAAAGGAGGGGGCCGGGGGGGGGGGGAAGAGGATATTCACGTATGCAAAATGAGGTTACATGTGAGCTCATAATGGGAGAAACTATATTTTTAAAAAAAAAAAAAGATGAAAACAAATGCAAACCATACAAGACCACTAAAATGGGAAGACTGAATCTATAATTTAACACATAAAGCGATCCATCAGTTTACTCCAGGCATCTCTGGCGTTACCACAAGACGACAAAGAAACCACATACGGAAAAACCTAATCTACTGGCTCCATAACCAAAACCTGAAAGAAACCAACTCTTGATCGCCTATGTGTGCTCCTACAACGGCCTCGCCTGTGTGGTTACAACGACCAACAATCAATAGCGCCTTTATATAGTAGCCGGTCTCCCAAGTTGCAGAGTCAACATTAACAGATTCATGACCTAAGTATATATATATATCACCAGAACCTTCTAAATGCACGGTCTTCTGAGTCTGGCTAGCAGTCAAGTAATTAACAAAGAGCGAAGCAAGAATCCAATGCTGTTCTGATTAAAAAGAAGAAATACGAAAGAAGGAAAGGAAGGAAAAAAAAAATAGATGCTCAGTCTGAGTGTACTAGATTCCGGTATATGAAATTACTATCTTGAATCAGAAAACCTAGACACTGGTATATGAAATTACTATCTTGAATCAGAAAACCTAGACACTGGTATATGAAATTACTATCTTGAATCAGAAACCTTAGCCTCCGGTATATGAAATTACTATCTTGAATCAGAAACCCTAGCCTCCGGTATATGAAATTACTATCTTGAATCAGAAACCTTAGCCTCCGGTATATGAAAGAGAGAAAACTGAAATATTTTGGCCACATTAAACGTCATGATAATTTAGAGAAGACCATATTGGAAGGATACATAATGGGAAAAAGAAAGAGAGGAAGACCGAAACGAAGATGGCTGCAAGACATCGTTGATGATCTGGAAATGGATGCAGCAGCAGCAGGCCATCTTGCTCACAACCGAGAGGCCTACAGGAGTGCTGTTTGGGAGGCAAAGTTCCGCAAGGGACATGCAAAGGAATGAATGAATGAAGTATAACTCACTGAAACACAGAGATAAGACAGATGAGCAACAACAACCTGTTTCATGGGTGATCAGAAAAAGAAGATGGACATATGTAGTGATGGGAAGAAACAATCAGAGAATCCCACAACAAGCTATAAAATGGAACATAACAGGCCAAGAACAAAAGGTCGACCACGTGAAACTCTAAAGAGGACATTGTTAAGAGAGGTCAGTTTAGTGGGCATAACATACCTTGATGAGGCTTAAAACCTCGCCGAAAACAGGAAAACTAGACAAACTACTATGCGGGCCCTATGTGACATTTAATGGCACGGGAAGGATTAAGATAGTTCACTGAAGAGCATTATTCGGGTAACAAAAGAAGAGCAGTCAAGCAATAACAGGAGCGATGTCGTCAGCGGACGCACGCTGGGGGGGGGGGGGGGGGAGGGGGGGACACTGTAGAGGAGATCTGAGCACTGACGGACAAATGTGCTCCATTTACAATGGTGATGGTGATGATCAGTGAACTAACAAACTATTCATGGATTCATTTAATCCTTACAGCACGGTCTTTCTCCTGTGAGAAGAAAACGCTATTTGATACGCTGAACGTACTTGATGTATTCACATTTGTTGTGATGACAGTAAAGAATGAATAGTGAAGAATCACTTGAAATCTTGTCTCGTCTTATCTCCCAGAAACTGCGAGGCTGCTGTTCTTTGAGGTACTGCACCGTATCGGCGTCGGAGCGGGTTATGGCAGTTACTTTTTCAGTCCCGGAGTACAGCTAAAAAGCCCGGCGTGTGCAATGCTTCTTTAGTAGACTCCACCACCATGGGAACTATGACGATCCCTGCCCCGTTAGCCAGGCTAGGCCTGTTACCAACACAGGGTATTGGTCAGCTGTGGTTCGCTAACCCTGACGATACATATCAGCTATGGGTCGCTGACTGCCTCATCGAACAGTCTTCACCCCCAACCACTTGAAACAAAATAACATGGGATTCACTATTGATAGTTTGGCTGCTTGTGAGAAATGCCAGAGCTAGCGTATTCGTTCCCCTATACGCATACTGGGATAACCACGATGGTCTTGTTACATCCCTTACGAGCAAGTAGCGAGTTGATAATCTCCCCTTTCTCATGAATCAATTCGACTAATAACTGCCACTCGATACACTTATTCTAAGAAAAAATTTCTTGTATTATAACGCGTTATATCTTTTTGAAAGCCATGGCAACAAAGTGCACTGTACGCATGGGAATCAGTGTATTAAAAGGAGGGGGCCGGGGGGGGGGGGAAGAGGATATTCACGTATGCAAAATGAGGTTACATGTGAGCTCATAATGGGAGAAACTATATTTTTAAAAAAAAAAAAAGATGAAAACAAATGCAAACCATACAAGACCACTAAAATGGGAAGACTGAATCTATAATTTAACACATAAAGCGATCCATCAGTTTACTCCAGGCATCTCTGGCGTTACCACAAGACGACAAAGAAACCACATACGGAAAAACCTAATCTACTGGCTCCATAACCAAAACCTGAAAGAAACCAACTCTTGATCGCCTATGTGTGCTCCTACAACGGCCTCGCCTGTGTGGTTACAACGACCAACAATCAATAGCGCCTTTATATAGTAGCCGGTCTCCCAAGTTGCAGAGTCAACATTAACAGATTCATGACCTAAGTATATATATATATCACCAGAACCTTCTAAATGCACGGTCTTCTGAGTCTGGCTAGCAGTCAAGTAATTAACAAAGAGCGAAGCAAGAATCCAATGCTGTTCTGATTAAAAAGAAGAAATACGAAAGAAGGAAAGGAAGGAAAAAAAAAATAGATGCTCAGTCTGAGTGTACTAGATTCCGGTATATGAAATTACTATCTTGAATCAGAAAACCTAGACACTGGTATATGAAATTACTATCTTGAATCAGAAAACCTAGACACTGGTATATGAAATTACTATCTTGAATCAGAAACCTTAGCCTCCGGTATATGAAATTACTATCTTGAATCAGAAACCTTAGCCTCCGGTATATGAAATTACTATCTTGAATCAGAAACCTTAGCCTCCGGTATATGAAATTACTATCTTGAATCAGAAACCTTAGCCTCCGGTATATGAAATTACTATCTTGAATCAGAAACCTTAGCCTCCGGTATATGAAATTACTATCTTGAATCAGAAACCTTAGCCTCCGGTATATGAAATTACTATCTTGAATCAGAAAACCTAGACACCGGTATATGAAATTACTATCTTGAATCAGAAAACCTAGACACCGGTATATGAAATTACTATCTTGAATCAGAAACCTTAGCCTCCGGTATATGAAATTACTATCTTGAATCAGAAAACCTAGACACCGGTATATGAAATTACTATCTTGAATCAGAAAACCTAGACACCGGTATATGAAATTACTATCTTGAATCAGAAAACCTAGACACCGGTATATGAAATTACTATCTTGAATCAGAAAACCTAGACACCAGTATATGAAATTACTATCTTGAATCAGAAAACCTAGACACCGGTATATGAAATTACTATCTTGAATCAGAAAACCTAGACAGTGGTATATGAAATTACTATCTTGAATCAGAAAACCTAGACACTGGTATATGAAATTACTATCTTGAATCAGAAACCCTAGACACCGGTATATGAAATTACTATCTTGAATCAGAAAACCTAGACACCGGTATATGAAATTACTATCTTGAATCAGAAACCTTAGCCTCCGGTATATGAAATTACTATCTTGAATCAGAAAACCTAGACACCGGTATATGAAATTACTATCTTGAATCAGAAACCTTAGCCTCCGGTATATGAAATTACTATCTTGAATCAGAAACCCTAGACACTGGTATATGAAATTACTATCTTGAATCAGAAACCTTAGCCTCCGGTATATGAAATTACTATCTTGAATCAGAAAACCTAGACACTGGTATATGACATTATTATCTTGAATGAGAAACCTAAGACAAAATGCAGTGGGATAAAAGTAAGCGAGGGTTAACGTGGAAGAGGCAAGCCTAAATATGACCAAACTGTGGAATATCGACAGGTTGAAAACATGAAAAGAAATTATAACGTATATTGCAGTATTGAGTGATCAAGGTCATTATCATCATCACTGCCTTGAGAGCATAGGCCATAGATAAAGGCTCTACAGTCATCCCTGTTCTTGGAATTATTCTCTGCACTCCCTCGATTACCAAGAGGCTATTGCTTGCACTATTACTTTTAAATTTTTTTTTTTTTTTGTGGTCTGTTAATATGCATTCCCAGTTTAGGAGAGGTCAAGTTAAAGGAACATAAAAGGAAATAATGGCCTACATGCGCATTAAGACATGAACATAACAGGGAATTATGGCTGGCATGAAAACATCGAGATAAAGGAACATAATTAATTATGGCATGTATGGCGATAAAGATAGGTCGAGATAAAGAAGCGGAGATAATCGTGGTCTGTACCACCGGTTCTCAAGCTGTGATCTTCGAAACATTATCAAGTATTACGCGGCCCCGTAATTTGTATTAAGTGCCATGAGTGGCGAAGTGGTTAGTGCACTGGTCTCTCGTGGCGAAGGTCGGGGGTTTGAATCCGACCGGAGGCACCCCAGTCACCCGGCTGTAGAAATGAGTTGGGGAAGGAAAGGCGGCCAGGCATGATACTGACCATATCATCCTCTAGTGTGCTGACAGGTCAAGAAAAATATGGGCGCTAACACCATATCCCTATGTGCCTCTAAGGCATGACAGGATTACATTTACCTTTTATTGAACAGAAACTATTAAGGGTTCATGGCATTGCAATACTGTATATAAGATGAGGACCCTTGGGTATAAAGAGATTTAGAAACACTGGACTACATAACAATGATAGACTGAGGCATCAGCAGCAGGGCTTCTTGCTTACAACCGAGAGGCCTACAGGAGAGCTTAGGAAGGCAAAGTTCCGCAAGGGACATGCAAATGACTGACTGACAAGACATAAGAACATGACAGGAAATTGTAGTATACGTGACAACGTCGCATGGCAGAGAGGTAGAAGCAAAACAGGAAATTAAGGCCTACGAGACAATGTTGATATGGCAAACACCGACGAGACGAGACATGGTAGCAAATCAGGAAATTACAGCAAAAGTCGAAAGGTCAAGATGTACAACCATGACGGGAAATTTATGGACTATATGTTGAGATATAGGACCATAACAGGAAATTATACTCTGTATGTCAGTGCTCCGAGTCTGAAACATAAGAACATGACAAGACATTATAACTTATATGACAAAGTCAACTAGGTCAAGATACGGGAATACAAAACGAAATTATAGCTTATATGGCAAAGTTGAAAGGTCAAGATACGGGAATACAAAAAGAAATTATAACGTATATTGCAGTATTGAGTGATCAAGGTCATTATCATCATCACTGCCTTGAGAGCATAGGCCATAGATAAAGGCTCTACAGTCATCCCTGTTCTTGGAATTATTCTCTGCACTCCCTCGATTACCAAGAGGCTATTGCTTGCACTATTACTTTTAAATTTATTTTTTTTTTTGGTCTGTTAATATGCATTCCCAGTTTAGGAGAGGTCAAGTTAAAGGAACATAAAAGGAAATAATGGCCTACATGCACATTAAGACATGAACATAACAGGGAATTATGGCTGGCATGAAAACATCGAGATAAAGGAACATAATTAATTATGGCATGTATGGCGATAACGATAGGTCGAGATAAAGAAGCGGAGATAATCGTGGTCTGTACCACCGGTTCTCAAGCTGTGATCTTCGAAACATTATCAAGTATTACGCGGCCCCGTAATTTGTATTAAGTGCCATGAGTGGCGAAGTGGTTAGTGCACTGGTCTCTCGTGGCGAAGGTCGGGGGTTTGAATCCGACCGGAGGCACCCCAGTCACCCGGCTGTAGAAATGAGTTGGGGAAGGAAAGGCGGCCAGGCATGATACTGACCATATCATCCTCTAGTGTGCTGACAGGTCAAGAAAAATATGGGCGCTAACACCATATCCCTATGTGCCTCTAAGGCATGACAGGATTACATTTACCTTTTATTGAACAGAAACTATTAAGGGTTCATGGCATTGCAATACTGTATATAAGATGAGGACCCTTGGGTATAAAGAGATTTAGAAACACTGGACTACATAACAATGATAGACTGAGGCATCAGCAGCAGGGCTTCTTGCTTACAACCGAGAGGCCTACAGGAGAGCTTAGGAAGGCAAAGTTCCGCAAGGGACATGCAAATGACTGACTGACAAGACATAAGAACATGACAGGAAATTGTAGTATACGTGACAACGTCGCATGGCAGAGAGGTAGAAGCAAAACAGGAAATTAAGGCCTACGAGACAATGTTGATATGGCAAACACCGACGAGACGAGACATGGTAGCAAATCAGGAAATTACAGCAAAAGTCGAAAGGTCAAGATGTACAACCATGACGGGAAATTTATGGACTATATGTTGAGATATAGGACCATAACAGGAAATTATACTCTGTATGTCAGTGCTCCGAGTCTGAAACATAAGAACATGACAAGACATTATAACTTATATGACAAAGTCAACTAGGTCAAGATACGGGAATACAAAACGAAATTATAGCTTATATGGCAAAGTTGAAAGGTCAAGATACGGGAATACAATACGAAATTATAGCTTATATGGCAAAGTTTATAGGTCAAGATACGGGAATACAATACGAAATTATAGCTTATATGGCAAAGTTTATAGGTCAAGATACGGGAACATAACAGGAAATTATAGTCTAAATAGCAAAATTGAAGTTGATAGGCCAAGATACGGGAATACAATACGAAATTATAGCTTATATGGCAAAGTTTATAGGTCAAGATACGGGAATACAATACGAAATTATAGCTTATATGGCAAAGTTTATAGGTCAAGATACGGGAATACAATACGAAATTATAGCTTATATGGCAAAGTTTATAGGTCAAGATACGGGAATACAATACGAAATTATAACGTATATTGCAGTATTGAGTGATCAAGGTCATTATCATCATCACTGCCTTGAGAGCATAGGCCATAGATAAAGGCTCTACAGTCATCCCTGTTCTTGGAATTATTCTCTGCACTCCCTCGATTACCAAGAGGCTATTGCTTGCACTATTACTTTTAAATTTTTTTTTTTTTTTGTGGTCTGTTAATATGCATTCCCAGTTTAGGAGAGGTCAAGTTAAAGGAACATAAAAGGAAATAATGGCCTACATGCGCATTAAGACATGAACATAACAGGGAATTATGGCTGGCATGAAAACACTGAGATAAAGGAACATAATTAATTATGGCATGTATGGCGATAACGATAGGTCGAGATAAAGAAGCGGAGATAATCGTGGTCTGTACCACCGGTTCTCAAGCTGTGATCTTCGAAACATTATCAAGTATTACGCGGCCCCGTAATTTATTTAGTATTAAGTGCCATGAGTGGCGAAGTGGTTAGTGCACTGGTCTCTCGTGGCGAAGGTCGGGGGTTTGAATCCGACCGGAGGCACCCCAGTCACCCGGCTGTAGAAATGAGTTGGGGAAGGAAAGGCGGCCAGGCATGATACTGACCATATCATCCTCTAGTGTGCTGACAGGTCAAGAAAAATATGGGCGCTAACACCATATCCCTATGTGCCTCTAAGGCACGACAGGATTACATTTACCTTTTATTGAACAGAAACTATTAAGGGTTCATGGCATTGCAATACTGTATATAAGATGAGGACCCTTGGGTATAAAGAGATTTAGAAACACTGGACTACATAACAATGATAGACTGAGGCATCAGCAGCAGGGCTTCTTGCTTACAACCGAGAGGCCTACAGGAGAGCTTAGGAAGGCAAAGTTCCGCAAGGGACATGCAAATGACTGACTGACAAGACATAAGAACATGACAGGAAATTGTAGTATACGTGACAATGTCGCATGGCAGAGAGGTAGAAGCAAAACAGGAAATTAAGGCCTACGAGACAATGTTGATATGGCAAACACCGACGAGACGAGACATGGTAGCAAATCAGGAAATTACAGCAAAAGTCGAAAGGTCAAGATGTACAACCATGACGGGAAATGTATGGACTATATGGACTGTTGAGATATAGGACCATAACAGGAAATTATACTCTGTATGTCAGTGCTCCGAGTCTGAAACATAAGAACATGACAAGAAATTATAACTTATATGACAAAGTCGACTAGGTCAAGATACGGGAATACAAAACGAAATTATAGCTTATATGGCAAAGTTGAAAGGTCAAGATACGGGAATACAATACGAAATTATAGCTTATATGGCAAAGTTTATAGGTCAAGATACGGGAATACAATAGGAAGTTACAGCTTGTAAGGCAAAGTTGATAGGCTGAGATACGGGAATATAACAGGAAATTATAGTCTAAATGGCAAAACTGAAGTTGATAGGCCAAGATATGGGAACATAACAGGAAATTACATCCTATATGGTAAACCTGATTGGTCAGCATACGGGAAAGCAACAGGACGAAGTTGATAGGCCAAGATACGGGAACATAACAGGAAATTATAGCGTATATGTGGCAAAGTTGATAGGCCAAAATATGAGAATATACCAGGAAATTACAGTCTATATGGCAAAGTTTGATATACCGGGAACATAACAGGAAATTATAGCCTATGTGACGAAGCTAACAGACCAAAATCAGAGAACGTAACAGGAAATTATAGCCTATGTGGCAAGGGTGATAGACATATGGAAGCATAACAAGAAATCAATGTCTGTATGGCAATGCTGACAGGTCCGAATATAGACATATAGGAACCTTTATGAACATACCTTGAGGCCGAGATACGAAACATAGGTTGTACATTAAGGCTGAAATAACAGATTACTGTACTATCAACATGCTTGCCTGAACAGTGTATAACAATAACAACAGGTGGCACTTTACTCCTGAAAACTTTGAATCTTGGACACTTCGTGCAAAGTGATAAATGGAGAGCTCTTTCTTTAAGTGTACTGGCACTACACGGGGAAGAACATTTATGAAACAAACCGCCTCAGTAAGTCGTAAAGCAGAAATAGAGACATTTTCAAAATCTTTTAATACAGGATCAATCCTTTTTATGTTGTAATTGGAAAAGCCATAAGGACGATTATGAGACGCGAATCATTTTTTAAATCACTACATACATAAGTAAACAATTACAAAATACAATTACTTACTTTTACGTTGCTGAAATAAGGAGCATTTCTCATTACGAAGACTAGAGTTGGCAGAAAACAGAGAAATCAGCCTTTCAGTTTGGAGAACGCATATTATTAAAACACAGTCTTAGCGCTATGTTCAGCTAGATCCACGGTACTCAAACGGGCAACTGTTTTCTGTCCTCCTAGTCTCTGGTGAGTAAACTTTCCAGCTGCGCGTGTCGAATCGTGGCACTCGCGTGCAAGTGTCGCGCGAGTGAACGAGCGGGTGGTGGATTGCTTCCTCTTAAGACTATGTTGGGAAAGTGCTGAAATTTGATAACCTCTTAGCTGCTTGTTCTGCTGACTTCATAACGAACTTTCAGTTATCACTTTAAGGAAATCTGTATTCAGATAGATACACTGTAAATGGCCTTGCTGGAGATATGTAACGGTTATATGGGCTGGCGAAACCATCGGTGGCCACGATCCTGTCCAGCATCTTCTTGGGAGCTCCTAGTAATATGTTGATGTGTTTACGTTGGTGTTTACACCATTACTTCGGTAGGTAGAGTCAGCGTGCTCCGATGATACGAAGAGCTTTACCTGATGTAGCACAGCTACCAGAAGGGTCACCCATGCCGAGCAGGTCAACGGAGAGGAGAAAATGAAAAGAGACGAAAAGAGACACCTTGATCCTCCAGGTTGGTTTTTTTTTTTTGACGCAAAGTCAACAAAGAAGTCTACATGTCAAGTCTTGGCGGAGTAGCAAGGGGATGCGACAGTGACATCACTCTTAAACGAAAAAAAAAAAGGAGCAGGCCATTAGGAACATGGAGACGCACAATACAGGAAGAACTAAAGGAAGCGAGAAAGACATGGTTTGAGGTATCCCGACCTAGCTCAAGACGTGACTGACTGGGGAACCTTTATTGATGCCTTAAGCTCCATACTACAGTAACTTAATATTGAAGTACGCTAGCTAGTAAAGAGGATTAAAGACAGAAAACTTAAATATTTTGGACACATTATATTTCATGATAATCTAAAGAATATCATCCTGGAAGGGTATATAATGGGAAAAAGAAAGAGAGGAAGACCAAGGCGAAGACGGCTGCAAGACATCGTTGATGATCTGCAAATGGATGCATCAGCAGCAGGCCATCTTGCTCACAACCGAGAAGCCTACAGGAGTGTTGTTAGGGAGGTAAAGTTCCGCAAGGGACATGCAAATGAATGAATGAGTATGGATATATTTGTTCTTTTGTGTCCATGATATTTGAAGGACTCTTCTATATCATTTACATTCAAAGGCATTTATGTGTTTCTCAGCTGTTTTGTTAAGCGTCCAGGTCTCACAGGCATATGTTGCGATGGGAAAGATGCATGCCATTAAAAATGTCACAGGACCCGCCCCAAGAAATATATACTGAATTCTTAGCCCGGCTCCTAAAGCTGTACATCCAGCACTAAATGCATCATTATCATCAGACACTAATGCCAACACAACATTTACTTTGACAGAGAACATACAATTTTGCCATTTAAAAAAAATCTGGATTCCAGTTTATTACACGTACCACAACAACGCCAAAACAAGGGTGATCATAATTCACATGAACATGCAGAAAATGCATATTTATAACACATAATCATTTCATTAATGCACTAAGTCAATCCTCCTCATATTAATAAGCTGTACCTAGAGCTCGGTCTAGACATTCAATATCGACTTACATTATAATTTACCATTGTCAAGAGAGAAAAAAATAACATGGAGAACATGTGGCCCTCATGGAGCCTTTTAGTAACACAAAATTAACGCCCCAATCTCTGGACTCACATACACAGATTAACATGAATGATGAGAAAATAAAACATGGTAATGACTGCAAGTTAAAATGTCAAATATGATTTTAAATAGGACAAGACGGTTTAACCACATCTAACACTTGACCACAAACCATACAAAACATCACAGGCCCCGTGACAAATCTCATGTCACTTAATCTCACGGAGCTCCGCCAGTAACACATAAATGACAATATTACAATCAGGAACCATTAGTTCATCATTACTCTCTCAAACAACTTGGCAATTCTCCCAACATATATGATTTATCACGATTTATATTACTTATAAATATTTATTTATATTACTCCGTTATATTACGACCTAGACTTTGCTGACGACCTGGCACTTCTCTCCCAGACTAAGCAATAGATGCAAGAGAAAACCATCTTAGTGGCAGAAAATTCTTCAAGACTAGGCCTTACCATCCACAAGGGAAAGAGTAAAGTTCTTAGAGTAAATGAGGTCAACGAAATGCCCATTATATTGGAAGGAGAGGAACTGGAAGAGGTTGAAAAGTTTACTTATCTGGGAAGTGTGATAGACAAGCAGGGAGGAACAGAAGCTGATGTAAAAGCAAGAATGGGCAAGGCAAGAGTAAAATTCCATCAGATGAAGAAAATATGGGGAACTTCGGTCTTGTCAATTAAATTGAAGATCAGAGTATTTAACACCATGATAAAGCCCATTCTGCTATACGGTTCAGAAACTTGGAGAACTACTGTTACGATCATGAAACGAATCCAGACATTTATTAACACATGCCTTAGAAGGATTCTACAAATATGATGGCCAGATACCATAAGTAACCAAGAACTGCAGCAGCGAACAGGCCAGCAACCAGTGGAAGATGACATCCTACGAAGAAGATGGAGATGGATCGGACACACCCTACGGAAATCCACATCCAGCACCACAAGGCAAGCCCTAACATGGAACCCACAGGGTAAAAGGAGGAGAGGGAGACCAAGGAACTCCTGGCGCCGAAGTCTGGACACGGACATCAAAATAATGAACCAGACATGGAGACAGTTGGAAAGAGTGGCCCAGGACCGAACTGCCTGGCGAGCTCTTGTTGGCGGCCTATGCTCCACGAGGGGTCAGAGGTATAGATAGATACAGATAGATATTACTTTACACTTACTCTTATAGTCGTGAAGAAGCAAAGGTAACTTGATCTTTCATTAAAACTGATGGGAAGAACAAAACGTCAAAGCGTTTCACGAAAATCAATTATCTTGTCCTGAAACATGGAGGTCACGTTTAGAACTGTAGTATTATCATCAATTTACCTGGACAAACTGAGTTCGATTGAACATTCATATAAGGAAGTTATGAAATTATGGAGGACACTGACAACCTGTGGTAAAACATGTCGGAAATTCTAAATGCTGTCATAAATGGCCTTTTATAGTTCAATAATCTTGCATAGTTGTAAGCTAAAAAAAAAACATACTGTACTAATTTCTTCTTCATTTTTTAGGGATTACAACTAGTTATTAAACAAAGAAATTCACAAATTCAGCAAAGAGAAATAAATGACAAGCAGAACATCATATATTAACAGACAGAACTAATAACAGGAACATTACAGTAATGAATATGCCATTTTAAAAAAATCTGGATTCCAGTTTATTACACGTACCACAACAACGCCAAAACAAGGGTGATCATAATTCACATGAACATGCAGAAAATGCATATTTATAACACATATTCATTTCATTAATGCACTAAGTCAATCCTCATCATATTAATAAGCTGTACCTAGAGCTCGGTCTAGACATTCAATATCGACTTACATTTTAATTAACCATTGTCAAGAGAGAAAAAAATAACATGGAGAACATGTGGCCCTCATGGAGCCTTTTAGTAACACAAAATTAACGCCCCAATCTCTGGACTCACATACACAGATTAACATGAATGATGAGAAAATAAAACATGGTAATGACTGCAAGTTAAAATGTCAAATATGATTTTAGATAGGACAAGACGGTTTAACCCCATCTAACACTTGACCACAAACCATACAAAACATCACAGGCCCCGTGACAAATCTCATGTCACTTAATCTCACGGAGCTCCGCCAGTAACACATAAATGACAATATTACAACCAGGAACCATTAGTTCATCATTACTCTCTCAAACAACTTGGCAATTCTCCCAACATATGATTTATCACGATTTATATTACTTATAAATATTTATTTATATTACTCCGTTATATTACGACCTAGACTTTGCTGACGACCTGGCACTTCTCTCCCAGACTAAGCAACAGATGCAAGAGAAAACCATATTAGTGGCAGAAAATTCTTCAAGACTAGGCCTTACTATCCACAAGGGCAAGAGTAAAGTTCTTAGAGTAAATGAGGTCAACGAAATGCCCATTATATTGGAAGGAGAGGAACTGGAAGAGGTTGAAAAGTTTACTTATCTGGGAAGTGTGATAGACAAGCAGGGAGGAACAGAAGCTGATATAAAAGCAAGAATGGGCAAGGCAAGAGTAAAATTCCATCAGATGAAGAAAATATGGGGAACTTCGGCCTTGTCAATTAAATTGAAGATCAGAGTGTTTAACACCATGATAAAGCCCATTCTGCTATACGGTTCAGAAACTTGGAGAACTACTGTTACGATCATGAAACGAATCCAGACATTTATTAACACATGCCTTAGAAGGATTCTACAAATACGATGGCCAGATACCATAAGTAACCAAGAACTGCAGCAGCGAACAGGCCAGCAACCAGTGGAAGATGACATCCTACGAAGAAGATGGAGATGGATCGGACACACCCTACGGAAATCCACATCCAGCACCACAAGGCAAGCCCTAACATGGAACCCACAGGGTAAAAGGAGGAGAGGGAGACCAAGGAACTCCTGGCGCAGAAGTCTGGACACGGACATCAAAATAATGAACCAGACATGGAGACAGTTGGAAAGAGTGGCCCAGGACCGAACTGCCTGGCGAGCTCTTGTTGGCGGCCTATGCTCCACGAGGGGTCAGAGGCATAGATAGATACAGATAGATATTACTTTACACTTACACTTATAGTCGTGAAGAAGCAAAGGTAACTTGATCTTTCATTAAAACTGATGGGAAGAACAAAACGTCAAAGCGTTTCACGAAAATCAATTATCTTGTCCTGAAACATGGAGGTCACGTTTAGAATTGTAGTATTATCATCAATTTACCTGGACAAACTGAGTTCGATTGAACATTCATATAAGGAAGTTATGAAATTATGGAGGACACTGACAACCTGTGGTAAAACATGTCGGAAATTCTAAATGCTGTCATAAATGGCCTTTTATAGTTCAATAATCTTGCATAGTTGTAAGCTAAAAAAAAAAACATACTGTACTAATTTCTTCATCATTTTTTAGGGATTACAACTAGTTATTAAACAAAGAAATTCACAAATTCAGCACAGAGAAATAAATGACAAGCAGAACATCATATATTAACAGACAGAACTAATAACAGGAACATTACAGTAATGAATATGGCACTTTATAATCTTGACATAGCTTAATGGATGAAAAAGGAAGGAAATGAAAAATAATGTTTAATGGAATACAGCTTTATGTAGGTTGCTGATACAATATCTAACAGGAAATATTCAAAGTCCCATGAAAGAAGGCTGAATGTAGGTTTCTTTTTTTCTCCATAAAGATTGATTGATTGATCTTTATTTCCAAAGGGTTAAGAATTGAGCACACAGGCCTGTCTGACATTCTGTCCTTTATCATGCAACTTTCACTCTGTTCCAGACATTCTACAAATATGCTGCTCATATAACAAACATAACTAACACTGGAAAGCTGAAAGACATACAATAAAATTAAGGTATAACACTCACATTTCAATCTTATACATGCACTCAATACAGAAAGTAATTACATACATATACACATAACAGAAAGTAACTATGCCCGTATATAAAAGACTACAGAAACTAACTACATACACATAAATGACTACAGAAAGTAACTAAATACATATATAAATGACTATCTACCAACAAAATTTTGTTACTATTCATAATAAACAATTGACCGAGTTCAGTGTCTGTAAGAGCAGTGTAGAATAACTTTTGTGAATTATGGAGGCATGTAAATGAAGGAAAATATTTAACTTAGAAAAAAAAAAAAAAACTACACATGAAATCTAGACATTTGTTGTCAATGACACTTTGTAAATATGAAATCTAGACTTTATAACTACTGCTACTATGCAGAGATGAACCGTAATCAATATGTGGTCAACACTATATTGTAGAGATGAAATGTAGACATTTAAAACCAATGCTATTTTGTAAAGTCCACACATTAAGATCAGAGAAGTAAGAGAAGACCATCTTGGAAGGCTACATAATGGGAAAAAGAATGAGGAAGACCAAGGCACAGATGGCTGCAAGACATTGTTTATACTCTGCAAATGGATGCATCAGCACCAGGGCATGTTGCTTACAATCAGGCGGCCTACAGCAGACCTGATAGGGAGGCAAAGTTCCACAAGCAACATGCAAATGACTGCCTGACACATTAAGACTGTTGCTGCTTTTAGAGGTGAACTACCTTGTATAAACATATATGATCAATAAACACTGTGGTTATGAAATGTTGACATTTGTGACAATGCTGTTATGTGACTTTGAACTGCAGGCATTTATAGCCAAAACTTCTATGTGAAGAGGAACTATAGATATTTATGACCAAAAGCTACTATGTGGAGATGTGAAGTGCAGGCATTCATGATTAATACTGCTATGTAGAGGCACAGTGCAGAACAAGAGATGACGAAGCCAATGCCAGAGCCTGTATGACTAATGCAGATAAAACAAAAATGCCCAAATAATTAACCCTTGATAATCCTGGCTTTGTATTATTGTTGTGTTTTATAGACAAAGCAGTGTACCTCTAACATGTCATAGAGCTTTCCAAGGGTATGACAAAGTATTCATATTTTAACTTACTGTAAAAACATGCTGGAGGGTAAACTGATCAGCCAGGCATGATGCCGACCTATATCAACTTCTAGTGTGCTGACAATGAGTTGTTTGGGGGGGGGGGGGGTGAGAGAATAGACTTGATGTTTGCAGGAAACAGGGAAGCTGTCTTCTTGGTCCCTACTATGGTGGTAAGGACCATCCATCAGTTTTACTCTGTGTGGGCCAGTTTGTCTTTTGCTTCTTGTGTACAGTATTTGTGGGAACAGAAATAGTTGTCACAAAAAGTTCTGGGTTTTCAGAAACAGTTGTCAGAGAGTTCCTTGTTCTCAGAATTTGTATGGACAGAAACAGTTATCAGAGAGTTCCTTGTTCTCAGAATTTGTAAAGACAGAAACAGTTGTCAGAGAGTTCCTTGTTCTCAGAATTTGTACAGACAAACAGTTTCATAGAGTTTCTCAGAATTTGTACAGAAAGAAACAGCTGTCAGAGAGTTTCTTGTTAGTATCAATAACAAACAAGTAAATGAAATTCTAAAACAGAAAACAAGGATACCATCAGTGTGTGTGTCTGATGTTTGGTGGCTCATTTATCATTGTAGTGTGGATTATAATGAAATTTCTTGAAGATAAATTAAGCCACACACATTTGATGAATTAAGCCACACACATTTGATGAATGAACAAACTATTTTCAAAGATTAAAGAATTGAGTGCACAGCCCCATCTGTTTTTTTTTTACTTAACCCAAGTTGTGTAAGAAAATCAAAGGAACTCACTGTACTTCCTAAGAATGTCTTTGTAATCCAATTTTCAAGAAATATTGCACATATTTTCAGGAAAATATTTTGCATTTACTGATTTTACACTACATTTACAGTATGACTATGAACACAAAAATCCTTTTATAAATATCAATAGTAAGATATATAGATATATATATATATATATATATTTTTTTTTTAATGCACGTTCTTTTTAAATTTATGATATTTTTGCATGGCATGCTACCAACACAAAATTGTGATTGTTTATGTGTTCAATTATCTTCTGATTTTATATATATATATATATGTGAATGATATGCTTCATTATTGGGCACTTGAGGTATTCCACATGAAGCTCACTTACTCTGTGTTGAAAATTCATAAAATAATTCAAGACAGAATTAAAACTGTACAGTGTTTTAAAATACCATCATTCATTCCTTTGCATGTCCCTTGCGGAACTTTGCCTCCCAAACAGCACTCCTGTAGGCCTCTCGGTTGTGAGCAAGATGGCCTGCTGCTGCTGCATCCATTTCCAGATCATCAACGATGTCTTGCAGCCATCTTCGTTTCGGTCTTCCTCTCTTTCTTTTTCCCATTATGTATCCCTCCAATATGGTTTTCTCTAAATTATCATGACGTTTAATGTGGCCAAAATATTTAAGTTTTCTCTCTTTAATCCTCTTTACTAGCCAGCCTTCATCAATATTAAGCTCTTGCAGAGATGAACCGTAATCAATATGTGGTCAACACTATATTGTAGAGATGAAATGTAGACATTTAAAACCAATGCTATTTTGTAAAGTCCACACATTAAGATCAGAGAAGTAAGAGAAGACCATCTTGGAAGGCTACATAATGGGAAAAAGAATGAGGAAGACCAAGGCACAGATGGCTGCAAGACATTGTTTATACTCTGCAAATGGATGCATCAGCACCAGGGCATGTTGCTTACAATCAGGCGGCCTACAGCAGACCTGATAGGGAGGCAAAGTTCCACAAGCAACATGCAAATGACTGCCTGACACATTAAGACTGTTGCTGCTTTTAGAGGTGAACTACCTTGTATAAACATATATGATCAATAAACACTGTGGTTATGAAATGTTGACATTTGTGACAATGCTGTTATGTGACTTTGAACTGCAGGCATTTATAGCCAAAACTTCTATGTGAAGAGGAACTATAGATATTTATGACCAAAAGCTACTATGTGGAGATGTGAAGTGCAGGCATTCATGATTAATACTGCTATGTAGAGGCACAGTGCAGAACAAGAGATGACGAAGCCAATGCCAGAGCCTGTATGACTAATGCAGATAAAACAAAAATGCCCAAATAATTAACCCTTGATAATCCTGGCTTTGTATTATTGTTGTGTTTTATAGACAAAGCAGTGTACCTCTAACATGTCATAGAGCTTTCCAAGGGTATGACAAAGTATTCATATTTTAACTTACTGTAAAAACATGCTGGAGGGTAAACTGATCAGCCAGGCATGATGCCGACCTATATCAACTTCTAGTGTGCTGACAATGAGTTGTTTGGGGGGGGGGGGGGGTGAGAGAATAGACTTGATGTTTGCAGGAAACAGGGAAGCTGTCTTCTTGGTCCCTACTATGGTGGTAAGGACCATCCATCAGTTTTACTCTGTGTGGGCCAGTTTGTCTTTTGCTTCTTGTGTACAGTATTTGTGGGAACAGAAATAGTTGTCACAAAAAGTTCTGGGTTTTCAGAAACAGTTGTCAGAGAGTTCCTTGTTCTCAGAATTTGTATGGACAGAAACAGTTATCAGAGAGTTCCTTGTTCTCAGAATTTGTAAAGACAGAAACAGTTGTCAGAGAGTTCCTTGTTCTCAGAATTTGTACAGACAAACAGTTTCATAGAGTTTCTCAGAATTTGTACAGAAAGAAACAGCTGTCAGAGAGTTTCTTGTTAGTATCAATAACAAACAAGTAAATGAAATTCTAAAACAGAAAACAAGGATACCATCAGTGTGTGTGTCTGATGTTTGGTGGCTCATTTATCATTGTAGTGTGGATTATAATGAAATTTCTTGAAGATAAATTAAGCCACACACATTTGATGAATTAAGCCACACACATTTGATGAATGAACAAACTATTTTCAAAGATTAAAGAATTGAGTGCACAGCCCCATCTGTTTTTTTTTTACTTAACCCAAGTTGTGTAAGAAAATCAAAGGAACTCACTGTACTTCCTAAGAATGTCTTTGTAATCCAATTTTCAAGAAATATTGCACATATTTTCAGGAAAATATTTTGCATTTACTGATTTTACACTACATTTACAGTATGACTATGAACACAAAATCCTTTTATAAATATCAATAGTAAGATATATAGATATATATATATATATATATATTTTTTTTTTAATGCACGTTCTTTTTAAATTTATGATATTTTTGCATGGCATGCTACCAACACAAAATTGTGATTGTTTATGTGTTCAATTATCTTCTGATTTTATATATATATATATATGTGAATGATATGCTTCATTATTGGGCACTTGAGGTATTCCACATGAAGCTCACTTACTCTGTGTTGAAAATTCATAAAATAATTCAAGACAGAATTAAAACTGTACAGTGTTTTAAAATACCATCATTCATTCCTTTGCATGTCCCTTGCGGAACTTTGCCTCCCAAACAGCACTCCTGTAGGCCTCTCGGTTGTGAGCAAGATGGCCTGCTGCTGCTGCATCCATTTCCAGATCATCAACGATGTCTTGCAGCCATCTTCGTTTCGGTCTTCCTCTCTTTCTTTTTCCCATTATGTATCCCTCCAATATGGTTTTCTCTAAATTATCATGACGTTTAATGTGGCCAAAATATTTAAGTTTTCTCTCTTTAATCCTCTTTACTAGCCAGCCTTCATCAATATTAAGCTCTTGCAGTATAGATATATTTGTTCGTTTTTGTGTCCACTATATTGTAGAGATGAAATGTAGACATTTAAAACCAATGCTATTTTGTAAAGTGTACACATTAAGACCAGAGAAGTAAGAGAAGACCATCTTGGAAGGCTACATAATGGGAAAAAGAATGAGGAAGACCAAGGCACAGATGGCTGCAAGACATTGTTTATACTCTGCAAATGGATGCATCAGCACCAGGGCATGTTGCTTACAATCAGGAGGCCTACAGCAGACCTGATAAGGAGGCAAAGTTCCACAAGCAACATGCAAATGACTGCCTGACACATTAAGACTGTTGCTGCTTTTAGAGGTGAACTACCCTGTATAAACATATATGATCAATAAACACTGTGGTGATGAAATGTTGACATTTGTGACAATGCTGTTATGTGACTTTGAACTGCAGGCATTTATAGCCAAAACTTCTATGTGAAGAGGAACTATAGATATTTATGACCAAAAGCTACTATGTGGAGATGTGAACTGCAGGCATTCATGATTAATACTGCTATGTAGAGGCACAGTGCAGAACAAGAGATGATGAAGCCAATGCCAGAGCCTGTATGACTAATGCAGATAAAACAAAAATGCCCAAATAATTAACCCTTGATAATCCTAGCTTTGTATTACTGTTTGTTTTATAGACAAAGCAGTGTACCCCTAACATGTCATAGAGCTTTCCAAGGGTATGACAAAGTATTCATATTTTAATTTACTGTCAAAACATGCTGGAGGGTAAACTGGTCAGCCAGGCATGATGCCGACCTACATCAACTTCTAGTGTGCTGACACTGAGTTGTTGGGGGGGGGGGGGGGTGAGAGAATAGACTTGATGTTTGCAGGAAACAGGGAAGCTGTCTTCTTGGTCCCTACTATGGTGGTAAGGACCATCCATCGGTTTTACTCTGTGTGGGCCAGTTTGTCTTTTGCTTCTTGTGTACAGTATTTGTGGGAACAGAAATAGTTGTCACAAAAAGTTCTGGGTTTTCAGAAACAGTTGTCAGAGAGTTCCTTGTTCTCAGAATTTGTACGGACAGAAACAGTTGTCAGAGAGTTCCTTGTTCTCAGAATTTGTAAAGACAGAAACAGTTGTCAGAGAGTTCCTTGTTCTCAGAATTTGTACAGACAAACAGTTTCATAGAGTTTCTCAGAATTTGTACAGAAAGAAACAGCTGTCAGAGAGTTTCTTGTTAGTATCAATAACAAACAAGTAAATGAAATTCTAAAACAGAAAACAAGGATACCATCAGAGTGTGTGTCTGATGTTTGGTGGCTGATTATCATTGTAGTGTGGATTATAATGAAATTTCTTGAAGATAAATTAAGCCACACACATTTGATGAATTAAGCCACGCATATTTGATGAATGAACAAACTATTTTCAAAGATTAAAGAATTGAGTGCACAGCCCCATCTGTTTTTTTTTACTTAACCCAAGTTGTGTAAGAAAATCAAAGGAACTCACTGTACTTCCTAAGAATGTCTTTGTAATCCAATTTTCAAGAAATATTTTGCATTTACTGATTTTACACTACATTTACAGTATGACTATGAACACAAAAATCCTTTTATAAATATCAATAGTAAGATATATATATATATATATATTTTTAATGCACGTTCTTTTTAAATTTATGACATTTTTGCATGGCATGCTACCAACACAAAATTGTGATTGTTTATGTGTTCAATTATCTTCTGATTTTATATATATATATATGTGTGTGTGTGTGTGTGTGAATGATATGCTTCATTATTGGGCACTTGAGGTATTCCATATGAAGCTCACTTACTCTGTGTTGAAAATTCATAAAATAATTCAAGACAGAATCAAAACTGTACAGTGTTTAAAAATACCATCAGAAACTACATATACATCTTTTCTCCACCCCCCCCCCCAAATAATTCTAAACAACTTCTCCTTCAGCACAATCCTCTTTCATGCCCATGTCTTTTTATAAACCTTCTATGTAAAGACAGCCATGTTTCTTGTGATTTCAGAAAGTTCTGTCGTAAATATTTACCAAAAAAATCAACCCGTGTACATAATAGGATTCACGCTGTGCTACATTAGTTGCCTTGTGTACAGTGAGTTGTTAGCATAACATGTACAAAGTGCTTAACAAAAATCAACCCAGAGGAAGACTGGGTATATGTAATAGACTCAAAGATGTACCACATTAGTTGTTTTGTGTGTATGGTGAGTTACTAGCATGGCATGTACAAAATGCTTAACAAAAATCGACCCAGAGGAAGACTGGGTATATGTAATAGACTCAAAGATGTACCACATTAGTTGTTTTGTGTGTATGGTGAGTTACTAGCATGGCATGTACAAAATGTTTAACAAAAATCGACCCAGAGGAAGACTGGGTATATGTAATAGACTCAAAGATGTACCACATTAGTTGTTTTGTGTGTATGGTGAGTTACTAGCATGGCATGTACAAAATGCTTAACAAAAATCGACCCAGAGGAAGACTGGGTATACATAATACACTCAAAGATATACCACATTAGCTGCTTTGTGTGTACAGTGAGTTGCTAGCGTGACATGTACAAAATACTTAACAAAAATCGACCCAAAGAAAGACTGGGTATATGTAATAGGTTCAGATCTTTTCCACATCACTTGCCTCGAGTGTAAGGTGAGTGAAATGTACAAAATGCTTAACAAAAATCGAAACAGAGGAAGACTGGGTATACATAATAGACTCAAAGATGTACCACATTAGTTGCTTTGTGTGTACAGTATTTGTGGGAACAGAAATAGTTGTCACAAAAAGTTCTGGGTTTTCAGAAACAGTTGTCAGAGAGTTCCTTGTTCTCAGAATTTGTACGGACAGAAACAGTTGTCAGAGAGTTCCTTGTTCTCAGAATTTGTAAAGACAGAAACAGTTGTCAGAGAGTTCCTTGTTCTCAGAATTTGTACAGACAAACAGTTTCATAGAGTTTCTCAGAATTTGTACAGAAAGAAACAGCTGTCAGAGAGTTTCTTGTTAGTATCAATAACAAACAAGTAAATGAAATTCTAAAACAGAAAACAAGGATACCATCAGAGTGTGTGTCTGATGTTTGGTGGCTGATTTATCATTGTAGTGTGGATTATAATGAAATTTCTTGAAGATAAATTAAGCCACACACATTTGATGAATTAAGCCACGCATATTTGATGAATGAACAAACTATTTTCAAAGATTAAAGAATTGAGTGCACAGCCCCATCTGTTTTTTTTTACTTAACCCAAGTTGTGTAAGAAAATCAAAGGAACTCACTGTACTTCCTAAGAATGTCTTTGTAATCCAATTTTCAAGAAATATTTTGCATTTACTGATTTTACACTACATTTACAGTATGACTATGAACACAAAAATCCTTTTATAAATATCAATAGTAAGATATATATATATATATATATATATTTTTTAATGCACGTTCTTTTTAAATTTATGACATTTTTGCATGGCATGCTACCAACACAAAATTGTGATTGTTTATGTGTTCAATTATCTTCTGATTATATATATATATATATATATATATATATATATATATATATATATATGTGTGTGTGTGTGTGTGTGAATGATATGCTTCATTATTGGGCACTTGAGGTATTCCATATGAAGCTCACTTACTCTGTGTTGAAAATTCATAAAATAATTCAAGACAGAATCAAAACTGTACAGTGTTTAAAAATACCATCAGAAACTACATATACATCTTTTCTCCACCCCCCCCCCCCACAAATAATTCTAAACAACTTCTCCTTCAGCACAATCCTCTTTCATGCCCATGTCTTTTTTACAAACCTTCTATGTAAAGACAGTCATGTTTCTTGTGATTTCAGAAAGTTCTGTCGTAAATATTTACAAAAAAATTTCAACCCATAGAAAGACTGGGTGTACATAATAGGATTCAAGCTGTGCTACATTAGTTGCCTTGTGTACAGTGAGTTGTTAGGATAACATGTACAAAATGCTTAACAAAAATCAACCCAGAGGAAAACTGGGTATACATAATAGACTCAAAGATGAAACACATCAGTTGCTTTGTGTGTATAGTGAGTTGCTAGCATGACATGTTCAAAATGCTTAACAATAATCGAAACAGAGGAAGACTGGGTTTACACAGTCCACACAAAAATGTACCACATTAGTTCCACTGTGTGAACAGTGAGTTGCTAGCATAACATGTACAAAATGATTAACAAAAATCGACCCAGAGAAAGACGGGGTATATGTAATAGGTTCAGATCTTTTCCACATTACTTGCCTTGATTGTAAGGTGAGTTGCTAGCATGACATGTACAAAATGCTTAACAAAAATCGACCCAGAGGAAGACTGGGTATACATAATAGACTCAAAGATGTACCACATTAGTTGCTTTATGTGTACGGTGAGTTGCTAGCGTTAACATGTACAAAATGCTTAACAAAAACCAAAACAGAGGAAGACTGGGTTTACATAGTTGACACAAAGATGTACCACATTAGTTGCTTTGTGTGTATGGTGAGTTGTTAGCATGACATGTACAAAATGGCAATTATAAAGATTATCTCTGATTTTGTTTTTATTTCATCATTTAGTAAATATGCTTGTACTAAATGTTTAGAAAGAATTGACCCAGAGAAAAACTGGGAACACATAATTAGCTCACAGTTGTACCACATAAAGTGCATAAAGTGTAAGATAAGTTGCTAGCATGACATGTACAAAATGCTTAACAAAAATCGACCCAGAGAAAGACTGGGTATATGTAATAGGTTCAGATCTTTTCCACATCACTTGCCTCGAGTGTAAGGTGATTTGCTAGTATGACATGTACAAAATGCTTAACAAAAATCGACCCAGAGGAAGACTGGGTATACATAATAGACTTAAAGATGTACCACATTAGTTGCTTTGTGTGTACGGTGAGTTGTTAGCGTGACATGTACAAAATGCTTAACAAAAATCAACCCAGAGGAAAACTGGGTATACATAATATTCTCAAAGATATAACACATCAGTTGCTTTGTGTGTATAGTTAGTTGCTAGCATGAAATGTACAAAATGCTTAACAAAAATCGATCTAGAAAAAGACAGTGTATATAATAGGCTTAGATCTTTTCCACAACACTTGCCTCGAGTGTAAAGTGAGTTGCTAGCATGACATGTACAAAATGCTTTACAAAAGTCGACCTAGAGAAAGACTGGGTGTATGTAACTGGCTTAGATCTTTTCCACATCACTTGCCTTGAGTGTAAGGTGAGTTGCTAGTACAATATGTACAAAATGCTTAACAAAAATCGAAACAAAGGAAGACTGGGTTTACATAGTCGACACAAAGATGAACCACATTAGTTGCTTTATGTGTACGGTGAGTTGCTAGCGTGAAATGTACAAAATGCTTAACAAAAATCGACGTAAAGAAGGAATGGGTGCATGTAATTGGCTTAGATCTTTTCACATCACTTGCCTCGAGTGTAAGGTGAGTTGCTAGTATGACATGTACAAAATGCTTAACAAAAATCGACCCAGAGGAAGACTGGGTTTACACAGTCGACACAAAAATATACCACATTAGTTGCTTTATGTGTACGATGAGTTGCTAGCGTGACATGTACAAAATGGCAATTATAAAGATTATCTCTGATTTTGTTTTTATTTCATCGTTTAGTAAATATGCTTGTACTAAATGTTTAGAAAGAATTGACCCAGAGAAAAACTGGGAACATATAATTAGGTCACAGCTGTACCACATAAAATGCATAAAGTGTAATATAAGTTGCTAGCATGACATGTACAAAATGGCAAATGTAATAAAGATTAGAATGCAGGTTAAGATGATACATTTATATTTTTTATATTTATAAATTCTGATTTTAAATAATTTTTGCTCACGACTTTCAGTATGTTTCTCATAATATCCACCCTCATTTACGCATGTAAAACCTGGAAAACAACTAAATAAATAGACAAATTACACTCTTTTGAAAACAAAATCCTATGGAAAATACTTGACATAAAGTGGAGCGAATTCAAGTGCAACACTGAGATGAGGCAGATTAGCAAACAACCACCTGTCTCATGGGTGATTAGAAAAAGGAGATTGACATATATTGGTCATGTGATGAGAAGAAACAATCCCAAAACAAGCTTTCAAGTGGAACACAACAGGTGAAGAAAAAGAGGTCAACCATGTGAAACTCTAAAGAGGACATTGTTAAGAGAGGCCAGTTTAACAGGCATAAAATTCCCTGATGAGGTTGAAAAGCTTGCCAAAAACAGGAAAACTTGGCAACTACTGTGTGAGCCCTATGTGACGTTATTGGCACGGGAAGTATTAAGATGTAAAATTAGAGCTGAGATCACTGTCAGCGATGCACTGTCATCAGGGGAAGGGAGCTAAATCTAATCAGAACCATATTGGTGATTGTAGTGAAACACCCTTGCACCTACTGAGAGATGGGACAGGGTTTTGGTCAGCTGTGGTTTGCCAACCTTGACACAGAAAGTCAGCTATGGGCCACTTACTGCCAAATCAAACAGTGTCTTCACCCCTGCTGCTGTTACCAACCAGAACAACAAAGTTCAAGGAATAATGTTCTGGTGGATATGGCATTTCTTGAGATATAGAACAGTCAGGGTCAAGATGAATGGAAAACTAAGCCACAGAGTCACCATAAGCCAAGGCGTTTCTCAAGGAGGAATTATTTCTCAACTCTGGCTGATATACATAAATGACATCACAGAAAAACTGCCCAATTATATATTATGCGCCTTGCATGTGATGACTTTGCTATTTGTAACACTGCGGGGGGAAAAAACACAGTGGCAAATCATGAAATACAGAAAGCACTACATACCATAGGAGACTGGACTACAACATAGGGAGTGATGGTATACCCCACAAAGTCTACTACCACCTGTTTCTCCACTGTCCAACAGAGCAAAAACCTTTAAACTAGAAATATAAGGAAGGGAACACACAGAACAGCCAACATGCCTCGACAGTGAAGGTGAACAAGAGGCAAGCCTAGATACCACACATGCTAGATACAGAAACAAACCAATCAAAACCAAACTGTGGTCCAAAAAGTTGACAGACACAACCTGGAGAGCCAACAATAGAATCCTAAAAAAAAAAAAAAGCTTATATGGGTACTGTAAGAAAATGAAAACTTGAAGATGGCATGACAGCCTCCCATACAGACACCACTCGCCTAACAAAAGTGCAAAACACAGGCCTGCGGCTGATCACTGGAGGAATGAAAAGCACTCCAATTACGGAGATGACGAAATAACACACAAATTCAACCTCTAGAGGTCAGGTGCAAGGAGGAAAAAATTATTCATAAACAAAAGCTAATATGCCTGACAACCTACTGAACAGAAAGATTCAGGAGTCCACAAAAAAAAAAAAAACAATGAAAATGTTAGCCATCTAACAACAAACCCACAACAGCACTATAAACCACCTTTCCACCTCACGTGTTTGTAAGAGATTTACACAAGTTTGCTTGAAGCCTCAATGTGGCCTCATTAAACATGATTTTTAGTAGACTCAACCCCCCTGGGAACAACTGTGTTAAGAGCACACTTATCTTAACATAGTGTTTGTGAGACAGGGAACATAGATCTGTTTGCTTAAAAACTCTGACCTACTTCTGTAGCCCAGAAACTTGTAGCAATCAACACTAATTGTAATTGTAATTGTTGTTTTTGTAAAATGTAATGTCAGGTTGGTGGACGGATGGGGACATGGAGATCTCTGGCGGGGATGAGGGAAGTCTGGTGTGAAATCAATGAATCCAGGATGTGACAAGCCTATGGGTCTTTACAACAATGGCTTTCAGAATGATGTAAACAAAACAGAGCCAGTAGACTATAGGTGGCGGGGAATGGATATCATTGAAGCACTCATCAGATTCCTCATCTCAAAGTCAGAGTGTCTTTGTGGAACTGTCTCCAAACCATATGACATGGAGAAGGGACTTACATAAAGCCACCAGAGGCCGGAAAACAAAGTTTTGGCCAGGCCAGCCACACTGTCTTCATGGCAGTCCGTGCAAGACCACAGTCTGCCCTAGCAAGGAAAGGTGCTGAAGTCGGATTTACCCAGCCAAAAGGCGCATCGCAAAAATCAGGGTAACACGCATTATCGTTAATGAAATGTCTCTATCTGCAGTATTCAAACATGGTGCTCGCCCTGTGAAGACTAACCAGGCAGGTGCAGTGCTGGGTCCCCTGCCTCGAAAGGGTCCACCCAATGCTTCTGGAGGTCCTCTCAGTTCGTCTTGTAGATTCAGGAGACATGTGAATAGAGCTACTGGCCAAAAAATACAACGGAAGAAAACAGCCAAAAAGCAAGAACTTAAAATAATGCAGTGGAATGCTGAGGGTGTCAGCAGTGTTAGAGATGGCTATAGCAAAAAGGTGGAACTAGAGAACATACTTTTTGCAGAGCAGGTAAGTATATGCTGCATACAGGAGACACACCTAGCCAAAGATGCCGCCTTTAAAATCAGAGGCTACCAGTGTTTTAGATCAGACCGACAGGACAGAAGAAAAGGAGGAGTACTCACACTTGTTAAGAATAACATCAGCGCATGTCAGGTGGGAGTGTACATGGAAGGAGCCGAATACCAGATGATCCATCTAAAAAGTAGTAATACAGATTTCCACCTCCTTAACTATTACTGTCCTAATGACCACCCACTTGCTTTAGAAACAATCCCACACAAAGAGAGACTGATGGTCTGTGGCAATTTTAACAGCCATTCCCAGAGCTGGGGCTATGACCACATAGACAAGAGAGGAGAGGAAGTTAGAGCTGGCAGGATGATAATGGACTTCTCCTGATCAACCAGCCAATGGATCCCCCAACATTTTACTCAAGGGCTTGGCATACAACCTCAGCACCAGATCTGGCATTCCACTCTCCAGATCTGAAGTGGAGCATTACACGTGAAGTTGGAAAACAACTTGGAAGTAGCGACCATCGACCAGTCTTCCTGACAATAGAAAATGAACTCCTTAACACCAGTAGCCCTGTCCCCAGATGGAACTATAAAAAAGCAAACTGGACAATGTACAGACATCATACAGATATCCTGGTTGGACAGCTGTCCATAGAAGGTAAGGATATTAACAGCACAGTGAGGGAATTCAATGCTTGTATCCTTCAGGCCGCTCGTGAAACCATTCCCAGGAGAGCTAGCAGGGATTATAGACCATACTGGTCTAGTGAACTGGGAAAACTACATGACGTAGAAGCAGCTCGAAAGCAAGCAGAAAATAGACCATGTCAAGAACACCACAATAATTACCAACATGCTAAGGCCAAATTTCAGAGAGCCAAGCTGCAAGCCAGACGGGAAAGTTGGAGAGAGAAAACAGAGTCCCTAAACTTTGAAAAGGATGGAAGGAAACTGTCGAAACTAATCGAACAGTTAAATGATGAGAGTACTGGAAGAAGTACAAAGATTACACTAATAGAGGATGGGAAAACTTACAGGTAAGCAGGCAGCAGATCACTTTGCTCGCATGTTTGCACAGGACTGCAACATTGATATCCATCCAGAGAAAGAGCGTACAGGCGCACTGAGTCACAGAAAGAAGAGGAACAAGTCAGAAAAGTGGAGGTCATGGATGCACCAATCACACGCAGTGAGTTAGACCTAGCAGTTAGTAAACTGAAACCAAGGAAATCACCAGGACCAGATGGAGTGTCCAATGAAATGATCAAGAACCTGGGAATGGCAGCAATGGGAAAGCTGTTGGATATTTTCAATATGTGCTGGAGCACAGGTAAGTTACCTCAAATCTGGAAGGAAGCAAGCATGGTACCACTGCTAAAACCAGGGAAAAACAGTGATACTGCCTCCAGCTACAGGCCAATCAGTCTCACTAGCTGCCTATGCAAAACGATGGAACGCATCATTGACCTGAGGCTAAAATGGTACCTAGAAAGTGAAAACCACCTCGTTCCACAACAAGCAGGATTTAGGCAGTACTACAGTACGGAAGATCAAGTGACCTATCTCTCTCAAGAGATTGAGGATGCATTCCAAGAGAAAAACCTTGTACTAGCAGCGTGGATAGACCTGAAGAAAGCCTTTGATAAAGTATGGAAAAAAGGTCTGTTGTGGAAACTAAGAAACTGCAATGTGAATGGAAGACTGTACAACTGGATAAAGTCCTATTTACACAATAGAAGAGCTAGAGTAGTAATGGATGGACACAAAAGCCAGAAAGTACTTCTGCGACACGGTGTACCACAAGGAGGAGTCCTTTCGCCTACACTATTCCTTGTGTTCATTAATGACCTGGTCAAGGAACTTCCCTATGGAATCAAAGCGGCACTGTATGCAGATGATCTGGTCATGTGGTGTACAGATGAATATGCAACAGTTGCTACACAGACTCCAAAGAGCAGTAGACATCTTGACATCATGGACAAACAAATGGTGTGTAAGTATAAACACAGAGAAATCAAGTACCACTTTGTTACTCTCTCATCTAAACAGAAAGCAGGTAAGATCTTTGTAAAAGAAATATCCTTAAGGATGGACAACCAATCCACTTACTTAGGAGTGACTCTTGACTCAAAACTGACCTGGAAGCAACACATCAACAGTGCAGAAGCAAAAGCCAGAAGAAAACTACCCATATTAAGAAAATTGAGTGGAACCACATGGGGAGCTAGTGAAAGAATCCTCAAGAATGTATATCAGCAAAGTATTCTACCAAATTTAGAATATGGCTCAACATCTTTGTGCACAGCATCAAACACTACGCTGCATAATCTAGACAAGGTTCAAAATCAGTCACTACGGATTATCACAGGTGCCATGAGGTCCACACCAATAGTAGAAATGCAGAAAATAGTTGGTGTTCAAGCGCTAAAGGAACGTAGAGACACAAAGGTCATGACCATGGGAGAGAAATTCTTTAGCTCTGTAAGCCATCCCCTGAAGGAGAGATTCAATAACTTGGCACTAAGACGGCTTAAAAGAAGCAGCTTCATTGATCAGGCCAAGCGTATGCGTAAGCTGATACCTGACCTTCCAGCTGTAGTCGCTCCATTATCATCTGTAGCAGCGCATACACCATGGAAAGAAGCAGATTATACACAAATAACTATTCAGACTGAAGTGAAAGGTGTGCAGAATGGTGAGATGCAGAGCAGTCTTGTAAGATCAACAGCCACACTTAGTGTTCTAGATGATAAATATCCATGTGACACCTGGATACGTGTGTATACAGATGGATCTGCACATAATGCCATAAAGAATGGAGGGGCAGGAACACATATTGAATATCCAAACAACACCTCTGACAAGATTTCCATACCCACTGGAAAATACTGCAACAACTTTGATGCAGAAGTTAGGGCAATTATTGCTGCAGTTGAAAAACTATCAGACTCCAGAACTGATGCATGTCCTGTAGTAGTTCTCACAGATGAAAGATCAGTACTGGAAGCTCTTCAGTGCAACAAACTACCAGACCTTAAGGATGCCTTGTCAAAAATTGGCTTACAACATGGAGTCACTTTGCAATGATTCCCTCCCACTGTGGGATACCAGGCAATGAGAAAGCTGACCATCTGGCCAAAGAGGGCACTGAAATGGAGCAACCAGACATACCAATCACCTATAAACAGAAGAAAAGCGTGATAAAAACCTACAGGAAGCCACAAACACCACCACATGATGACTATCACATGCTAAACAGAAAGGAACAAGTCACCATCTTCTGTCTCTGAACAGGACACAGCCGACTCTGAAGTCATATGTATACAAAGTTTAAGGTTGGTACTACTAATCTATGTACATGTGCCCAGGTGCCACAACTGTGGAACATATCCTCCAGAACTGCACCAACTGAGACACTGAGAAATAATTACTGGCCCAGTGAAACCACTAAAGAAGATAAGCTCTACGGTTCCATACATGAATTACAAAAAACAGTGAAATTTATCCAAGAGACAGGACTGCAGATATAGATAGACAATGTGAATGAAGAAGAAGTAGTAGACTCAACCACCATGAAGTTGATACTGACATCCAACCCGCTGGCCAGCCTGATGGAGCAGCAAGTGCCTATGTCTAAGAACACAGTAGAGACAGTCATTGGGCACGATCCCAGTCCACTTTTATCTTTCCTTCCTCTCGAAAATTTCCAACTTTATGTTTCAATCCAGAAGTGTTGTTGTTGTTGTTGCATTCTGCAGTAGATAAACCACATTCACTTTCATCAAAATGAAACTTTGCCCAGTCTTTGACCTTCAGTTCTATCACAGATACTGGGGTAACAGACACAAGATGCCAGAACTGCGCCCAACGGATTTTGGAGAGGGTTGCCCTTGATATTCCCACTAAAAAAAAGAAGCAAGCAGAATTATGGTAGTTTCATCTTGCTCAGAGGTGTAAATTCTGGATATTTTTATGTAATGTAAATTTTTAATGCAAATTTTATGTAATATAAAAAAAAGAAATGTAAATTTCTGAATATTTCTGAATGAGCACATTTTGAACGAACGCATTTTGATTTAATTAGTGTGGATGCTTTCTTATAGTAAAACTACCAAAGAAGGGTGACCTCAGAGATTGCGGGAACTAGAGAGGCATTACCCTACTGCCACTCACTAGTAAAGTATTTTGCAGAATAATCATCAACAGAATTGCACCAACACTTGAGGAAAAACTTCGGAAAGAGCAGGCAGGATTTAGGAAAGGAAGATCATGCATAGACCATATATTTGTACTTAGACAAATATTAGAACAGGCAAATGAGTGGCATAGCACAACATATGTATTATTCATAGATTTTGAGAAAGCCTTTGACAGTGTCAACAGAGATGCACTGTGGAAAATCCTAAGATGGCATGGCCTCCCCCATAAAATAGTTAATGTAATCAAAGCCCTATACGAGGGTTTTCAGTGCAAAGTTATCTGTGGAGAACATACCTCCAGCAGCTTTAGGGTACAAACAGGAGTGAAACAGGGATGTGTACTATCACCAACATTATTTATCTTGGCAGTAGACTGGTTAATGAAGGAGGCAACATCAGACAAACGCAGAGGAGTAAAATGGACCCTTGACACAGTGCTGGAGGACCTTGACTTTGCGGACGACATTTGTCTATTATCAAGCAGTCACAAAGATATGCAAGATAAAATAAACAAGTTAACCCAGAATGCAAACAACATAGGACTAAAGATCAACGTAGGAAAGACAAAGTTAATGAAGCAAAATGTGAACAACAGAAATGTACTCAGAGTAGATAACAAGTTAGTGGAGGAGGTCAACGAATTTGTATACCTTGGCAGCAGAGTAGTAGAAAATGGAGACAGCACAGAGGACATCAACAGCAGACTTACTAGAACAAACCAGGCTTTTGCAATGCTACAAAATATATGGAAATCAAATAAACTAAGAATAAATATGAAAATCAGGATATTTAAGAGTAATGTTCTAAGTGTACTACTCTATGGAAGTGAATGCTGGAAAATCACCAAAACCATAGAAAACAAGTTGAATTCTTTCCAGACTAAATGTTTACGTAGAATTAAAAAAATATTTTGGCCAAACACCATAAGAAATAACATCTTATTGGCAGAAATGCAGATGAAACCACTGACAACAATTATTGAGGAAAGACGCTGGCGATGGTTGGGACATGTGCTCCGAATGACTGACAACTCACTACCAAAAATAGCACTAAGATGGACACCACAGGGGAGCAGAAGTAAGGGTAGACTAAAAGAGACATGGAGAAGAACAACAGAAAGGATGTTGAGCAATAGAGGGCTCACCTGGGCAAGAGCAGAAAAAAAGGCGAAAGACAGGCATTTGTGGAAAACCCTTGCGGAAGCCCCATGTGCCCTGGGCACTTAAGGTTCAGAGAGAGAGAGAGTGTGGATGCTTGATGACGAACTAATTTTGCCAACATATATTTATATATGTGATTTTTGGGAGCTTTGTGATAAATATGTGACATGAAATGTTTAATGGACCTTATGAGACATTGTAAATTTTTGTGGTTAAGTGTTCAATGTGAAGAAACTGTCTCATTTGATTTATATTTGACATTTTAAATTGCATTTACTGACATGATTTCATCATTCACCCTCATGAAGGGTTTTGGATATTTATATGTGACATCTATGTCATGGTGCACTGATTGTGGTTAGAAGCACCATTAGCTGTCTTTGGAGATAATTTCAAGAAACTGGCTCAGCTGCAGACCGGTCACGCAGTGGAAGACCTATAGTCTTAATTCCTGCCAAAGACCGCTTCATATGGCTGTGTCACCTCAGGAATCAATTTGCATCTGCATCCTCAACAGTCCAGTCAATGACAGCAGCTCGTCAAATTTCAGATCAAATGGTCACAAACCTGCTGCATGACGCTGGTCTTTGGGTTAGAAGACCTTACAGGTCCTGTTCTTATTGACCAGCATCGCCAGAACCGACTGATGTGGGCGAACCAGCAGCATCAATGGAGAGTTGTGAATGATTGGAGAAGGGTTTAGTTTAGTGATGAATCATTCTTTCTGCTCTAACGACACAATAGACGGAGAAGAGTTTATCACAGAGCCCATAAGAGCTATGCCCAGAACTGCGTGGATTAGGCTCCTCCAAATGGTGGTCAAGGTGTACTGGTGTGGGGGACAATCAACTTCATGGGAAGAAGCGAACTGGTGCAAACTGAAGGACGCCTGAATACCCAACGATACATTGCTGAAATTCTTCATCTTCATGTCCTTCCACTTCTGGCTGCACTAGGGTCAATTTTTCAGCAGGATAACACTCGACCTCATGTGGCACAACTCAGCACCTAGTTCCGCGCTGACAACAACATCCAGACCATTCCATAGCCATCCATGTCAGACATGAACCCAACAGAATACTTATGGGATGAACTCAACAAACATGTCTGCCAGTGAGACGTGGCGCCAACCAATCTCCAGCAGTTGTCTCTTGCACTGCGGGAAGAATGGGCAGCCATCCCACAACAACAGATCCAATGGCTAATCGGATCCATGTCAAGGAGATGTCGTTCATTGATACAGGGCAGAGGAGGCCATACACCTTACTGAAAGAGGCCTCAGTTGCAAAGAATAAAAGTCCAAACCAAGTTTAATGAACATCATTTCATTGTTAAAGTCTTAAAGTTTCTTCATGCCAAGATTGAAACAATTCCATAAAATAAAATTTTGATACAAGTTTGAAATTTGGTGTCCATTATGACCACAGTAGTGTTGCATTTCTTTTTAGAACAGTAGGTTCATTTGTCCGTTTTGTTTCAGTAGCAGCAGCAGACTGAAATTTTAAACTATATTATAAGCTATGTGTAGGAATCGCATCATTCTTAGCTTAAGAAAACACACAGTGGTTGTGTTTATAATAAAGTTATATATGCTTGGAATTTTTCATCTGTTTTATATTTATGAACCACTGTGAAGCATTCGGTTTTGCTTTGTTATGGCCAGCCAGGGTCAGATTGAATGCTTCACAAGTCAGAAGGTGTGTCAGGTATAAATTGCATCAGAGAAGAGAAGGACTGCGGCCAGGGTTATGATGCCCTGTCCTGTATTGTAATAATTGTTTGTGAGGTAGATAGAGTTGTATGGTGCAGTTTTACAAAGTGAGGAAGGGAGTGAGTAAGGTGAGAAAAAAAAAACGAACAAAGTATGAGAATGTATAAATGAAAAACATACAACATCCATGAGCCTTATTCGAGGATACATACACGAGACAAAAACACGAAGAACTTATCTGAATGTGTCTTCCTCCAAGTAGAAAACAGAAAGTGACACGATCAACGAACTCCCATCACACCCGAATACAATACACAAACCCACATGGGACAACCTCACAACAAACATTACAAACATGTTACAAAGATACAAATATAAAACAGCAACAATTTTTGGAAGAAGCATCATAGTAAACACATACATAATACCAAAAATAATATACACCGCCACAGTACTAGACCCTCCGCAGCAGACAATCACGGAAATAAATCAGAAACTTTATCTTTACAAACACCATTCACAAAATACAACGTAAAACCCTCATACAAGACAAACTACATGGAGGGATTGCCTTGCAAGACATACAAAGATACAAGCACTCAGAATCAGCCACGTAGGTCGCATCATCAAACACCCAAACCAACACCCGCTAGCTCACTACTACATAGGACTGAGACTATCAAACTTAGTCCCATCAAACAACTCGCAGGCACACCACTTTGGCACACTCTACCACCCTTCTACAAGAACTGCATACAAGCAATTCAAGGACATGAAACACTCACCCATTGTGAAACAAACCATATATACAAACATTTGGTCAGAAATCAAGCACCACCATTACACCTTAGGATCAAGAGGGGATGCAGATATCCCATACTAGACTACACTGACACATTCCGAAACCTCCATCTCAAAAATATCACACCAAAAGCCAGAGAAATCACTTTTAGACTCATATACAATATGACACCCACGACACACAGAAAAACACAAAGAAACATGAGACGATGTCACCTATGCAGGAGCAACGCACTAAAACAGAAGAACACATTTTCTATGAATGCAAAACAGTAGCAACCACCGTAAGAACAATACAGAACACAACAGAAACACACGGCACAACAAGCAGATATCTACAAAGCCATAATGTTGAATACAATCCCTAAAACTGAGGCGGACACACACACCAAGTTACTAGCCCTGCTCACAGAGTTCAGGTACTTGGTGTGGACGTGTAGTTTATAATATACTGACAAGTAATGGAAAAAAAGTACAAAAATCAACAATGCAATGAACGTTAGGTAAGTGTAAATTGTAAAAGACTTGACAATATTAGCTGTAAGCTAGCACTAAGAAATGTTTGTTCTGCTGTAAGAACTTCTGTGTTTTTTGTTTTTGTTCAGTTAAATTTATCTACAGAAGTTAAAAAGTGCTGGAAGTTTCAAGCTATCTAGTGTCTGTATGCGGGTGTTGCATGTTGACTGTGTAGTAGGGACATCATATATGCGTGGCTCAGAGCTGCAGGACTAAACTGCATTAGATATTGTAGCTGAAAGTTCCACGGATAATGATTCGAGGTTCTTGTGTTTGTGTCCTGTACAGCTGTTGTGGTATTCCTAAGTGGTGATTGTGCAGGAGTCTCCATGTTGTTCGCTGTACTAAGTGTTGGTATAATTTGCTGAGCTTGCCGTGTAGGCAGGGGCGGGAACATGGAATCGTATAGTGGGGCACTGGATGGAGTGGGCAATGGTAGAGAGGCAGAGGGTGATATTTCTGAGGGTCCCTGGAGTCTTGTAGTTGGTGCAGAGTGTGTGTTTCTGTAGCTACAAGATATGGGTGGCTGTCCAAATTGTTTGTGGCTATTTGAGTGTTTTATGTTCTGCTCAGTTCTTGCTGGATATTTGATATTTTTGGCAAGGATGCTGCTGCCAGTCTTGTTAATGTGGATGTGGTCCCTGTAAAGGCATTTTTTTGGGAGCACCTGTGGCTGAAGTAAAAAATGGTGTGTTGTTTATAAAAACTACTGTGTTCTGTAGACAGAACGTTTTTAGTATTTTGTTGTTTATATCCACCAGGCGACATCCAGGACCAGAACAAGGTGGAATGATGGATGAAATGTCTATGGAAGTGTTGGGGTATCTTTTCTTGACGGTGGATATCAAGTCCTGTATATTAGAGGGCCGTAGACTCTGGCCGTTCATGCTGTCATTAATGCCAACATGTACGGTCGTTCTCGTCGCTCTCTGATCGACATAAAGTCGTCTCAGTGTCTGCGTTAGTTTTATAATACCAGCTCCAGGTACTGGCAATGACTGAGACAGTGTCTTCAGAGGTAAGTGACATCCGCTCACGTAGATTAAGTAAGGAATCTCCGATTATCAAGTGTGTCGTATATTCTTTGATGATGTTACTGTGTTGTGTATCTTGTTCTTCTTGATGTTTATGAGACCGTGACTGGGGAGTGGATGTCTTGTTTGAGATTTCTGTTTGGGTTCTTGTTGCTTTATGGTTATGTACAGTGGGGCTATCTTGTAAAGCTTGAAACCTATTACTTATCTGCACATCAATAGGGTAAGCTAAATTTTCAGGTGCTACCTTTATAGATGTGGTGCTGGTGTGATTCTCTTGTGCAGCTTTTTGCTGTGGCGTGTTTTCTGTGTTGATATCAGGTGCACCTGTGCATGAATTTATAGTCATATTGTCTGTGTCAGCAGTTACTTCTTGAATACCTGTCAACACTTCCTTGCTGTGTCTGCGTGGCTCACTCTGCCATTCTGATATCATGAGTCTCATTTTAGCATTTTCGTCTCTCAGTGACATAAGTTCAGCCCTGAGACTGTCATTCTCCAGCTTGAATGAGTGCCTTATCTCTGCTGCCATGTCAGTAATAAGGTTTATGACGAGGTCTTTGACTACCTGAAGTATGTTCTGGGTACATAATGTAGCTAATTTTTCCTCGACAACTCTAGGCTGCTGAGATACACATGGTGAATCGGCTACACTAGATGCAGAGAACTCAGGTGCTGGAGCTTCACTATCGTCTCGGTTTTCCACATCAGCTAAACTGTTGCTGGTGGAGTGTTCTAGCATTGTTTGAACGTCAGTGGGTTCAGCTGAGGTGCTTGCCTGATCTGACAGGGCTTTATCAGTAAGATCAGCACTGGGACAGTTGATCAGAATGACAGTGGTGGCGGTAGTATCATCGTGTCTGTCGGAGGTTGTAGTAACTGTCTCGACATTGGTTGTAATGTTGTCTTTTTCTTCATAGCTGCTGGTGAATTGTTCTTGCATGTCGTTGGTGGTGGTAACACCTTGACTGATATCAATGGCGACAGTATTGTGTCCATCACTGGTGGTGATGGCCGGTCTGTCAGTTTTTTTTTCTTTTTTTTCCTTTGTTTTTTTTTTCAGACTCAGTGATTGATCTGTCAAGACCTTGCACTGTGCAAATTGGAAAACACTTGCGAGTGATCATTGTTGCTGTCATCATGTGTATATCTGTGTGGGTTTTTCCCCTTTTTTTGACTTTTAAAAAATTTTTTCAATTTTTTTATTTTATTTTTTAATTTTTGTATAATAGATCTTTTCGGAACCTTTTTTCTCAGCAGGATTTGATTAAGGGGAGTTTTACATGTTCCTCCTCTTCTTCTTCTTTCGCTTCTACCACCAAAACCGCACTGTGATCCTACTGAATTTATGCTTGTGGTCCTCGTTAGGTCCTGTGGTCCCCTGTGTGGTCCCCGAAAAGACCACACGAGATCCACGTGAGGACCACAAGGGGTTCAGAGTATCACAGGGCTTTAGCCTGTACTCTTGGTGGGTCTCTGAAGCAGGATTGCGTGACACCGTGGTTTTCGTTGCACCAGTTTAGTCTAGGGTTGGACTTTCTCACCGGAAGACCTCGACGTGTTTAATGTTCCTCTAATTTTTAGAGATTTTGTATTCTTTCTCCCTTTCTCTCTCTCTCCCATTGTTATCTTCCTCTCCGGTGAGGTACATGATCTGTTTTTGGCAAAGGCCTTCTCTTTCACTCATGGGATGTACATGGAGTTTTTTATTTAAATTTTACTCTTGTTTCTCTCTCTCTCTCTCTCCATTATTCTGCCTGATCTCTGCTGAAACAGTCCCAAGAATGTGGCAGGACTGAACGTGCAGAAATGAAAACGAGCCCTTCATTATCTCTACTAGCTTAAACGTATACCTATAATTGTAAGATTGAAGTCTGACTGTTGCACGAATAAGTCTGTCTGACCAGTTATTTTATTTTTACTGAAATATAATATTTCTAACATTGTTATAAAATGACTCAGAAAACGGAGTGGCTGTGACACGATGTCCTACGTGTTGGCCACTTAAATGTTTATCACTTGTTAGGAAAACTTCCTGAGGTTACACATGTACTTCAACAACATTTTCATATTTTCGGTTTCTCTGAAAGCAGATTACATAAAAACACCACAGACAACGATATACGAATAGATGATTTTAATTTGATCAGGCACGACCCAGGTAGGAAGCTAGAGACAGGTTTAGTCGTTTACATTTCTAACACAATTAAATTTTGTAGAAGAGAAGATCTGGAAACATCAGAGGTTGAATGTATTATGCTAGAAATCAAAATATCAAATCTTAGTCCAATTCTAATTAGTTTTATATATCAAATCCAAATGCTTCAGCCGAGTGGTATGATCACTTTGCGACCATGATGGATGATGCTGTAACTTATAAATTCAAGGACATAATCATTCTAGGCGACTTCAATATAGATCTTAATCAGCCAAATCCTACATGGAAGAACATTTTAACATCTTACAACTTCTCCCAAATTGTTAACAAACCTACTAGAGTAACTGAATCATCATCAACACTAATAGATCATATTTATGTAGCTGATCCAGGAAACATTACTGAATGTACTGTCCCTCATGTGTCACTGAGTGATCACTACCCGGTCTGCTGTACGTGGTCACATAAGGGGTATAAAATACTGAAACACAAATATACCACCATCAAATATAGAAACTTTTAAAACTTTAACTTGGAATTATTTTTAACGGATCTAAAAGCTTCGCCTCTTACGTATGTTTTCCAGTTAACAAATCCAGATGAGGCTATCGAATACTGGATCAAGATATTTCGAAATATTTTTGACAAGCATGTCCCCATCAAAGAAAAGAGTAAACCATGTAACAAAATCCCCATGGATAACTCCTGATATCTTGCAACTCATGAGGAAACGGGATGAAGCTCACAAAAACAGAAATTTCAGTAGCTATCGTTCACTTAGGAATAAGGTGCAGTATTTAATTAGGCAGGAAAAGAAAAATTACTTCAGAAATTTAGTGAAAGACAAAACTGATAGTAAATCAATTTGGAAAGCGATTAATACTCTTGTAAATAAAAGGAAGCAAACTGACCCACAAACACTTAATGGTGAACATACTTGCACTAACTTCAGTGAACATTTTAGGGAAGAAATTAGTATTCTAAAATCTTCATTACCGACCCCTAACTGCGACCTGAGCGTGTTGAAAACTTTCAGCGACAGTAAATGTGTAAAGCTAAAACAAATTAATATTCCTTTCCTCACAGTCCGTGAGGTTTATAACTACATCCGGTCCTTAAAGAACACTAACTCAGCAGGATGTGATGACATTAGTAACAAGATACTATGATACGCTGCACCAGTTATCACAGACACACTAACATACTTAAACAACTTGTGCATTGACAAACAATATTTCCCTGATGCTTTTAAACTCGCCAAAGTTTTTCCTCTTTTTAAATCTGGACAGACTAATGACCTCTCAAACTATAGACCCATATCCATTCTGTCATCACTATCTAAACCTCTTGAAAAGCATACACAAAAGTTAACACTGCTCCACATGCAAGAAAACAATCTACTAATAGACAGACAGTCAGGTTTTAGACCAAATTACTCCTGCCACACAGCATTAACTAAAATGACAGAGAGCTGGCTATCTAATATAAATGATGACAAATTGTGTGGTGCTGTCTTTGTTCATTTCAAGAAAGCCTTCGATATGACTGATCATGAAAATCTTGCAAAAAAGCTGGAAGGCTATAGATTACACCTGACCTGACAAAATGTATTACATCTTTTCTCTCAGGTAGAAAAGTAGTTTGCATTAGAAACAAAATATCTGGCTCGTCTGTGGTTGATACCAGTATTCCTCAAGGCTCCATTCTTGGTCCTCTTCTCTTTGCTATCTATATTAACGACCTACCACTACATTTAAAGCACTCTTCATGTGATCTTTTCGCTGATGACTGTACTGTTTACAATAGTGACTATGACATCAATAAACTACAGACAAGTTCCAAAATGATATCAACAGTTTGATTAAATGGAGTAATAAAAATGGTATGTTGATAAACACCAACAAAACAAAATCCATGCTCATCACTACAAGACAGAAACTGCAGAATGCAACAAAAACTTCACTACAGTTTTGTGCTGGGACTAAGGCAATAGAAAATGTTCATGAACATAAAACCCTAGGACTCATCATTGATCAGCATTTAACTTGGAATTCTCACGTACATAACCTAACAAACTTGATTGCACAGAAAGTTTACCAATTAGCCAAAATTAAACACTTTATCGACAAAGACACAAGAAAAATATACTACATATCACACATTCAAACACAGATTACTGTTCCACAATCTGGGATGGATGCTCAGTCTCAAACAAAAAGGCTCCACTCACTTCACAAGCGAGCATTAAATCTTATTTGTGACAAACATCCAGTACAGACTGTAGATCAACACAAACAACTCAAAATTCTACCCCTCAAAAATAGAATCATTTTTAACAAAGTTAAGTTTGTTCAGAGAATTCTGTCACACAATTACCCACCTTACTTGTGGTCACTGTTTACGTATAACACTAAACATAGCCAGTGTTAAAGATTGTCTTCTTCCTAAACCCAGGATTGATCTGTACAAGAAAAGCCTTGCATACTCTGCAGTACAGCTCTGGAACACCCTCCCCTACCATTTAAAATCCATTGGTAATACTTCATCCTTTAACTCAAACCTGTTTCATTATTTACTTTGCTTGTAATTATATGCCTCCATAAAATAACCAGCACTCTCTCAACACGTGGCTCGTCAACCGTCAAGTACTAAAATGACAGTTAGAAAAGCAAATTGTTAGATATTGTTAGAAATTATTTTAATGTTTGTTAAAAAACATGTTAGAAGATCTGTATTTACAATGTATTTTTGATTATGTACATGCCTGCGTGTGTATGTGTGCGTGAGTGCTATTTTATTAGGTTAATTACTTCTTTTCTTTTACATTGAATGTAGTAGTTAAATCTTATACTCTTTTGATATGTTTTTTCTAATTTAATTTGTATATTTGTACTAAAGTGCGTGGGAAGGGCAGAATGTAAGATGGGCCTGCGTGCCCAATTCTTTACCCTTTAAAAATAATAAATATATTCTCTACCTCTTCTTTACCATTGGCTCTATTGGGCATCTTTTGTTGGGGGCAGCGTGGTCTTTCCTTCTCCCTTCTACTACACACATTTCTGTTTTCTACTTGGAGGAAGACAAAATTGATAAATTCTTCGTGTTTTTGTCTCGTCGTGTATGTATCCTCGAATAAGGCTCATGCTGAAATATCGGATGTTGTATGTTTTTCATTTATACACTCTCATACTTTCTATTCGTTTTTTTCTCACCTTACTCACTCCCTCCCTCACTTTGTAAAACTGCACCATACACCTCTATCTACCTTATTTATTTAAACCAGTTTTACTGCAGTCGCTATCCCCTTTAATTGTTTGTGATGGTGTTTTGATGTTAAGTCTACCTCATGTCATCCTTAGTTGTGTCAGGTGTCACCTTATATGGAGTATCTACATTCGTAAATTGTGAAGCCTTACAGATGTTGTAATGTGGTAAGTGTTTTGGAGTTACTTTAGATGTGCTTTGTGATATGTATTGTGAACTGTAGTCATCACGGTTAAAATGTAAAATGTAGAGAGAGTAACAAGTCGTGATATATATATATATTATAAAGCTTTAACTTCAACACAAGATGTGAAAGTGCAGTAAGGACACAAAATGGACAACTGGTCAGTGGAGAAAGAGAAAAAATTGAAAGATGGAGGGAACACTAACACCCTACTAAACAGAACACAAGCAGCACAAACAAACATACCTGAAGCAAAAACAGAACTAAACATCAATACAGGACCAATAACAATAAGTGAAGTAAAGGAGGCGATAAAGAAGCTAAAATCAGACGGCACCAGGTGAAGATGAAGTGACTGCTGAGATGTTGAAAGCAGAAGAAACAGAAACACCAAAACAACTCTGCCGGATATTACAACAAATATGGGATCTACAAAAAGCTCCAGAGGAGTGGAAAACTGGGCTTATAGTAAAACTACCAAAGAAGGGTGACCTCAGAGATTGCGGGAACTGGAGAGGCATTACCCTACTGCCACTCACCAGTAAAGTATTTTGCAGAATAACCATCAACAGAATTGTACCAGCACTTGAGGAAAAACTTCGGAAAGAGCAGGCAGGATTTTGGAAAGGAAGATCATGCACAGACCACATATTTGTACTTAGACAAATATTAGAACAGGCAAATGAGTGGCATAGCACAACATATGCATTGTTCATAGATTTTGAGAAAGCCTTTGACAGTGTCAACAGAGATGCACTGTGGAAAATCCTAAGATGGCATGGCCTCCCCCATAAGATAGTAAACGTAATCAAAGCCCTATATGAGGGTTTTCAGTGCAAAGTGATCTGTGGAGAACAAACCTCCAGCAGCTTTAGGGTACAAACAGGAGTGAAACAGGGATGTGTACTATCACCAACATTATTTATCTTGGCAGTAGACTGGTTAATGAAGGAGGCAACATCAGACAAACGCAGAGGATTACAATGGACCCTTGACACAGTGCTGGAGGACCTTGACTTTGTGGATGACATTTGTCTATTATCAAGCAGTCACAAAGATCTGCAAGATAAAATAAACAAGCTAACTCAGAATGTAAACAACATAGGACTAAAGATCAACATAGGAAAGACAAAGTTAATGAAGCAAAATGTGAACAACAAAAATGTACTCAGAGTAGATAGCAAGTTAGTGGAGGAGGTCAACGAATTTGTATACCTTGGCAGTAGAGTAGTAGAAAATGGAGACAGCACAGAGGACATCAACAGCAGACTTACTAGAGCAAACCAGGCTTTTACAGTGCTGCAGACTATATGGAAATAAAAAAAACTAAGCATAAATATGAAAATTAGGATATTTAAGAGTAATGTTCTAGTGTACTACCCTATGGAAGTGAATGCTGGAAAATCACCAAAATCACAGAAAACAAGTTGAATTCTTTCCAGACTAAATGTTTACGAAGAATTAGACAAATATTTTGGCCAAACACCATAAGAAATATCTTATTGGCAGAAATGCAGATGAAGCCACTGACAACAATTATTGAGGAAAGACGCTGGCGATGGTTGGGACATGTGGTCCGAATGACTGACAACTCACTACCAAAAATAGCACTAAGATGGACACCACAGGGGAACAGAAGTAAGGGTAGACCAAAAGAGACATGGAGAAGAACAACAGAAAGGATGTTGAGCAATAGAGGGCTCACCTGGGCAAGAGCGGAAAAAAAGGCGAAGGACAGGCATTTGTGGAAAACCCTTGTGGAAGCCCCATGTGCCCTGGGCACTTAAGGTTCAGAGAGAGAGAGATTATAAAGCTTGAAGAATTACTAATTAGTGTGGATGCTTGATGACGAACTAAATGGTTCATGTTCTGTTATATTTATATATATATACTCATGGAAAAAAGTAAGTGTGCAGTGGTGTTAAGCGCATCAATCACGTCATGAGAGAAATGAAATCAAATTTGGCACAAAGTTTTGTCTGAGTGTTGTCCACTTCCCCCTGCTGCATGAAGTTGATTGTACTATTCATGGGGAGATAGCCACAGCTCTAGTGAAATCACATGCAGTGATCAGTGACTGGTTACCCACCATGAATAAAATGAGGGTAAGTGTGTAATTCTGTTCTCAGAGATCTCTTCACGTAATTTGTTGAAGAAAGGAGTAGTGGAATTCCAACATAAACATCTTTTTTTATCATGCCAAGATTGAACGAACATCAGCAAGAAATAGCTGTTATGTTAAATGCTGGATCAACAGTAGCAGAGCGAACAAAGAAGAAGAAACAGTAGCAGTAGTATCTCAACATTTTAATGTTCACAGAAACACAATATCACACCTTCAAAGTTGTTTTAACCAAAATAGTTCTGTTGCTGACCACCACAGAAGCGGCAGACCATGAGTTACCACCCATGCACAAGACTGCTACATCCACCTTCATAACAGGTTTCTCAAGGCAAATGGACTACCAGCAACACTGCAGGTTTAAGATGTGTGTGTCAGATAGGATAGTGAGGAACAGACTCAGAGAGGTAAATTTCTTACCTCACAGGCCTGCAGTTAGACCAGTACTGACAGTTCGCCACAGATAAACTCGCTTGACCTGGGCCAGGCAAAATTATTAATTTTTTTGAGGAGGAGGGGGGGGATTTTGGAAATTTGGAGAAGTGGTATTCAAAGTTTTTTTTTTTTTTATTTCACTCAGCTGGCAGCATCCATAACTTTAGTTCCAGTCATAGCATTTATACTTGACTAGTCGATGATGATGCTGCAAATAAATAAACCACATTCATTGTCATCAAAACGAAACTTTGCTCAGTCTTTGATCTTCGTTTCTATCACAGAAACTAGTTTAAGAGACACAGATGGCAGAACCGACTCCAAGAGATTTCCTATAGAAATGAAGCAATCAGAAGTACGAAAGTTTCATCTTTCTCAGAGTTCAGGTATGCAGAGATATTATAAGTGATTTATTATAAAGTTTTACATATTTGGAATGACTTTAGTCATTACAGCTAAAAGAGTAACACAAGTCGTGATATATATATATATATATATATAAGAAAGCTTGAAGGATTACTAATTAGTGTGGATGCTTGATGGTGAACTAATTGACTTATGTTTTGTTATATATATTTATATATTTATATATATTTATACACATACATAATTTTGGGGAGCTTTGTGATAAATATCTTATATCCTTCCCGTGCCGTTAGACGTCACATAGGGCTCGCAAAGTAGTTCGCCAATTTTTCCTGTCTTCGGCGAGTCTTTCAACCTCAACAAAGGATTTTATGCCTGTTAACTTGGCCTCTCTTAATAATGTTCTCTTCAGAGTTTCACGCGGTCTGCCCCTTTTTCTTCGGCCTGTTGTGTTCCACTTGATAGCTTGTTTTGGGATTCTCTGCTCATTTCTTCTCATCAAGTGACCAACATATGTCCATCTCCTTTTCCTGATCACCCGTGAGACTGGTTGTTGTTCAGTCATCTGTCTTATCTCTGCATTGTTCTTGAATTGTGATAAATATGTGACATGAAATGTATCATGGAGCTTTTGAGACATTGTAAATTTTTGTGGTTAAGTGTTCAATGTGAAGAAACTAACTGTCTCATTTGATTCATATTTGGCATTTTAAACTGCATTTACTGACATGATTTCATCATTTACCCTCGTGAAGAGTTTTGGATATTTATCCATCTATGGCTTGGCACACTGATATGTATTCATGAATGTGCCAAAAGTTCTTCATGTTGGTTTCTAGACAAAGAATGATAAGAAAATATACATGTTATTGTGAAATACCGAGCTGGGGGTACCTGCTCGTTATTACTGAGATTTGAGTTAGATGTATCAATGTATTTATGTACATTATTCACTAGTACACTAATCACTTCGCCACTCTGTTGCTTAAAGATGATGAGTTGGAGTCATCACCAACTTACATCAGTCAGAAAAAGAACTGAACAGGTAAGTCCATCTTAATGGGCAGTCAAGATGCTCACCCACATCAAACAACTGAGATGACTTATCGGCCTGCACAACCATATCCAGCAGACATGACGACCGGGTCAAAGTATGACAGAATTCTGTAGTAAAGAGACAGTAGGCTTGAATTTTTGTTAAATTCAAGAAATCAGTACACAGAAAGATAAACATCCACAGCCTACAAGAAGAAAATACTAACATTAATTTCAATCAGGAACTTGCCAATCATTCCAAAACACCCAGTGAAGTTGAGGAGATAGGTATAGATGAGTTATGGAATTCTTACAGCACAGCCATAATCACAGCAGCAAAAGTAAGCGCTGGATTGGAAAAACCAAATAGAAAAGCATGGATATCAGATAAAACATGGAAGTATATACATGAAAGACGAGCAGTCAAATTAAAAATGTTGAATGCAAAAGCAGATCATGAAAGAGATTCGGCAAAAGCAAAATACAAAGACATAGACAAGAAAGTAAAAAGTTCAGCTAGAAGGGATAAAAGAGAATACATAGACAATATGGCGAAAGAGGCAGAAAAAGCAGCAAAAACAGGAGACAGCAAAACTTTATATAACATACAAAAGAGGCTAACAGGTACTATTACATCTAAAGAAAGACCAATCCTTAGCAAAACTGGAACACTATTAACATCAAATAAAGACCAAAAGCAAAGATGGGCTGAACACTTCCAAGAAATACTCAATCGACCACACCCAAAAGAATTGTTAAACCTTGAAACTGACTTACCAGCCCCACAACTAAATGTCAATCTAGATGAAATTAAATTGCATGAAATTGAAACAGCAGTGAATTTAATGGCTAACAACAAAGCTGCAGGTGAAGATGAAATAACAGCCGAGATGCTAAAAGCTATCAATAGTGACAACATGAGACAACTACAGAGAATGTTTAACAAGATTTGGAAAGAAGAAAAGGTCCCTTCTAATTGGAAGAAGGGAATCATTGTTAAAATACCAAAAAAGGGCAACCTTAGTGACTGTAACAACTGGAGAGGAGTAACCTTAATATCAGTTGTGTCAAAAGTATTTTGCAAGGTCATTTTGAATAGACTCAAAGATATAGTGGATACTGCAATGAGAGAAGAACAAGCAGGATTTCAAAAAGGGAGAAGCTGTCTCGACCAGATCTTTACTCTCAGAATAATACTTGAAGAACATATTGAAAAGCAGAAACCATTAATACTGAATTTCATAGATTTTAAGAAGGCATTTGATAGCATACACAGAGATTCATTATGGAGAATTTTATGTCTATATGGAATACCATCTAAAATTGTCAACACCATTAAGGACTTATACAATGGATATGGTTGTGCAGTCAAGACAGAAGAAGGGATGAGTGAATGGTTCCAGATTGAAACAGGTGTGAAACAAGGATGTATACTGTCTCCTTTACTTTTTGGGATTACAATAGACTTCATAATGAAAAAATGCTGCACAGGTAACACAGGTATTGACTGGGTACATGGGACCCAACTAGAAGATCTTGATTTTGCTGATGACATAACTCTTATCAGTAATAATGTGAATTCCATGCAAGAAAAAACAGATAGCCTATCTTCACTGGCTAGCAAAATAGGACTTGAAATTAACAAGGACAAAACAAAAATAATGAAAATTCCCATCAATCAAAATGGAAAAATACACATAGAAGGGACAGATATTGAAGAAGTCAATCAATTTGCATACCTTGGCAGCTACATAGACCAGGATGGTGACACCAGAAAGGAAGTTAGGATCAGAATTGCAAAAGCAGCATCAATCTTCAATCTTGAGAACATATGGAATTCAAAAGTTATAAGCACAAAAACCAAGTTAAGACTATTCAATTCAAATGTAATATCCACCCTCATTTATGCATGCGAAAGCTGGAAAACAACTAAAGAAATAGAAAAGAAATTAGACTCTTTTGAAAACAAATGCCTAAGGAAAATACTCGGCATCAAGTGGAATGAATTCAAGAACAATGCAGAGATAAGACAGATGACTGAACAACAACCAGTCTCACGGGTGATCAGGAAAAGGAGATGGACATATGTTGGCCACTTGATGAGAAGAAATGAGCAGAGAATCCCAAAACAAGCTATCAAGTGGAACACAACAGGCCGAAGAAAAAGGGGCAGACCGCGTGAAACTCTGAAGAGAACATTATTAAGAGAGGCCAAGTTAACAGGCATAAAATCCTTTGTTGAGGTTGAAAGACTCGCCGAAGACAGGAAAAACTGGCGAACTACTTTGCGAGCCCTATGTGACGTCTAATGGCACGGGAAGGATATAAGATAAGAAGGCTTGAATTTTTGTTAATCTAAGGGACAGAATTCTTAAACGATGCAGATTTGCTTCCCCTGTTAGTAACCATTCACCTTCTGGCAATGGATTTTTCTCACCGAGAAATCTAAAAACAGTAACTCAAGTGTCAAAAAGTTAGGTACCCAGTGTAAACTGCATGGGATTTATGATTTCAGGTTAGTGGAAAGTTGAATTATGGGAACACAATTGTCAATCTTTGGGTGACAGAGGGTGTTGTCAGAGACATGTGAACTAGCACAGAGATTATGGGTTTTGTGAGAACCGAAGGTCATAGAACAATGTCTGTTCATGGAAAATTGAACTTCACAAGTAGAATCTCCAGGAAGAATGAGAGAATCTCCAGGAAGAACGGGAGAAATTGTGAGTAATATATAAGAGGGAAAGAGAGAGCGAGACCTTGGGAAGGATTATGATAGGGATTATAATGAGGGTCATTGAGACATGGTTTGTTAGAGTCAGTTCAGCACAGTGGGTTTCAAAATGTAGGGATTAGAACTTAGCTGTTTTCGTTAGGACAATTTTGTAGTTTTGTTTGTGGTCCTTTTAGGACATTTAGAGCGAGTCAATGTTAGGTTGCTTTACTGTCAAACATGTTCCTATCCTAGGGTTAGTCTTGTTTTTTTTTCAAACCTGGAATACTGAAATATGTGGATTTTCCCAGTTGTAGTGGTGTTCCATGAGAGTTTTAAGTAATGTAAAATTTTCATACAGCTGTTGTAGAATTCTAAGTCTTAGGTTTCCTCCCACATGGCAATCCATGTCTTGCCAGGAGTTGACTATTGTTTTGTATGGTCACCCTGCCATGTTGGCAGTTTTTTCCCCTCATTCTTATAATTCATTGTCCATTTTCTCATTCAATAAACTCATGCCATGAGATCTGAAACCACATGTAACAGTGTATGTGAGATAACTATTGTTCTCAGAAAGGACATTGTGAGTCTTGCTCTGAACTTTCTCGCATGCGGGAAAGGCCTGTCATGTGGGCTGAGGGGCCTGTGACATGAGGGGTCAAAGTGTGGAATGTCTGGGTCGACACAGCCATATGAAAGGTGGGAAAAGAAAAAAAAAAAGAAGACAGGTTGAGCGAGTTAGTTTACGCTCGGATGTGAAACGGAAAGGAAGGCTTTTTGTATCGTGCTATCGTGAAAATGGACGTCGCTGCCGTGAAGATGGATGTTATATTGTTACTGGAATCTTGGATGGGTGAAAGGACATACCATGTGGCAAGGGCAACCTGCCGGCTGTCAAGATATTGTCATTCTTATTCACATCTTCACCAAGTTCATCAATAAATTCAGTGTCTATGTGATAATCGGATCTATGACATCTGTACTTGTTGTTGCTAATGTGAGCTTGTGTAAGAGCCTGGTAGTGGAGTATAGCTGGACTCAGCGGATGCCCAGCATCATTCAGCAGATCACGACCTTAAGTAAAAATCCCAACAATTACCTTACTGTTCACAGACGTTAAGATAAAAAAGGAACCAGTAGCATGAAAAAGGAGAAATACTGCTTCAACTGGTGCTGTCTGTGACATCCACCTTAGCAACATACAACTTAGTGTTGGCAAATAGGTCGCCCTATGTCACTGGTACAGAATTAAGCTATCCAGACTCTGAAGTAAGACGCACCCCTGCCACTATGTTTCCTCAATATTATTTTTTCGATTTCACCTACAACAACTGTAACCACAGAGAATGGCATGGGTGCCATTCTCTGGGTGGCATTCTCGTTAATCGTCGTTTGAGATAGACTGTTGATGTGCCTGTGTCGCCCACAGAGGTCAACCACATGTGTTCTAGCTTTCTGTTCAATGACAGGGGGCCAACCTCTGGCTCCCTCGCCATTTTCTGTGAGGGTTCCCATCATGGACGGTTGTGTTGTGAGTATGATGTATTCCAGAAACGTACGCTTCTTGTCAGAAAGACTATGGGAACTGTGGTTTGCTCCAAGCCTGGATTTGCCTGTGTAGGACTTACCTTGTGACAGATAGCTCTTGGAAGTACTTGCAGGGCTAGATGGATGTCTTTGTCCTGGTGTGAAATGATCTTGTGGACTTGCCCTTGAATAACAGGAGTATCAAGCAGCACACTTTGCTTATTCTTAGGAGGTAGTATTATAGCAGTATTCGTGTAAAAACTGTTGGCTTGATAGTAAGGGCACTATTATGGGTTTTCTCGTACTGAGATCCTTCGAGAAAGTCACATGAGCTGCAAAACCCGTGACAGGGAATTGTGGGTGCAAGGCTGAGTGCATGGAGTCAGTTTTGGTTTGAACGTGTAACTGTGTGGACGTTTTTTTAAGCTGTGTGATGTCTTCGTGGAACATATGAACGTTATAGTTGTACTGCAGTTGTACGTATGAATGGACTGGCCACATGGTAGGGATAACCAGCTGGCAGTTAGATTTAATGTTATTTTCATCAACATTATCATCCTACCATCAATAAATGTTCCAAGTCACCGTTACCCAGGATTTACTTGACTATCTGTACCAGTTGTCGTCAACGTGAGGTTTTGAAGAGCCTGGATGAGAAGTATGACTGGAACAGTGTTTAACTAATCCAGCAAGTGAGAGTGAGAGCTGGAATTCTGTGTATAACTAGTCCAGTAACTCACGAAGATCAAGATGAAAGTCTACCCCATTATTCACGTGCGTAACGTGATCACTACGATACGGCCTAAGTAAAACCCTATTAACCCACTGTACACACCAACAGTACAGACAGAAAGAGCAAGACCACCAAAAATACTGTTATAGTATTGCAGGATAACTGTTATGTTTGGTATCCTGGTTATGTTATGTAATTTGATGGGGTGCTGGTTTATATATCCCCAACCCAGCTCGTCACAGGTGGTGGATGGTGAAAGTCCCTCCAGATATGGAGGATCCCTGTGAATAAGGAGTTATCCAAATAAGCAGGTGCGGACCAACTGGCGGTAGACTTAGAGAGCGAGGTGGGGTAGTAGGTGGCTCTACTACTCCTATAAAGTGCCTCAGGTGCTCAGTGAAGGAAATACCAGGCGGGTCAGAGGCGCCTTAAAACCTCTTGCTCCCACTGCCTTGCAGGTAGGACACGAAGTCCACAGGCTAGCGGAGAGTCCGTCCACAAACCGACAGACGGCAACGGGAAACTACTGTTGTAGTTCCCAAGAATAGTTACACTTGAACAGAATAATCGATTCATCATGAACGACGTTAATGGATGTTCCTCTGGAACAGCCTCGTCTGGTAGGGCAGCTCACGAGCCACAGGTGAGACCAGATCGTCATCAAGCTACTGGTGGCAAAACTAACAAGTTCAAAATAGCAACATGGAATGTTAGAACTTTATTCCAGGCTGGAAAATTAGAAAATGTAAAGAGGGAAATGGAAAGGATGAAGATCAACATATTAGGAATGAGTGAAGTTAGATGGACAGGTGCAGGGAAGATAAACTCAGATAAATATACAATAATATATTCAGGAAGTGAGAAACATGAATGAGGAGTAGGAATTATATTTGATGAACAAACGGCAAGGACAATTGTAGGATATTTGAACATCTCGGACAGAGTCCTGCTAGCCCAACTGAAAGGACAACCAATAAACATAAATATTATACAAGTGTACGCTCCGAAAATCTGAAAGTTCTGAAGAAGATGTACAGATATTTTATAATGACATAGAGACAGCACTAAAACACACAAAGTCACATGAAGTTACCATAGTCATGGGAGATTTTAATGCCAAAGTTGGTAAAGGAAGAACTTCAGACATCGTTGGTGACTATGGACTGGGGGAGAGGAATGATAGGTTATAAATTAATTGAATGGGCAAGAATACGCAGCATGGTTGTAGGAAACACCTGGTTTAAACAACATCCTCAAAGACTGGCAACGTGGTGTAGCCCAGACAAAAAGACTTAACCAGATAGACTACATATTAATCAACAAACGATTCCGCAATGCATTACTGACAACAAAAACCATGCCAGGAGCTGACTGTAATAGTGACCATGATCCACTCTGTGGAAAAGTTAGAATAAAGCTAAAGAAAGCAGGTAGAAAAGTGAGAAACATCAAACTGAATACAGAACTTAAAAATGACTAAGAACTGTGAGAACAATACAAAGTTATTATAACAAATAGATATAGGAAAAGCGACTGGGCCTGATAATATAACAATAGAAGAAATAAAGGCACTAGAGGAGACAGGAATAAAAATAATAACCAAGTTACTGAATGACATTTACAACAGTGGTTATATTCCCAGTGACCTGATTAAATCCACATTTATAGCACTACCAAAGAAACCAGGTGCAAAGGAATGTGACGACCATTGGACTATCAGCCTCTCATGTCACACAACGAAGCTACTTCTGAGAATAATTATGAGAAGAACAAGGAAAAAGATAAAAATGGAAATAGCAGATGAACAGTTTGGATTTGTTGAAGGAAAGGGAACACACAATGCCATTTATGCTTTACAAACACTAACAGAAAGAGCTTTAGAAGTACAGAAAGATCTCTACTTATGCTTCATTGATTACACCAAGGCATTTGACAAGGTGAAACAATGAAATTATTAAAATGCTTGAAGACATCAGTATAGACGGCAAAGACCTGAGGATTGTAAAACATCTATACTGGCAGCAAGAAGCAGCAGTTCGAGTTGAAAATAGAATTGGAAAATATCAACCTATAAAACAAGGGGTGCGACAAGGATGTGTACTATCTCCAGACCTTTTTTCTCTGTATAGCGAGAATATTCTAAGAACAATCATCACAGAACCAGGCATAAAAATTGGAGGATACAATATTAACAACCTTTGGTATGCTGACGCCAGTACTGATAGCTGACAACCAACAAGACCTGCAAAATCTCTTGGATAAAGTCGCCAAAGAAAGTGAACAGAAAGGCCTTACTTGAGCATCAAAAAGACAGACTATGGTTATATCTAAGAAACAGAATCCACCAGCATGCAGTATTAAATTAAACGGAACTAGTCTAAAGCAGGTGCAGAAATTCAAATACCTTGGAGCAGTAATAACTTCAGATGGGAAATGCAGAACACAAATTAGGAACAGGATAGGCCAAGCAAAGACTGCATTTCAGAGAATGAGAAACATATTAGCTAACACATCTTTATCAATGAATGTTAGAAAATGAGTCCTAAAATGCTGTATTGAACCTATCTTGTTATATGGAAGTGAATCATGGACAATAGGCAAGTCTGCACAAAAATCACTGGAAGCAGCAGAAATGTGGTTTATTAACAGAATGTTGTGAATCCCCTGGACAGCAAAAATTAATGAAGAATGTATGAGAAGAGCTGGAGAGACAAAAAAACCTTGTCAAAAAGATAAGAGAGACAATGTACTTTCATAGGACATGCAATGAGAAGAGGGGGCATTGAAAATATAACAACAGGAAAAATAGAAGGAAGAAGATCAAGAGGAAGATCAAGAGGAAGACCAAGAGGAAGACCAAGAGGAAGACCAAGAGGAAGACCAAGAGGAAGACCAAGAGAAATGATACTGGACAGTCTGACGGGATGGTGTGAGAGATCACCAACTGAGCTGATGGCCTGCATGAAGGATCGGGTACTCTGGAGAAGCATAATAGCCGTCGGTACGGCACCTGATGTGTCAGCACTTTCAACTGTTGCTTGCATTTGATGTAATATGAGCTTGGTCTTTTAGCATTTTTTGTATTCTGGCTGAGCTGTTCAGTTTTAGCTGAGCTGTTTAGTTTTAGCTGAGCTGTTCAGTTTTGGCTGAGCTGTGCATTTTTGGTTCATTCATTCATTTATGTGCATTTTTGGCTAAGCTGTTAATTTGTGAATGCCACTTGCGCAGGCACACATTTTTGTGTTAGTGTACCTGTGTACCTGTGTAGTATAACAGGAGCATGCTAGACATGTGTATCATTGCACAGTAACTTTCGTAGTGCCTCATGATTGTTTTGGTGAACGTCCACGGGTGCACCCATTTGTTGTCTGGTCCACTGTGTCATGTCAGGTGTTTTCCATGCAAGAGTGACTGTGGGACAGTAGTTCTGGTTATTTCAATGTTACTTTCGGGAGGGTCAAGGTTGTATGTGACTTTGGCCACCTTTTGGAGTGGGGGGTCAGCATTGAAAACTTTTGATGTTATGGTGGTTGTTGCTATTTATAGTTTGTCATGGCAACAACACTAAAGGATATAAGTACGATAGCTGTGTCCCTTTTTGCTCGGATTTAGAGGCATGTTCTTTGTGTTTATCATGCATTTTTATGTCAATTTGCTCGTTTTTGCTTATGATGAATTGTTGCGATGTTTTTCTTATCCGGAGATGTATGATAATTAGTAGGACAGTTATTTAATACCTGTCTGTAGATTTTTTGTTGTTGAGATATTGCCACTCCAGTGTTGTATATTACTTTGTGTGTAACAAGATATACAATATCCGTAAGGGGACATGTACTGGTCATTAATTTGACGAAGTGTATAGCTAAGGGTTTCCTCCCCTGGTACTAGTCTTTGGAGGTTATCAGAGACTAGGATACCTTACTCTTGGGTTCTCTTGTGAGACCTTGTACATATGTCTTCATTTCATGCTGTATTATAATGCATTTCCATTTTCTTACCATGTAGGCACTGAATTTTTGTTTTACTATATGATGATGTAGTGTTATTGATGTTATATGACGTGTTGTTATTCATGTCATATGATGTACTTTCACTGATATTTTGACGTGAAGAGTTTGTGAGATTTTATGTTGTCTTTGTATTCTGGTTTTGTCACAGGATCTATTTTTCTTAGATATCTGTGACGGGTTGTGAGGTGTTGGGGGGGGGGGGGAGTAACAACCCATTACAGATATCTAAGAAAAATAGATATCTTAATAACAACAGTTAAAGACATGGTTCCAGTAAATAAAACACAAAAGAATGGATGGATTACAGTAGGCACACTAGAACTGATAAAACAACGTAGAGAAATGAAGACTCATTGGAAAGTGACAAACAACAACAAAGAGAAATATAAATATTTAACAAAAGAAGTACGAAGAAACATAAGAAAAGACAAAAACAACAATACATACAAGATTGTTGTGCAAGAATAGGAGGACATCAGAAGTGTGGAAGAGATAGTGAAATGTTTAAAGAAATGAAGACATTGACGAGAAATGTCACACCTAAGCTAAATGTAATTTGTGACAAGATTGGGAATACCTTGACAGAGACAGAGGAAATTCTAGAAAGATGGAAGGAATATTTCAGAGGAATGTAATATAGCAGTATTCTCTTGGCTATGGGATATAAGCAGTATTGGTACTCAGGAAACAATGGAGTGAGTACCCTTATTTGAAAGGTATTTTGGTTGAGACCATAAGCGGGGGTCTTGAGATAAGCATGCAGCATGGAGAAAACTGAGTGGGTAGGGATAGTATAAATACCACTCACAATCAGAGATAAGGAGAACCTTACTTGTTTTTGTTGCAGGAAAGAACCTACTTGTTTGATGCAGATGGAGTCTTGGTTAGGTAGAGTTTTCAGTAGTAGTAGTTTTGGTAGTTGAGATGTGGGATTTAGTTTCTCTGAGTTAGGAGGTTGTTCGGTTGGAAATGTAAGTATGGTTTTGTATTGTATAAGCACATTGTAAGGTTTTATCCCATATGGCGTAGTTTTCTCACGCCGGGAATTGTCATTGTAACTTCTTTCCAGCCTGATGGGCTACGTTTCCATCCTCATAATTTTCACCCTTCATCTTTCCCATCAATAAACTTGTGTTGTCTGAATATAGAAAGTACACCACTGGCTTTGTTGAAACTCTCACTGTTTGACGTGTTTTGTTATGTTGGGAGACTGCCAAGCTGTTAAGTGGTTGTATTAGTATTATTCTGTGGAGCTGAACACCTGGAAGTCTTGTTGGATGTTCTTAACGTGTAACAGAGAAAATTAGATTGGCTTATAGCACCAACAACAAGAAGTAATTTCTAAGATGAAAACTGTACTCCACAAGAAGATTAATCACCCAGAAGAATACGGATTCAGCTGAGTACCGCAAATGTAAATATGCCTTAATAGCGAAATACTACTTTAGTTGGCGCCGTGAGCAGCCCTTTCTTTCACGGTCTGCAACAATTTGTTTTAGCTGTTGCTTGTGAGCCACTGATCTCACTCACGGTCTATACTTCTAATTGTGAAGACTTGGCAGGTCTCCATGTTTGTAGTATTTCTTGTCTGCAGTGGTGTAAGCACACAGAGTTTTTCTATTGTCACCATGCCCTAGATCACGATTATCGATCGATGACCTGATTAGTTTCGTATCCTCGTTTCGTCTCTTGTGGCTCTCGTATGTGTAATTCCGTGACATGCGCAGACTAGTGATCTGGTCATTAGGGAATGTGTTGCTAGAGTAAGGATAGCTAGCTTAACAGTTTTGGAAGTTGCCTGCAGATAGATTAGGAGTTGATAGGACTGTAGTTAGGGAGTCAAGATTGGAGTTTGGTTAGCTAGCTAGCGTTCGAATTTTGGTTGGTAGTTCTGTCAGCATTGGCTTCCCGACATCATCTGCCGGAGAAGAAAAGGAGTCTAGACAGGGTAAGAGTTGAGTTGCATTGGCGTCCTTTCATTTGCATTGGCGTCAGGGATGTGTTGACGAGTCTTTGTGGCGTCTACGCAAGGCGGCGACAATGTTAAGCTTGCTCAGAATCTTGGGGGCACCTCTAGCTCCTGGGCCTTAGACAGTGCAGTTACTGAAGCCACACCAGTAGCTTGTATCCAGTCCAGTGAAGCTGATCCTGAACCAGTGTCCTGCCAGGAACCAATGCAGTTTGTACATCACATTTCGCTCGTACTATGTAGAAAGGGATAGGTAACAATTTGTATCTTAACTGTGACCTCTGAAATTTCAGCAAGAAGTCAACCCAGATCGTACAGACTGAACATTACTAACTATAGCTCAAGTAGTGAACGTTGGATTTATTTACTGTCATTCTCTTTGGAAGTTTGACAATTGAACAATTCTGATTAGTCCAGTCACCAGACATTAGTATGGTGGATATAGTAACTTTGTTTTGGACCATTTTCAACTGTGAAACAATCTTTTGAAATGAACATTCTGTTGTATTTGAAGTTACCAGATATCCTTCTTCTGTAAAAGATTAGAATTTTCAGGAACATTACTGTGTATTATACATTATGGATAATTATCCTGTACTGCTGTGGAATTCTTTCTGGATTGGGATTAATTAGCAATTAGTTTAACATTTTGTTTGTGATTTTGCATTAGCAATGATGATACTGACAGTGTATGTGTCATTATTCTTTGTTTCTTTACTCTGATAAGTGGTAGAAAACTGAGGATTTTTCCTCAAAATTTTTCTGGAAGATTGCCATTTGCTGTTGTTAATTATTTAATTAAAAAGTACAGCAATCATTCTGGTCAGTATTACGTGAAATTATTGTTGAATTATATTGGATAGATTGTATAATTCTAATACTGTTTTTTGTTTTGTTTTGTTATAGATATTGGTTACATGTCTGAGTTTTTCCAGAAAGAGTCCATTCACTATGGAAGATGTTAGGCTTTGTCATGTGGTGGATTGGAAGTATACCATATGCCTTTGAAGTACTATTACTACATCTAGGATGTCCCTGGGAGATTAAGCTGCAGTTGGTGATCTCTTCAGCATATTTTTTTAGATTATATAGTTCTTTTGCAGCAATTAGTGAATGTTTTTTTTTTCCTTTTAGCTTAGGTATTATGGTCTTACTAGCAGTTAATAAAAAAAAGTAAAGATAGTCCCATAGCATTTCAAATGCCGTAGGGGGTGAAGCGTTAGAGACCTCATTATGCTGGGTCATCAGCGTGTGAGGTAGGGTGACCAGTTCCTTTCCTCGCTGCCTTTACTTCCCAGATTTTCTCTGGTACCCATTTTACAAGGCTGGGTCGACCTCAGGGCTGTATTGGTCGGAAAAAAAATCCCGCTCAGCTGGGGATTCGAACCCTCGACCATTTGGTTGCTAGACGAGTGCTCTAACCACTACGCTAGCCGGCCCATAGTTAATTAATACTTGATGATAAATCATGTAGTCTTGAATTATAGGTGACACTACTGATTATGACTTATAGATAGCCAATTGTTCTGGCATATACCATGTTTCAAATTGGTTGTTATCCTGGATGTGACAGTATTGCCTTGGATGTGACAGTATTACCTCGGATGTGATGTTATGAGGAGATTGCACAAAAAAGGTGTCATTCTCTGAATGGGTACCTCGCCCGGAACATGGAGCTCCCATGTGACCAAGCCCAAGGTACAAGTTACCAGAGTGGGGTCTTCTTTGGACCTAGATATTACTTATTTTTTTCTGCGCGTACATGTGGTACGTGGCACAATCCCTTTGAGGGATCAATGAAAGGCGGATTAGCCTAGTACTCAAGTTTTGCCTATTCTGCATATGTGCGTTGTGTTGCCGCATGTGACGAGAATGGATGATTATATATAATACTCAAAGTTTTACCTGTTCTGCATATGTTAACGGATATTTGCATATGATTTAGAATGGATGATTAATATTTGTAACTGAGTTAACCTATTCTGCATATGTACAGCATATAGCTGCATATGACAGTAATAGAAGATCATATATATATATATATATATATAGTATGGTTAGCAGGGTAGGGGTATCCCCTACCAAAGGAGAAGTAAGACGCCTCCTTACCTCCGTCAGTTTACGGGACACCCTTGGGCAAGGTGGAGTACCCATATAGCCCCCCGATCAGGGTGACGTGAAGCCATGGCAGCAGGTGGTGGATGGAATGGGAGAGCAGCTGACAGATAATGTTGGTTATGGTCACCATTCTATGATGGTAGGCAGATGATCTCAATGTAGGGACAATGGCTACGATCACTGACTAGTACAGTCACTGCCCGGAAGGAAAGCAATGGTAAACTATCTTCTGGAAACATACCAAGAAACCCAAGCAGCAATCATGGAAAGTCAATTAGGAAAAAGATCTGGTGGTGACGCCTCCAGGCCAGATAGATCTAATTTTAACACTGGGGAAGAGTGTGAGGCAGAGGTCGGTACTAGTAATTGTGATGATGGACAAAATCCTGACGGTGTTACCAAGGAAAACCCCTGCATCAAACTAAAAAGAAAAATAAGAGTAGGAACATGGAATGTAAGAAGTATGTATGAGGGAAAATATGTAATAAGTGACGAGATGAAAAGAACGGGGATACACATTTTGGGAATCTGCGAACATCGATGGAAAGGATCAGGACACTTTAAGAGCGTTAATGATAATATATTTATATATTCTGGCGCAGAAGTAGGAGGAAAGAACGGAGTGGCTTTTTATTTGGACAAATCAACATCAAAAGCATTACTAGGCTACAATCCAGTAAGTGATAGAATCCTAACAATCAGACTTAAGGGCATTCCTAGAAATGTAACAATCATCCAGATATATGCACCTACATCAGCAGCAGAAGAAGAGGAAGTAGAAAACTTTTATAACACACTGCAAACGACAATAGACCAGGTACGGAAAAATGATATTGTATTAATAATGGGTGATTTTAATGCAAAAATTGGTACAGAAAGAGCAGAAGATGAAGGACATCATGTAGGGAAATTTAGCATAGGACATAGAAATGAGGCAGGTGACAATCTAATGGCGTTTTGCATGGAAAATGAGCTAATGATCGCTAACACACTTTTTAAACAACATCCAAGAAGACTTTACACATGGACATCACCTGATGGGAAAACCAGGAATCAAATAGATTACATTTTAGTGCAGAGAAGGTGGAGGTCAAGCATAACATCAGCAAAAACTTTACCAGGTACTGATTGTGACACGGACCATGAGTTATTAATAGCAGACATGAAGATAAAGATGAAAAAAGATAGTTACAGGATCAAGACCACTCCGCTTTGACCTTACAAATATACCTGAGCAATACGGTATAGAAGTGAAGAACCGTTTCGAAATCCTGATGGCTGTACAGGAGGAGATGACACCAGATGAATTGGCTATGCAGGCCAAAGATATCTTAGTAACAACAGCTAAAGACATGGTTCCAGTAAAGAAAACACAAAAGAATAGATGGATCACAGCAGGTACACTAGAACTGATCTTCTTCTTCTTCTTCTTCTTTCGCACTGTCTGTCTATATCTGCAGTCCTGTCTCTTGGATAAATTTCACTGTTTTTTTGTAATTCATGTATGACTAGAACTGATAAAACAATGTAGAGAAATGAAGACGCAATGGAAAGTGACAAACAACAACAAAGATAAATATAAAACTTTAACAAAAGAAGTACAAAGAAACATAAGAAAAGACAAAAAACAATACATACAAGATTGTGTGAAAGAACAGAAGAACATCAGAAGTGTGGAAGAGATAGTGAAATGTTTAAAGAAATGAAGACATTGACGAGAAATGTCACACCTAAGCTAAATGTAATTTGTGATGAGATGGGGAATACCCTGACAGAGACAGAGGAAATTCTAGAAAGATGGAAGGAATATTGCAAAAGAATGTATGAAACAACCGACTGTGGAAGCAGAAATCAACACTGTGAATTATTATTGGAGGAGAAAGAACCCGAATCGACAATGGAAGAAGTTTTATGGGCAATAAAGAATCTGAAAAATGGTAAATCACCAGGATGTGATGAGATAACAGCTGAATTTATTAAAGCAGAAGGAAAGGAGTGTGCAACAATCTATCATGCACTATGTAAAAAGATATGGCATTCAGGTGTTTGGCCAAAAGAATGGAAAAGAACTGTATTCATACCACTGTCAAAAAAGGGTAACCTGAAATTATGCACCAACTACAGAACTGTTGCCCTGATTAGTCATGCCAGTAAAATTCTGTTAAAAATCATAATGGGTAGACTTCGAAAGAAAACAGAAGAAGAAGTCAATATGGTCCAAGCTGGTTTCAGGCAAGGAAGAGGATCAAGAGATCATATATTCAATATAAGATTAATAATAGAGAAATGCAGAGAGTTTAATGTGAATCTATATTTATCCTTTATAGACTACTCAAAGGCATTTGATTGTGTACAGCACCAGAAACTTTGGGAAATAATGGAAAAAATGGGATTTCCAACACATTTGATACAATTAACATCACTGCTGTATCTAGACCAACAAGCAGCAGTAAGAATAAATGGTGAAACAACAAGTTGGTTTGACATAAAACAAGGGGTCCGTCAGGGGTGCATATTGTCACCCTACTTATTTAACTTGTATACTGAAAATATGAAGAATGTTAGAGAAGATGTAGACAAAGAATATTATGATGCCATAACAGTTGGAGGTTATGAAATACCAGAGATTAGATATGCTGATGACACAGTATTGCTGTCCACAACACAAAAAGGAATGGAAAAACTAATTATGTCAGTCTGCAAGAACAGCGAAGAGCAGAACCTCTATCTTAATGCAAAGAAAACTAAATTGATGGCAACTGAAATATGTATCAATGAGGAAAAACTGGAAGAAGTGGAGAGTTTTGAATATCTTGGATCGCTACTAACTAATAATGGAGATGCAATGAGGGAAATTAAAAGGAGGACATCTATAGCTCTTCAGAAAGTAAAACAAATAAAGAATCTGTGGAGAGGAGCAGACAGAACCACAAAAATAAGATTTTTAAGGGCATGCATCTTTCCCATAGCAACATATGCCTGTGAGACCTGGACACTTAACAAAACAGCTGAGAAACACATAAATGCCTTTGAATGTAAATGCTACAGAAGAGTTCTCCAAATATCGTGGACACAAAAAAGAACAAATATATCTATACTACAAGAGCTTAATATTGAAGAAGGCTGGCTAGTGAAGAGGATTAAAGAGAGAAAACTGAAATATTTTGGACACATTAAACGTCATGATAATTTAGAGAAGACCGTATTGGAAGGATACATAATGGGAAAAAGAAAAAGGAAGACCAAGACGGCTGCAAGACATCGTTGACGATCTGGAAATGGATGCAACAGCAGCAGGCCATGTTGCTCACAACCGAGAGGCCTACAGGAGTGCTGTTTGGGAGGCAAAGTTCCGCAAGGGACATGCAAATGAATGAATGATATATATAGTACCAGAGTTTACCTATTCTATACATGTGTAATGAGGAGTAATACAATAGCAAAAAATGATTGTATACGAAGTGAACATGGGCTGGGCGTAGCCGAATGTCACAGGAAGAGTCTTATGGGTGTAGTCAGAAGTAGGAGGATCTATGTTTGAGAATTGATTATTATCTTAGCTTGGAGTTATATTATAATCTAGATTAGTAGATTGGTTTTTTTTTGTGTGTTTTTGACAGGCAAAACTCTACTTTCTGGGAGGGGGGAATATTATAGCAGTATTCTCTTGGCTATGGGATATAAGCAGTATTGGTACTCAGGAAACAATGGAGTGAGTACCCTTGTTTGAAAGGTATTTTGGTTGAGACCATAAGCGGGGGTCTTGAGATAAGCATGCAGCATGGAGAAAACTGAGTGGGTAGGGATAGTATAAATACCACTCACGATTAGAGAAAAGGAGAGCCTTACCTGTTTCTGTTGCAGGAAAGAACCTACTTGTTTGATGCAGATGGAGTCTCGGTTAGGTAGAGTTTTCAGTAGTAGTAGTTTTGGTAGTTGAGATGTGGGATTTAGTTTTTCTGAGTTAGGTTGTTCGGCTGGAAACGTAAGTATGGTTTTTTATTGCATAAGCGCATTGTAAGGTTTTCTCCTACATGGCGTAGAGTTTTCTCACGCCGGGAATTGTCATTGTAATTTCTTTCCAGCCTGATGGGCTACATTTCCATCCTCATAATTTTCACCCCTCATTTTCCCATCAATAAACTTGTGTTGTCTGAATATAGAAAGTACACCACTGGCTTTGTTGAAACTCACTGTTTGACGCGTTTTGTTATGTTGGGAGACTGCCAAGCTGTTAAGTGGTTGTATCAGTATTATTCTGTGGAGTTGAACGCTTGGAAGTCTTGTTGGATTTTCTTAGCGTGTAACAGAGAAAATTAGGTTGGCTTATAGCACCAACAACAAGAAGTAATTTCTAAGATGAAAACTGTACTCCACAAGAAGATTAATCACCCAGAAGAATACGGATTCAGCTGAGTACCGCAAATGTAAATATGCCTTAATAGCGAAATACTACTTTAGTATGAAACAACCGACTGTGAAAACAGAAATCAACAGTGTGAATTATTATTGGAGGAGAAAGAACCTGAACCGACAATAGAAGTTTTATGGGCAATAAAGAATCTGAAAAATGGTAAATCACCAGGATGTGATGAGATTAACAGCTGAATATATTAAAGCAGAAGGAAAGGAATGTGCAACAATCTATCATGCACTATGTAAAAAGATATGGCATTCAGGTATTTGGCCAAAAGAAAGGAAAAGAACTATATTCATACCACTGCCCAAAAAAAAGGGTAACCTGAAATTATGCACAAACTATAGAACTGTTGCCCTGATTAGTCATGCCAGTAAAATTCTGTTAAAAATCATAATGGGTAGACTTCATAAGAAATTAGAAGTCAATATGGTTCAAGCTGGTTTCAGGCAAGGAAGAGGATCAAGAGATCATATATTCAATATAAGATTAATAATAGAGAAATGCAGAGAGTTTAATGTGAATCTATACTTAGCCTTTACTGACTACTCAAAAGCATTTGATTGTGTACAGCACCAGAAACTTTGGGAAATAATGGAAAAAAATGGGATTTCCAACACATTTGATACAATTAACATCATTGCTGTATCTAGACCAACAAGCAGCAATAAGAATAAATGGTGAAACAAAACTTGGTTTGACATAAAACAAGGGGTCCGTCAGGGGTGCATATTGTCACCTTACTTATTTAACTTGTATACTGAAAATAAATATGAGGGATGTTAGAGAATATGTAGACAAAGAATATTACGACGCCATAACAATTGGAGGTTATAAAATACCAGAGATTAGATATTCTGATGACACAGTATTACTGTCCACAACACAAAAAGGAATGGAAAAACTAATTATGTCAGTCTGTAAGAACAGCGAAGAGCAAAACCTCTATCTTAATGCGAAGAAGACTAAACTGATGACAACTGACAAAACAAACAAGGCAGCTGATATATGTATCAATGAGGAAAAACTAGAAGAAGTGGAGTGTTTTGAATATCTTGGATCACTGCTAACTAATAATGGAGATACAATGAGGGAAATTAAAAGGAGGACATCTATCGCTCTTCAGAAAGTAAAACAACTAAAGAATCTGTGGAGAGGAACAGACAGAACTACAAAAATAACATTTTTAAGGGCATGCATTTTTCCAATTGCAACATATGCCTGTGAGACCTGGACACTTAACAAAACAGCTGAGAAACACATAAATGCCTTTGAATGTAAATGCTACAGAAGAGTTCTTCAAATATCATGGACACAAAAAAGAACAAATATATCCATACAAGAACTTAATATTGAAGAAGGCTGGTTAGTAAAGAGTATTAAAGAGAGGAAACTTAAATATTTTGGACACATTAAACGTCATGATAATCTAGAGAAAACCATCTTGGAAGGGTACATAATAGGAAAAAGAAAGAGAAAGACCAAGGCGAAGATGGCTGCAAGACATCGTTGATGATTTGCAAATGGATGCATCAGCAGCAGGCCATGTTGCTCACAACCGAGAGGCCTATGGGAGTGCTGTTAGGGAGGCAAAGTTCCACATGGGACATGCAAATGAATGAATGAATGAATGAATAAATCTGTGATGTATGCACATTCTGAGATTGTTGTCAAATGTATGATGTACCTAGAATGGTTGGATATTTTTCTTAGGATAAAAGCGTATGAATGTAGGTTAGTAAGTCTGGAGAGATTTGCCCCTTGCAATCTCTGCTGTGAAAAGGGGGGGGGGGAAAGAGATCTGTAACAGTATATGTGAGGTAACTGTTGTGTTTTCAGAAAGGGCATTGTTGTGAGTCTCTTAACTTTCCCACACGCGGGAAAGGCCTGTCACGTGGGCGGAGCAACCTGTGACAGGAGGGGTCAAAGGGTGGAATGTCTGGGTGGACATAGCCAGATGAAAGGTGGGGAAACGAAAAAAAAAAAGAAAAAGGTTGAGTGAGTTAACGTTCGGATGTGAAATGGAGAGGAAGGTTTTCTGTATCGTGCTGTCGTGAAAATAGACGTGGCTGGCATGAAGATGGATGTTATATTGTTACTGGAATCTTAGATGGATGAAAGGACATGCCATGTGGCAGAGGCAACCTGCCGGCTGTCAATATATTGTAATTCTCATTCTTATCTTCACCAAGTTCATTAGTAAACTCATTATCTATGTGATACTGAGATCTATGAGATCTGTACCTGTTGTTGCTAATGTAAGGTTGTGCAAGAGGCCTAGTAGTTGAGTATAGCTGGACTCAGCAGATAAGCTACCCTGCATCATTCAGCAAATCACAGCCTAAAGTAAAAATCCCAACCTTACCTTACTGTACAAAGATGTAAGATAAAAAAAAAAGGAACCAGTAGCACGAAAAAGGAGAAATACTGCTTCACACATTCTTGGTTATTCCTCACGCTGTAAGATATCATGTTGGAAGCTTGCAAAGTTTAGTCCAGTTGTACTGTTATTGTCTAGGGGGGCATGAGAGTGTCTGGGATGTTGTGTGTTTTAGGAGAATATCATGGAAACAAAACTTGAAGATTCATAGATCAACCTACTTAAACTTGATCTGGAGAGTAAACTAACTATCCATCAAACTTTACTTATTCTGCTGCTCATCTTTGGAATATCCTCCCATCTATATAAAAAATATAAACTATACTCATTCCTACAACTACAAACTCTTCCAATAGCTATTTGATGTCGATTACATGCCTCTATGATTCATAAAGTTATTCTAGGCTGCTCTTATAGACGCCAAACTTGGTCAATTATTTATTATGAATAGTGCCAAAATTCTGTTTGGTAGATATTTATATATGTATGTAGTTACTTTCTGTAGTCTATGTAGTTAGTTTCTGTAGTCTATGTAGTTAGTTTCTGTAGTCTATGTAGTTAGTTTCTGTAGTCTATGTAGTTAGTTTATGTAGTCATTTATATATTTATGTAGTTACTTTCTGTACTGAGTGCATGGATAAGAGTGAAATGTGAATGTTATACTTTAATTTTATTTTATGTCTCTCAGATTTCCAATGTTAGTTATGTTGGTCATATGAGCAGAATATTTGTAGAATGGAACAGAGTGAAAGTTGTATGATAAAGGGCAGAATGTCAGACCAATTCTTAACCTTTTGGAAATAAAGATCAGTCAATCAGTTATTCCACTAGACATCATGTTAATAACTGTAACTCACATATACAGGCTAATACCAGTTAAGTTGGCCTTGGGCTGGTCTGTTCGTGGACAGTTCTTGGCGTTTCGATTTCATCCTCAAGAATTGAGAGGTAGGACAAATGGCCTGGGTTAGATATTTTAGAAGGCGTTGTCCACTAAAAAAGATGCTCAGCCACATCCAACAACTATGATGACTTGGCAGCATACACAACCAGGTCAATCCTGCAAGATTAGAAGAGGAGCAAAATTCAGAAAATGCTCACTTTGTTCACCATCAGCACAAGATTTGAGTTTTAAAACTAGCCACAACACATTAAAACAGGACTTTAAAAGTGAAGAACATTGTTCCAAAAATAAAATTTCAGTTTATGCTGGTTGGGTGTGATTGGTATAAAGCTTGAACATATCCATATACGGGCTGCTTACTGCCAAATCAAACTCGTCTTTCACCCCTGCTGCTGTTACCAACTAGAACAACAAAGCTGAAGGAACAGTGTTTTGGTGTATATGGCATTTCTTGATATATAGAACAGTCAGGGTCAAGGGCACTATGGGGATGTGTAGGAAATGAAATCTAAATTTCATACAGATTAGTGATGTCTGTCTGCTGAAGGCTGAAAATATAGATGAAACCAAAATCTCATGTAAAATAATTCACGTAGGCTAAAAGTTTTAAATATTAAGCTCATCACTTCCTTCAAGATAGAACACAACTTTGTCATACCAATGAGGCACCAACGTATTTATATTATAGTGGCCATTATTTTCCTTGCATCATCAGCACAAGGCATCTTCCTGGACCATAAGTAAACGTGTGTATGAGATTCGCACAAGTTTACATGAAGCCTCATTGTGGACTCAAGAAACGTTTTCTGGTAGACTGCACCACCATGAAGTTGATGATGACATCTACCCCCGGTAGCCAGGCCAATGGAGCAGCCAGTGCTTAAGAACAGAGGTCATTGGCTACGATCCCACTCCACTTTTATTATCTTTCCTTCCTATGGAAAATTTCCAATTTTTTTTGGTTTGAATCCTTAAGTATAACATGTTGTGACAGCAGTGGGGTTGGGGCCAGGAAAGCCAGGCTACTAAATCAAGCACGGAGATAACAATTTTAAATGATGTGGAGGTGCAATGAATGAACATTTTCCTGATCACAGTAATGACAGTACAGAACTATAAGCCAACGAGAAAATGCAAATATGCAGGGCTCCGAAAGAGATTTTGTAAGCCAGTACAAAACTACTGTTCCCCTCCCACGCTTAGCCACTCTTTTCATTCACTATGGATGCCCTCTTAAAACAAGGGAAACCCTCTAGACTTCATGAACAATGCTCTGGCTGAGCTTCTATTCTCTCATTAGGCCCAGTCAAAAACTTGTTTAAAAGAAATTTGACATAAATATTGCATCTCCAAGACAAATCAGTCTATTTCTTATGAGAAAAATATTTCTAAGATTAACTTTTTTTTGGAGATACAATTTTTTAGAGATTGAAGTTTCTTAGACAAGTAGCTCATAACTTTAAAACACAGAAAAAAATTCCAAGTATATGCAACTTTATAATAAATGCAACTGCCATGTTTTTATGCTAAAAATTGACATTTTGCCTATACTTAGTTATTAAACTTCACTCTACTGCTACTACTGAAACAAAACAGACAAATGAAGCTATAAATGAACAGGACTCCACCACAAGCCTCCATCTTTTGCAGATATGGTAAGGTTAAAGCTAGCCACTAGATGTCTAAAACTTATAAATTTTCTGTCATTTTATAAACTTATGTCTTTATAAAAATATTTAACCTGCCCTCCCCTCATTTACCTGAGCTCTTTTTGCTTGACCACGTTGTTCTGTGGATGACAAATGCAGACAATATTTCTAATGACCACAGATCTGCAGGAAAAAAAAATGGCATGCAAGATCAACATTAGCACCTTTTGTTTTATGAAAGCTATTGACTACAGAAAACAACTTTTCATGTACAAGATAAGTATTATAGAAAATGAAAGGAATTCTCTCCTATATTTTTGTCTTGTGATGGCAGAACAACTCACTACCAAAAGTAGCACTAAGATAGACACCACAGGGGAACAGAAGAAAGGGTAGACCAAAATAGACATGGAGAAGAACAAAGAGGATGTTGAGCAATAGAGGGCTCACCTGGGCAAGAGCAAAAAAAAAAAAAAGGCAAAGGACGGGCATTTGTGGAAAACCCTTGCAGAAGCCCATGTGCCCTGGGCACTTAAGGTTCAGAGAGAGAGAGAGAGAGAGAGAAGGTTCAGAGAGAGAGAGATATTTGTTGTATAGTATAATATGCAAGCAAGTGTTACCCGAATAATTTAAGTTAAAAATTAACCCTACTGCTTTGTGATTGAGGTTGTTAGTCATGTCAGATCCTAATCCCTGTCCACAGGGCAAAGCTCATAATTCTCTCCAGATTCTGATAGGACCCCCAAGGCTTTTGGCCCATGCTAATGTCCTCAGGCTATGCTCAACATCTCAGATCTGCATGGTTTGGGCACTCTTGAAGGATATGTTCTGAATTCTGGATTCCACTGAAATAGACTATGTGTGAGACATTTTCAGTTGTAGGTAGTTCAGTAGTCTGGGGTGGCCTGTCCTTTGGTGAAAGAGAAAGGTCTGCTGTCTTTTCAGATGGTGTATTGGATCTGGTTCGTTGGTGAATTTCAGTTGTTGCTTCCATTTAGATCTGCATTGGTTACAGATTATAGTTTTTGCCTCTTGGCAGTTTACTGGGTGGTTTGTTTGTTTTTGATTACTGCCTGCTTTGGACAGCAATTCCACAGTGGGATAGTATCCACTGTAGGGCCACAGTTGCTGACAGTGCAGGGTGCTTCATGTCTGATGTTTTTCCTGTATGTCTGCCTGTCAGTTGTTTTTAGTGATTCTAGAAGTGCCCTGCAGTCTGTGGTTTTCTATTTTTAGTATTCTGAGGGCTTTGAGGAGGGCTGTTGTAGTTGGAAAAATCTTTCCAGTCGAGGAGGTCTTTTTGGTACGTCTTTCATCTGAATCTTATGTGAACACCCTCGTTTCTTTTTACAGCCTTTTCTGCAGACTCATCTGGGTTGTCAATCAATGCCTGAGTCGGTGTTCTCATCTGAAGTGTTGTTAGACAGTCCTTCCTGTGTATGCCAAATACTTCTGTGAGGACTGATATCTCTGAATAGTAATTGTGCTCCTCCACAATTTGGAGCGTATTGATTTCTTTCAGAGAAGTGGGAAGGAGGTCTCTGTAGTGTTGTTGCAGCTGTGTTGTCAGATGGCTGAAGCTGATTCTTTTCAGAGTGCTGGAGAAATAATTCCTTCTTGAGGAACACCTTGGCCCAGGTTGACTCTCTGGCTTAGTTTTCCGTTCATCTTGACCCTGACTGTTCTATACTCAAGAAATGCCATATCCACCAAAACAGTGTTCCTTCAACTTTGTTGTTCTTGTTGGTAATATCTACAGGGGTGAAGACACTGTTTTGATTTGGCAGTAGGTGGCCCATAGCTGACTTTGTGTGTCAAGGTTGGCAAACCACACCAAGACCCTATCCCACCTCTCTGTTTGTGCCAGGGTGATTCACTACAATCACCGTATAGTTCTAACTAAATTTACCTCCCTTCTTCTAATGACAGTGCCATTGCTGACAATCTTAGCTATAATATGCACCATATAAAAGATTGATTAGTATTTTCTCTTGCTTGTGAGCGGATTTAGTGAAGACTTTCTGTAAGCACATTTACTGAAAGATGAAACAAAACAAAATCAGATAAATTTTATGACTATTGTCATTTTTTACAAGTCACACCAGCAACTCACCTTACAGACAAAAAACAAGAAATGTGGTAAAGGCGCTTCCTAGCTACACATTCAGGTTAGGTCACCACATTTGTTTGATGTGGGTGACCATCTTGACCGCTCATCGTGGTATCTGGATACAGCTGTACAGGCTGTTGTCTGCTGGTCGAAGTAAGTGTTCAGTCCGCTGTAAAGAAAAAAAAAATAAAGAAAAAAAAAATGAAATTTAAGATTGAAATAACAAAATAAATATTTAAAGGAGGTGGTAAATAAATGTATCACTATCTGCAATTATTCACGAGACCTTTTTCTTCACTGCCAATCTCTGACAAACAATAGAATCACTTCTTCTATTTGCTTGTAGCCAAGCGGTGCACGATGCTCCAGTAAGTCACCTTGCCCCTTCATGCTGCATCCCTATGATTCTCCTCACTGCTGTCTTGCTGTGTTCAAGTTTTATCTTATAGCACTCACCACCATCATCATCATGCTGCCAATGTAATCAGTGTCCAGCTCAATGACAAACAATGATGTGTGGAACTGTTGTAATGCTTCATGAGATTCTAGACAAAAGCACCAGGGGTTTGTGTTTGGAGTGCAAAGATAATAATCCTATGACAAAATGATGCTCTGATGTTTGGTCAAAAATAAAGTTACACTATTTAGAGCACAATCAAAGTGCAGAAAACAGCGGTCAGGAAGTTTTTAATAACTTTCCACAAATTGTGTCACATTTTTTTTAACATATATGTAAGGGTTAAAACTACATTCATTTAAAGTGAAGGAATACATGAAAAGAAGAGCATTTCTCAGCTGATCCATCTTTGGATAAGTCTTCCTACTGACAGACTGACCTGTCAGTTTAAGTAGGGTAGTAAGGAAACTAACCTGTTAGTTTTAAGTAGGGTAGTAAGGAAAAGCAGTGACAGACTGACCTGTTAGTTTAAGTAGGATAGTAATGAAAATATGGGCACTAACATATGGGTACTACCACCATATCCCTATGTGGCTCTAAGGCATGACAGGATTACCTTTACTTTTTTTTGTTTTTTTTTAGTAAAAGAAAATAACTCTACATACCTGAACTCTGAGCAAGATGAAACTGCCTCAATTCTGCATATTTTTGCTGCTTCTCCAGAGGAAATAAAGGCAACCCGCTCCCAAATCCCTTGGGGGCAGACCTGGTATCTTGTTTCTGTTACCCCTGTACCTGCAACAGAACCGAAGATCAAAGACTGAGCAAAGTTTCATTTTGATGAAAATGAACGTGGTTTATCTGTTGCAGAATGCAACAACAACAACACTTCTGGATTTAAACAAAAAGTTGGAAATTTTCCAGAGGAAGGAAAGATAAAAGTGGGCTGAGATCATGGACAATGACTGTCTCTACTGTGTTCTTAGATATAGGCACTTTCTGCACCATCAGCCTGGCCAGTGGGATGGATGATGTGCTGATGGTGCAAGGAAAATATGGGCATTATAATATAAATACCTGAGTGCCTTTATGGCATGACAAATTTGTTTTATCTTGAAGGAAGTGATGAACTTAATATTTCAAACTTTTAGCCTACATGAATTATTATTTTACATGAGATTTTGGTTTCATCTATATTTTCAGCCTTCAGCAGCCAGATATCACTATCTGTATAAAATTTAGATTTCATTTCCTACACTTGGTAAATATTCAAGCTTTTTTTTTTTTTTTGTATCAATCACATCCAACCAACATAAACTGAAATTTCTTTTTTAAACATTGTTCATTTTTAGAATCTTGTTTTAATGTGTTGTGGCTAGTTTTAACATTCACAACATGTTCTGATAGTGAACAAAGTGACCATTTTGTGAACTTCGCACCTTCTCTAATCTTGCAGGACTGACAACTACATGTACCTGGTTGTGCAGGCTGCCAAGTCCTCACAGTTGTTGGATGTGGCTGAGCATCTTGACTGCCCAACATGGCTGCTGGACATGGTTGTGCAGGCTGCTAAGTCCTCACAGTTGTTGGATGTGGCTGAGCATCTTGACCGCCCAACATGGCTGCTGGACATGGCTGTGCAGGCTGCTAAGTCCTCACAGTTGTTGGATGTGGCTGAGCATCTTGACCGCCCAACATGGCTGCTGGACATGGCTGTGCAGGCTGCTAAGTCCTCACAGTTGTTGGATGTGGCTGAGCATCTTGACCGCCCAACAAGGCTGCTGGACATGGCTGTGCAGGCTGCTAAGTCCTCACATTTGTTGGATGTGGCTGAGCATCTTGACCACTCAACATGGCTGCTGGACATGGTGTTGCAGGCTCATAAGCCATCATTTGTCTTACATGATTGAGCATCTTGACCAGTCATGGCTGCTGAGACAAATATTTCTAAGATTAACTTGTTTTGGAGATATACACTCTTATACTGAAGTTTCTTAAGTCACAACTATAAAACAGATAAATTCCAGTTGTACACAACTTTATAATAAACACAACTGCCATGTTTTTGTGCTAAAACTGATGCGAAGCCTATACTTAGCTTAGAATTTAAAATTTCACCACCACCACTGCCTCCGCCACCACCACCACCACTGAAACAAAACAGACAATGAAGCTACAAATAAACAGGACTCCACCTCAGGCCTCCATCTTTTTGCAGATATGGCAAGGTTAAAGCTAGCCACAAGAAGTCTAAAATTCAGAAATTTTCTGTCACTTCATAAACTTAATTATAGCCTTATAAAATTTAACATGCTCTCCTCTCGTTTACCCGAGATGTTCTTGCTGACATTGTTCTGTGGATGGGTGCCACATAGGATATCATTTCCAATGGCCCACGAATCTTTCGTTATTACTAAATTGGTGGCTGTAGATCTGCAGAAAAAAAAAAATGGCACACAAGATCAGCATTAGCACCTTTTGTTTTGTAAAAGGCACTGACTACAGAAAACTGACTTGCATTCATGTATGAGACAAGCATTATAGAAAATGAAAGGAATTATTCTCTGCTATATTTGTTGTATAGCATGATATGTAAGCAAGTGCTGCCCGAATAGGTTAGGTGAAAGATTAACCCTACTTCTTTGTGTTGCCTGAATAGGTTAGGTGAAAGATTAACCCTATGTCTTTGTGTTGCCTGAATAGGTTAAGTGAAAGATTAACCCTACTTCTTTGTGTTGGCTGAATAGGTTAAGTGAAAGATTAACCCTACTTCTTTGTGTTGCCTGATTAGGTTAAGTGAAAGATTAACCCTACTTCTTTGTGTTGGCTGAATAGGTTAAGTGAAAGATTAACCCTACTTCTTTGTGTTGGCTGAATAGGTTAAGTGAAAGATTAACCCTACTTCTTTGTGCTGCCTGAATAGGTTAGGTGAAAGATTAACCCTACTTCTTTGTGATTGAGGTTGTTAGTCATGTCAGATCCTAATCCCTGTCCACAGGGCAAAGCTCATAATTCTCTCCAGATTCTGATAGGACCCCCAAGGCTTTTGGCCCATGCTAATGTCCTCAGGCCATGCTCAACATCTCAGATCTGCATGGTTTGGGCACTCTTGAAGGATATGTTCTGAATTCTGGATTCCACTGAAACACAGACTATGTGTGAGACATTTTCAGTTGATGCAGGTGGCTCAGTATTCTGCTGTGGCCTGTCCTTCGGTGAAAGAAGAGGGTCCGCTGATGTTTTTTTTAGATGGTGCAGTGGATCTGGTTTGTTGGTGAATTTCAGTTGCTGCATCCATTCAGATCTGCATTGGTTACAGATTATAGTTTGTGCCTCTTGGTAGTTTACTGGGTGGTTTGTTTGTGTTTAATTACTGCCTACTTTGGGCAGGGCATCAGCTATTTCATTGCCAGCTGTTCCACAGTGGGATAGTATCCACTGTAGGGTCACAGTTGTTGACAGTGTAGGGTGCTTCACTTCTGATGTTATTTCCTGTGTGTTTGTCTGTGGGTTAGTTGTTGTTTTTAGTGATTCTAGAAGTGCCCTGCAGTTTGTGATTTTATATTTTTAATATTCTGTGGGCTTTGAGGAGGGCTGTTGTAGTTGGAGGAAATCTTTCCAGCCATGATGGCCTTTTTTGGTATGTCTTTCATCTGAATCTTTTGTGAACACCCTTTGTTTCTACTACAGCTTTTTCTGCAGATATCTGAAGTGTTGTTGGACAGTCCTTCCTGTGTATGCCACGCATTTCTGTGAGGACTGATATCTCTGCACAGTAATTGTGCTTCGTCCACAGTTTGGAGTGTACTGATTTCTTTCTGAGAAGTGGAAAGGAGGTCTCTGTAGTGTTGTTGCAGCTGTGTTGTCAGATGGCTGAAGCTGGTTCTTTTCAGAGAGCTGGAGAAATAATTCCTTCTTGAGGAACACCTTGGCTCAGGGTGACTCTGTGGCTTAGTTTTCCGTTCAACTTGACCCTGACTGTTCTATATCTCAGGAAATGCCATATCCACCAAAACATTGATTCTTCAACTTTGTTGTTCTGGTTGGTAATAACAGCAGGGGTGAAGACACCGTTTGATTCGGCAGTAAGCAGCCCACAAGGGTGAAGACATTATTGAAAGAGTGAAAATAGAAGTTTTACTTACATGTCTTCTGTGAACAGAAAACTGTCCTCCAGTCTGATTGGTGGCATTACCTTTTCTGTTCGATGCGCCATCCAACGAAGTTTTACAAAATAGCATAAAAAGTCCACAAATCAATTTTAGTTTAAAATGATAGTGCAAAATAGAGTCCAAGTTTTGGAAAAGTGATTAATTTTATGTATGTACTGACTGTTAAAGCGACACCGACCGAACGACTGAAATAGTGCATGAAATTTCTAACAAGCGTCCACCTACTCAAATCACGTGGGAAAAGCCACGAGGCGTGCAAGATGGCGGTCTCGTGCTTGACTTCAGTGTTGAGTGAACATCGTTTATGTATGTAAACTTTGTGCCTCCTTGTTAATAAGATTATTTTTAAAAAATTGTTCACTGAACTCATAAACAAGACCTAGAAGTCTGAAGTGAAGTAAACCAGTACAGAAATGCCACTGGATTTAATCCATGTTAAGAACTTTTGAGCGTGTTATCTTAGTGTTATTACCACATTCAAATGTTGGCTTTGAGAGTTTGTTTTTTTTAAGCATCGTGAGTCTTATCAAGTGAACACAACAGGGCAAAGAAAAAGAGGCAGACCGCGTGAAACTCAGAAGAGGATATTGTTAAGAGAGGCCAAATTAACAGGCATAAAATCCCTTGATGAGCTTGAAAAAAGACTCGCCGAAGACAGGAAAATTGGCGAACTATTCTGCGAGCCCTGTGTGACGTTTAACGGCACGGGAAGGAGATAAGATCATGAGACTGGTCAAATCTAAACAGAGAAATAAAGCTAACCCAAAAATTCTTCGTGCTGCTTTAATGGTCGAATTCAGCTGATGAAAACAGGGACGTGTTACTTCCATTTTACGTTTCCTCTCAAAGTTATAAAAGATGTGAGAATAATGGCTGCACATCCAAAAAAATAAACAAATAATCTGCGGGAGATGAAGCCTATGCGTCATTTTATGGAGTGGGTGGGTGAGTGGGTAGGGAATTTGGAGAAGGTACACACCGAAAAAAAAAAGGCCCCGGGTTTCACCCAGCCTCTAAAAATGGGCACCAGAGAAATCGGGGATGGTAAAACAGCCAGGTGTGATACTGACCACTTCACATTTTCATGTGCCGAAGGCCTTGGAAAATACGGAGCCTAAAACCGTATTCCCCAATATGCCTCGATGGCATGGAAAAGGGAATTTTATCTTTACTTTTACCTAGGGAAGGCAAACCAAAGGTAGCCAGATAAAATTTGAGAACCACTGGTGTAAGTTAGGCTTCGGCGACGGGTTAACCACCAGCCAGGCTAAACCTATCAAATGCCCCGCCCTCTCCGACCCATACTGTCCTATCTCATGATACATGGTCTGTTTCCTCTATAGTTGTGACCGCTGCTATTATATGACCGTTTATTACAAAAGACCAGACACAAACAGACAAAGTCAGTGTCTGTAGGATAACATAACGTGCTTGTTTAGCAATAATAGTTATATTCATTGAAGCCCAGTTCCCTGCACTGCCGGTCCCCTAACCTTATGTCTGTTCAGCCATTATGTTATATATTTAAGTATAAATTCTTTCTGCATGCAGTATATTCATAAAACTGATGATTTATCTTTAGCTATCATCATCATCATCAGGTGCCATGCCGACCGGCGTTGGCTATTATGCTTCTCCAGAGTACATGATTCTTCATGCAGGCCATCAGCTCAGTTGGTGATCTCCTCTCACACCATCCCGTCAGACTGTTCAGTATCATTTCTCTCTGTCTTCCCCTGCCTCTTCTTCCTTCTATTTTTCCTGTTGTTATAATATTTTCAATGCCCCTTCTTCTCATTGCATGTCCCATGAAAGTACATTGTCTCTCTCTCTTATCTTTTTGACAATATTTTTTTGTCTCTCCAACTCTTATCATGCATTCTTCATAAACCACATTTATTCTGCTTCCAATGATTTTTGTGCAGACCTGTCTGTTATCCATGATTCGCTTCCATGTAACAAGATAGGTTCAATATAACATTTTAGGACTCGTTTTCTAACATTCATTGATAAAGATGTGTTAGCTAATGTGTTTCTCATTCTCTGAAATGCAGTCTTTGCTTGGCCTATTGTGTTCCTAATTTCTGTTCTGCATTTCCCGTCTGAAGTTATTACTGGTCTAAGGTATTTAAATTTCTGCACCTGGTTTAGAATAGTTTCGTTTAATTTAATACTGCATGTTCATGGATTCTGTTTCTTAGATATAACCATAGTCTCTGTCTTTTTGATGTTCAAAGATGCGAACGAAGAAGAAGAAGATGTTCAAAGTAAGGCCTTTCTGTTCACTTCCTTTGGCGACTTTATTCAAGAGATTTTGCAGGTCTTGTTGGTTTTCAGCTATCAGTACTGTGTCGTCAGCATACCGAAGGTTGTTAATATTGTATCCTCCAATTTGTATGCCTGGTTCTGTGATGATCATTCTTAGAATATTCTCGTTGTACAGAGAAAAAAAGGTCCGGAGATACTACACATCCTTGTTGCACCCTTTGTTTTATAGGTTGACATTTTCCAGTTCTATTTACATAGCTATGCCAGCTATGTAAGCTGAAACTATTGCACTGAAGAAAGCACAGCTCTGCCGCCGTCAATCTTCTCTGGTATGATGATGGAACATAGTGGTGATAAGTATCAGAGAGAAACAACAGGCTAACTGTAAACCATAAATCATTTTTAAAAAGCACGGACAAAAGTTGCTGGTAACACCCTACGAGGGAAGACATTGGGAGGGGGTAGTGACAACTGGTCAACGTATACCACAATGAGGCCATCCTCCTTCAAGACACGCCGCATGATGATGATTAACACCACAGCTTTACAACCAAAATAACTACAGTGTGCAATGATAAATACACCAAGTTACCCGCCCATACATCAAAACGCTATGCACGCAGTGACTGACAGAAGCCATTACATTAGGCACAAAAACTAAAGATAGGATGCTGTCTTTTGCTATCTCGTTTGAGGAGGAGACGAGACCCCAGACTAGGGGTTAGATCCGAGCGTACGCCGACAGAAGGCTGCAGCACAAAAACAGTTAAAAGGCTCTGGTAAGGGTAGGTGTGAGAAAGACTCTCTTGTTCAAAAGACTCTAGTCAAGGATAGATGTTAGAAAGACTCTGATCAAGGATAGTTGTTAGAAAGACCCTGGTCAAGGTCAGTTGTTAGAAAGACTGCTATGGCAGATCACGCTAAATCAGACATGCTTAAGATACTCATGAAAAAAACAATGCTCATCACCTCCTAGCTGCCATCTCCCTGTTTAAAAAAAACTGTCTTCTATGACAGCGGTTCCCAAACTTCTTTGGCTTGCGTACCCCTTGGCAGTCTATTTCTATAAATTGTACCCTTCATATCAGCAAATATTGCTTGTTACTTTTATAGCTGACAACGTAGTTATCCGTCTCCGCCATTATCCAACAGCTTCACGCATACCCCTAATCATCCTTTCACGCACCTGTAACATCTATCTATGTTTCTTTAAGGGTGCTCGGTTGAATTTCAACTGCATCCCACCTACTGTGTACAAATCGTACCGAGAATTGGAAACTAAAAGCAGCACCCATCAATCTGTTCCCCAGGCCTAACCTTTCATTTAATTAATATACATGTCAAAGCAAGCTATCAGACATCGTAGTGCATCGTACAACAAATATTTACGCTGGACTAATATTACATGAGAAGAAACCACATCAAAACTATAATATTTGATCAGGGAGAAAATATAAGTGGTTATATTTATTAACTTAGAGTGTACTGAGAAATTATGACAGTGCTCAGAGACAAGGGATATACATAGAGGGAAGCAGAGAATAACTCCAAGAACAGGGGTGACTGGAGAGCCTTTATCCGTGGCCTATGCTATCTAGGGAGTGAACGACGATGATGACGACGATGATGATGATGATGATTAACGAAACGTCACATCAACGACTACTGGGTGACAACCAGAACCAGTGTATGGACAAACACCATATGGGTCATAGAACAAATACTCAAAATCCAAGAACTAAAACATGGGATCAAAATCATCAATTACTCGTGGATCTCATTTTTATTCTTCCAAAAACTGTCTCATTAAACATTCAGAATGGCCTTCACTGACTTCTTCTTCTTCTTCTTCGTTCGCTTCTACCTCCAAGACCGCCCCGCGATCCTATTGAATTTACTCCTGTGGTCCTCGATAGGTCCCGTGGTCTCCCTGTGGTCCCCGAAAGAGGTCCACAGGAGGTTCAGAGTATCGCAGGGCTTGAGCCTGTATTCTCGGTGGGTCTCAGAAGTGGGACTGCGTGACACCGTGGTTTTCGTTGCACCAGTTTAATCTCTCTCTCTCTCTCTCTCTCTGAACCTTAAGTGCCCAGGGCACATGGGGCTTCCGCAAGGGTTTTCCACAAATGCCTGTCCTTCGCCTTTTTTTCTGCTCTTGCCCAGGTGAGCCCTTTATTGCTCAACATCCTTTCTGTTGTTCTTCTCCATGTCTCTTTTTGTCTACCCTTACTTCTGCTCCCCTGTGGTGTCCATCTTAGTGCTATTTTTGGTAGTGAGTTGTCAGTCATTCGAAGCACATGTCCCAACCATCGCCAGCGTCTTTCCTCAATAATTGTTGTCAGTGGTTTCATCTGCATTTCTGCTAATAATATGTTATTTCTTATGGTGTTTGGCCAAAATATTTTTCTAATTCTTCGTAAACATTTAGTCTGGAAAGAATTCAGCTTGTTTTAGTTTAATCTAGAGTTGGACTTTCTCACCGGAAAACCTCGTTATGTTTTGGATATCAGTATATCCCCGCTGGGTGAGAGGTGGTTGCCCATCCAGCCTAGAGTTGGACTTTCTCACCGGAAAACATCGACGTGTTTTGGGATACCCGTGTATCCCAGCAGGGTGAGAGGTGGTTGCCCATCCAGTCCAGCGTTGGATTTTCTCACCGGTAAACCTCAGCGTGATTAGGATACGCATACATCCCCGCCGGGTGACAGGTGGTTGCCTGTCTAGACTGCACTGGTCCAGTGTCTCCGACTTCAGCATTTTGTGGTTGTGGCCGCGCCCCTTCCTAGTTGTGACAAGGACCGAGCTTTTGTCCAGGAGGACGAATCCTCGCCACTAGTAAGTTTCACCCCTGGTTGAGCCGGTTTAGGCGTATTATCCCTGCATGGGCGTATTTAGGACGTGACCGGTCTGTAGAGCGGAGGTACCGTGACATGCGTAGCCATCAAATTTCACCCCTGGTTTAAGCCAGTTTAGGCCAATTTCACATTGGCCGGGAGGAGTTTCACTCCACGCATGGCATCCGAAGAATGCCGACAGCAGTGCCTTAACCCGGTTCAGGCAATACGGCCCGGTACGAGTGCACATAGGTCGTGGCCGACCTCCAGACCACAGGTGCCGTGATTTGAGCGTCCTGACCTTGAGACTACTGATTACTTCACTTAATCCTTTCTTTCACCTTTTTCACAGTGGCGCCGCGTGGCAACCCCATTCGCACCTTTCTTCACTAGCCGGGAGGAGCCCCACTCCACGCACAGCAGCTGAAGAATCTCGCCAGTAGCGGTAGATGAGCTACCTAACATGACTCTCATCTACCCGAAGCGTCTGGTTTTCAGGCGCCAGATATCGCCTTCACCCCTTCTCCTGTCAGTTTGAACAGTTCTGCCATGAGAAGGCCAGGAGCTGGACTTCACTGTCAGAGGCTATTTGAGACGCACGCCTTGGAGAAATTTGATTGGAGTGGAGAGCATATCCCCCACCCCACCAGTACCTCAAACAAAGGGAGGGTGTGGTATTATACACGGACGGCTCAGTGACTAAAGTAAGTAAAAGCGGATGTGGCTTTGCAGCCTACAACAACGGAAGAGTTGTGGCAACGAGATCGGTCGGGGGTCTTTCCATTCACCACATCCAGGATGCGCATAGAGACTGAGGCGGGAATCGGGTGGCTGGTAGATCAGGAAGTGTCTCACAGTGTTGCTGCTGCAGACTCACTGAGCTTGATGAGGAAGATTGAAAAGAATTTTCTTCCGAGAGAATGGGTAAACCTGTTGAGGCACTCATATATGAGGGGATTAGCGTGGATCTTCTGTCCAGGGCATGCGGGCGTGCATGGAAATGAGTTAACTGAAAGACTGACTGTGCAGGCTGAAAATGGATAAAGAGAACATTGTGAAGGCTGTATTAGAAAGATTGCATGAAGATGGAGTGGATGTGTAGCAATTTTGTAAAAATTATGAATGTATATTTTCTGTTATTTCTTAAATTATTTATTATTTTGATGGTACAGGAATTTGCTAATTACATGGATTATACATTACATCTTACTATAAAGAAGTGAACACGAATAATATTCTGGCCTGTGATCTCCTTTCGCTCTATCCTCTCTCTCATTCATCAAAACAATACACAGTATGAAGGGAAAAAGACGAATATGATTCTTCATCAGTTAATCATCAGTTTATATTGTTGTTAATCATCAGATTGTCATCAACAAAATCAAATCAATTTCCTTTAATATTTGGTTCCTCCAAAAGATACAAACAACGGAATAACAGAAATCAGTGTGACATCTTATGTATCATGGGTTATTTTGATTTTTTTTTAAACACAGAATCGTTCCTTGCAAAATTCTTTAATCCACATCATTAAAGATTAAGTGTCTGAATATAATCAGAGGCACTAATAGGTAATAACTGCGTACAACAATCATATACATAACATTCAGAATATATATTTTTATGTGCACATATGACTATAAACCCTCAGTTCGCACGTAATAAAACATTTGAATCTTACATAGACAATTACACCTTAACCATGTTGTGATTATTCATGTACCATTCAACTAACACAATCACTACCTAGTTGAATCGGGAGTGAACCAGAGAAGTCGACTGCACAGCTCGCATGCATCCACATCACAGAGTATAAACCAAATATTAACCTACATATATGTTGGTTCTCCTTCGATGAACAAACATTCTCATTTGCACTTGAGCAATAACATGACTCCCCCGATCTGCTGGCCTCCTACATGCTCAGCTTAAAAATCCTGACTGATTAAAATTCTCTAACAATTTCATTATATATTGGGTCCTCGAACTGGCCTCACTCAGACTTGCGCACTCCTGAGCTACCCAGCTGCTGACCCATTATTTCTTACGTTAGGGTTGCCAATCAACCTAGGTTTGCTATGTTCTTATCTCCTCCCTTACAGATGGACAATGTGCATATACAGAGATTGATGAAGTTGGTACAGAGCAAAGGTGCTGGTAGAAAAGCTGGAGAAAACATATAATAAACAACCAACATTTGATGGGAACTATTAGTAGACAGACTTTTCGGTGGATGTTGGAGTATGCGGCAGAGCACATATGAAAGTGGTCTGTATGCAGCGATGCCGAATTCTGAATTTTAAAAAGATTTTGGCAGGAAGGACAAAAAAATTGAATTATTTTGATTCAAGAAAATCAACTACCTTGCCTGAAGCTATTCATCTCTTTGAGATCACATTAAGAATCATTGTCTTATCATTAATTTATGTTCAGCTAGACAAAATGAGTTCACTGATTGAAACTTCCTATGAGGAAATGAAGAAATGATCAAAGACATCAACAAGTTGTGGTAAAATATGTTGGAAGTTCTAAATGTGTCATAGAACTTTTATAATTAAAAAATCTTGCATAGTTTTATGCAAAAAAAAAAAAGCATATGTTAATTTTTTCTCCTGTCATTTTTGATGGATTACGACTAGTTATTAAAAAAAATAAAAAGATATTCACAAATTATGCATGAAAAATTCACAAGATGAATATCATGTATTACCAAACAGAACTAATAACAGAAACATTATAATAATGAAATAAAGATGTCACTGAATATCTTTATATAGTTTAATAGATGAAACACAGACGCAAGTGTAAGGCACTTAATAATCTTTACATAGCCAATGGATGAAACACAGAGGTATGTGTAAGGCACTTAATAATCTTTACATAGGCAATGGATAAAACACAGAGGTATGCGTAAGGCACTTAATAATCTTTACATAGGCAATGGATGAAACACAGAGGTATGCGTAAGGCACTTAATAATCTTTACATAGCCACTGGATAAAACACAGAGGTATGTGTAAGGCACGTAATAATCTTTACATAGCCACTAGATAAAACACAGAAGTATGTGTAAGGCACGTAATAATCTTTACATAGTCACTGGATAAAACACAGAAGTATGTGTAAGGCACGTAATAATCTTTACATAGCCACTGGATAAAAACACAGAGGCAAGTGTAAGACTAAATGTAAACATGCAGTGTAAGAAAATATTTGATGCAAGCTCAGAAAAATCATGTTCTAAATAACAGCCGTGTAAAGTTTCTTCAAATTTACAATATCTCATTGATGACAAACAGCACTGAAAGTCGAAACATTCTCAGACAACCAGTACCTCTTCAGCTAATCAATATCAATCTTATAAAACATGTGACACCAAGAATATAACAAATAGGGCATCTGTGAAATAGCTTTGATTAATAAAAATAACTTGTAAATTCTGTTGATGGATACAGTAGTAGATGGAGGTGAAGAACAATTATGTTGAAAGGTAAAACAGCTTTGTGTAGGATGTTGATGCGAAATCTAAAAGGAAATTTTCAAAATCCCATGAAAGTTGAAGGAGGTTTAATGTATGTTTCTTTTTTTTTTCATAAAGAAAGAAACTCATTCATTTATTCATTTGCACGTCCCTTGCAGAACTTTGCCTCCCTAACAGCACTCCTGTAGGCCCCTCGGTTGTGAGCAAGATGGCCTGCTGCTGATGCATCCATTTGCAGATTATCAACGATGTCTTGCAGCCATCTTTGTCTTGGTCTTCCTCTCTTCCTTTTTCCCATTATGTACCCTTTCAAGATGACCTTCTCTAGATTATCATGGCATTTAATGTGTCCAAAATATTTAAGTTTTCTCTCTTTAAAATCCTCTTTACTAGCCAGCCTTCTTCAATATTAAGTTCTTGTAGTATGGATATATTTGTTCTTTTTTTGTGTCCATGATATTTGAAGAACTCTTCTGTAGCATTTACATTCAAAGGCATTTATGAGTTTCTCATCTGTTTTGTTAAATGTCCAGGTCTCACAGGCATATGTTGCGATGGGAAAGATGCATGCTCTTAAAAATCTGATTTTTCTAGTTCTATCTGTTCCTCTCCAAAGCTTCTTTAGTTGTTTTACTTTTTGAAGAGGGATGGATGTCCTCCTTTTAATTTCCCTCATTGTATCTCCATTATTAGTTAGTAGTGATCCAAGATAATCAAAACTGTCCACTTCTTCCAATTTTTCCTCACTGATACATATATCAGCTGCCTTGTTTGTTTTGTCAGTTGTAACCAACTTAGTTTTCTTCACATTGAGATAGAGGTTTTGATCTTCACTATTCTTACAGATGGACATAATTAGTTTTTCTTTTCCTTCTTGTGTTATGGACAGTAATACTGTGTCATTAACATATCTAATCTTTGGTATTTTATAACCTTCAATTTTTATGGCATCATAATATTCTTTGTCTACATTGTCTGTAACATTCCTCATTATATTTTCAGTATACAAATTAAATAAGTACGGCGGCAATATACACCCCTAACGGCAACCAAGTTGTTGTTTCATCTTTTTATTCTTACTGCTGCTTGTTGGTCTAGATACATCGGTGATGTTAATTGTATCAAATGTGTTGGAAATCCCATTTTTTTCCATTATTTCCCAAAGTTTCTGGTGTTGTACACAATCAAATGCCTTTGCAGAGATAAAGTGTAGACATTAGGATTGATGCCACTGTTCAGATGTGAACTGCAAACATATGTGACCAATAATAATATGTGGAAATGGAATGTAAATATTTATGACAATGCTGCTATGTGGTTTTGAAATGTGGGCATTTATAGCCAAAGGTTCCATGAGGAGAGGTAAAGGTAAAGGGTAAAATTCCCATTTCCAAGCCATTTAAGCCATACTGGGGAATACGGTGTTAGGCCCGTATTTTCCATGACCTTCGGCACATGAAAGTGTGGAGAGGAACCATAAATATTTATGAAATTGCTGCTTTGTGTAGATGAACAATAGACATTTGGGACCAAAGGTAGCATGTGGAGATGTGAAATGCAGGCATTCATGAATAATACTGCTATGCAGGGAGAGGTAAATTGTAGACATTTATGATAAAAAGCTACAATACAGATGCAAAATGCATGATATATGTGTGATAAGTTGGTAGTAAAGAAGGGGTAGGGAAGGCAGAGAGAGAGAGATAGAGATTGATTGACTGATTGATCTTTATTTCAAAAGAGTTAAGAATAGAGAGAGAGAGAGAGACAGAGACAGAGACAGAGAGAGATGCAATGGCAATCTAGCTGAGAAAAAGTTGGGTGGAACAGGTGAATGTGGTTGGGGTACAGGGTTTTGTAATCTAGTTTGGGGGGGGGGGGGGTTCTGGAATATAAGTTACAGATGAGGAAATAGCAGAGAAAGAATATGATTGTGATGAAAGGCGATGTGACCAAAACTACTGTAAAAATTTATAGCTACTTTGTGGAAATGAAATGAAGACATTTACAACCAGTAACAGATTAACAACCACCTAGGCCCCGAAACTATACACAGCTAGGGCCCCATCTGACATAAAACTCATTTTAAAAAAATCTGCTTCAGCTGAGTTTTTTTTAAACTCCTGGACAGTGAGCTGCCTGTCCATAGGCCTAAGTCTGTTAAGCCTAATGGATAATCCACCATTGCTAAATGATCAATGCTCTTCGTGGAAGTGAATTATTTCATTGCTTCACAAGGCACTTTTGTTTGGAATTTTTAAAAAAAATGCACTTCTCTCTTTAATATAAAGGCAGTTTATAATGGAAGATGTACCAGAGTGTTAAATTCTGCAGTTAATGTGATCCCTAAATCTCTATTTCTACTACCTTCCTATAGTTTGACTCAACTTGTGAGTGGCTGTGTAAAAGTTTTGAATTCTATCATTTTTTAAAATATCAATAAAATAACATCAAAGCACAAGTCTTGGTTATGGTCTAATTTATATGGTCTAGGTCATTGTCACTGCACTCTGGACTTGTCTTTAGGTGCTCAGATCCCCCTCAACATACCCATCAGTGCCCTGTGACTGATAGTATCTGTCCTGTGTTGGGTTGACAAGTCCTCTCACATGTCCAGAATGCCTTTCATTCCTGGCCGTGCCAGTCTGTAATTCCCAGCTCTTTCCGTCTAAGCAGTGATGTGGATTCACTGCCCTCGAAGTTCCGCACTCTGCCTATCTCTCTAAGCTCACTGACGTCAGCTTGATCCAGTGGTTGTCCATATGTGATGATGGCAGAGCCAGGCAGTCTATCAGCTCTCTCATTTCCCTGGATGCCCACGTGCCCAGAGACATAGATGAAGGTGACTCTGTGATTCACCGATTTCTGCCTGTGTATAGAACCTTCTGGATCATCCTCATTGAATCACTTAGTAGCAGACATGGGTGTAGTCTTGTAACTCCAGCCAGATGAATGCTTTCACTACCACCATCACCTCCATTGTCATGCTTATTGTAGTCTTAGTGAAGGCACTGCTGGCCCTCTGGATTGTTCTGCCTGGCGAAAGTGCTGTGAATGCCCATGCACTCCTTTGATGTCATACAATGGACCCATCTGTGTAAATCACATGTGCCTCACTGGAGTTTTCACTGATGTTGACCTCAGCATTCACAGCAAGTGGATTCTGCTCCTTGTTTCTCTTGTCAAGCGTGACAATACAAGAGAAGGTGCCCCTGAACACTGGAGGCTCATCCTTGCGGAGTTGATATTGTTGGGTTCACAGACATGCTTGATGTCTTGATTAGCTTGAGGACATAAAGAAGGAGCTGAATTTTCCATTTTCTTCAGTCAGTAGTGAAGTTGGTGGCAGTAATATTTACAGATCTTTAAGTATATTTGGTGTCATGGTGGTGTAGCTCTTAGTGCACTTGCCTGCCAATCAGAAGGTCACTTGCCTGCCAATCAGGTCTCTCAATCAGTTTCACATTTGGGCGGAATTTTTTTCAGACCGACTGGCACAGGGGTCAACCCAGCCTCAAAAAATGAGTACCTGGGGTTTCCTTAGGAAATCAAAGGCAGTGAGGCAAGTGCTGGTATCCCTACCTCAAATACTGTAATGGCCTAGAAATGTGAAGGCACTAACTTTTCACGCCCCTATGACATGCAAATGCTATGGGACTTAGCTTTAGATATATATTTACTCATAATTTGGAAGTCTTCACTATACTGAGTAAACATTCATACTGTTTTTTTTCCTATCATTATTTTTGCAGATTTATATAATAATAATAATTAATAATAAATGATAATAATAATAATAATACATGACAAAAAGTAACCACAAACCAAAGGACAAGACCACTGAAAAGACTCAAAAGAGTCAGAATTTTTCAGTGACTTCCAGTTACTTTTTTTAACTCACCCTCATATAATGACTCTTTTCCTCTTAGCAGGCAGTTTTGACATGGGTAGATGTTAACTGTCTATCAACTTCCCTAGCATTATTTTGCTGAGCAGTTTCTCTCATTGACTGACCTGGTGCTACTGACTACAGCAACAACAATTTATTTCTGCAATGTCTAATCTCTTTGCTCTTGTATTTTTACATCACAAAATGAATGTGAGGATTTAAATAGTTCATGACTTTTCATGACAGCCAAATAGTTCTGTTCTCCTTAATTATAAAAAAAAAATGTTTGAATAATTCTACAAAGCAATCTCAGATAACTCATATTTCTTCTATCTTCCTGGAACTGCAAACTGATGTTATCTGCAGCTGATGTGGTGAAATGTTGAGGCACAGCATCATATCAACTGGAGCAGATTATGGTGGCTATTATCTTTTTCAGTCTTTGAATGAAACCAAAAAAAGCAGCTGGTGTGCAATACTTCTTTAGCAGACTCCACCATCTCTAGTAATCTCTGCCCCATTAGCTAGGCTAAGTTTGTTGCCGGGGGAGGGGGTACTAATAGAGAGGTGGGACAGGGTCTGAGTCAGCCATGGTTTGCCAACCCTGAACGGTTGCTGGCTGCCTTAACTGAACAGCATCTTCACACACACCCCCCCCCCCCCAATAATTTATTAAGAAGAAGAGAGAAGAAGAAAAACATCATTAAAAATGTGAAAAAAAAAAAAATGTTAATTAAATTCAAAAATAACAAAACAAACTATACAGAGATCACAGCATCTTCAATAATAACAAAAAAAAATGTGACTAAACTCAAAACAACTAAAAAAAAAAAATGTAGCTCCTAATCCTCAATGTTAGTGATGGTCTGGTAGTTTCTGAAGGACTGATGCAATCTTGATGTTTCTGAAACTGACAGATAAAATTATAAATTTTTTTAAGATCTGAGCAAATTACAAGACTTAGGTTTATGAAATCTTGTCAAAAAAATAAAGAGAGAGACAATGTACTTTCATAGGACATGCAATGAAAGAGGGGGACATTGAAAATGTTATAACAACAGGAAAAATAGAGGGAAGAAGAGGCAGGGGAAGACAGTGAGAAATAATACTGGACAGTCTGACAAGATGGTATGAGAGGAGATCACCAACTGGGCTGATGGCCTGCATGAAGGATCGTGTACTCTGGAGAAGCACGATAGCCAACGCCAGTCAGCACAGCAACTGATGATGATGATAGATTTCTAAAAAATTCTACAAATAACTTATTTAATCTGATTAATATGCTTCTGTATTGTAATTTTTTCCAAGGCCATGCTGAAAATAGTCCTGATGATTAATTTGGGTTTTGCAACAACTCTTGAAGTATTTGAAATATCACTCCCCCCCCCCCCCCCCAAACCAAAAGGAATTACTTTTAGTAGAAAGCCATTGTATTTAAAGCTGACCAATGAAAGTGCAGGGAATAGTCTTTCACCAATCATACAAATTTCAGTTTTCTTTTTTCCTAGTCTTGAAGTTACCAACATTTTTTTTAGAATTTCAAACTTTCTAATATAAACATTTCAGTTATGATCATCATCATTAAAAAAAAAAACCACTGTATATTAAATGATGGCTTAAATTCAGTCTCTTTTCTTGCTTTCTATAACAAATTTAATCACCATCTTGTTATTTATTTATCTATAGTTAGCCAAAGATAGATTTAAAGGAAAAGGTAAAGAAGGTAAAATCCCAGTTTCTGTGACATTAAGGGATACTGTGTTAGGCCCATATTTCCAAGATCTCCATGAATGGAAGTGTGATGTGGTCAGTATCATGTCTAGCCACATTTACCTTCCCAGATTTCTCTGGTACCTATTTTTAGAAGCTGGGTGGACCCCGGGGACTTTTTATTGGTTGGGGTGGTACCAGAAAAAATCTTCACTGCTAGAACCTGAACCTGGTACCACTGGATTGGTAGACAGAGTGCTTCATAACTCAGCCAACTAGACCACCAAAGATAGATTTAGTGAAAGAAAAATCAAATATTTCAGTTATGAGACAAATACTGAATGAAACTTTCGTGTGAAAACTGGCAAGATGTAAGGAAGAGATTTCAAGCAAAAAAAAAAAAAAAAGCAACTATGTAAGGCAGTCTGCAGCAGCAGTGACCCAACATCTTCAAGCAACATTTATATACAAGGCAGATGTTGCATATGTATCTGCAATTTAAAACTTCAGTTCTCTGCACCCAATGATGTAATCATAGACCAGGATGGTGACACTAGAAAGGAAGTTAGGATCAGAATTGCAAAAGCAGCATCAATCTTCAAGAATCTTGAGAACATATGGAATTCAAAAGTTATAAGCACAAAAACCAAGTTAAGACTATTCAATTCAAATGTAATATCCACCCTCATTTATGCATGCGATAGCTGGAAAACAACTAAAGAAATAGAAAAGAAATTAGACTCTTTTGAAAACAAATGCCTAAGGAAAATACTCGGCATCAAGTGGAATGAATTCAAGAACAATGCAGAGATAAGACAGATGACTGAACAACAACCAGTCTCATGGGTGATCAGGAAAAGGAGATGGACATATGTTGGTCACTTGATGAGAAGAAATGATCAGAGAATCCCAAAACAACCTATCAAGTGGAACACAACAGGCCGAAGAAAAAGGGGCAGACCGCGTGAAACTCTGAAGAGGACATTATTAAGAGAGGCCAAGTTAACAGGCATAAAATCCTTTGATCAGGTTGAAAGACTTGCCGAAGACAGGAAAAATTGGCGAACTACTTTACGAGCCCTATGTGACGTTTAACGGCACGGGAAGGATATAAGATATATAAGAATGATGTAATGACGATTTTGAAACAGCAGATGTCAAGTTGGATAGGAACTGAATCAAAGTATCTTCTCTTATGATTTCAGTAGTAAACATAGGAAACTGGCCAGGGAGATTCCAAGAGGCTCCACTGTAATGGAGAATATAGTACAATATAGTCAGTTTACTTAACTGTCACTGACAATCATATCATCTCTTTAGTAACTTTCTTAACATGATTAAATAAACTGTACCAATGAAAGACTGGGAAAAGGTTAATGAGACTAAAAGACTTCATTCAAATCCCCCTTCAAAACAAAATGTGACTTAGACTGTGATATTGGAATATGGTTCTGCATTATATGTGTCATCCTAGGCTCTCATTAAATGGGTGCTCTACATTATCATAACACTGTAAGATAACAGAATAAGAAGTGAAAACAGACCACATAAAATCTCAGCACCAATGCAAAGATGACAGAACTAGATGTGAAACCAAAAAATCACACAGTCTCAAAACTAAAGCAAAGATGATAGAACTAAATGTGAAAAAAAAAAAAAAAAGCAGCAACACAAAATACCAATTACAAACAAACATTCATTCATTTTCATTCAGCTTTCCAAGCTGTTGCGGCTCACTGCTGCAGACAAGACTCTGTTCTCAGTCTTCTCCTGCCACTTGTCTACTCTGAGGCCTCATAGGTCTTCTTCCAGGTTGTCAGCCACCGTTGTCTTAGTTGGTTTCTGTTAATCTCTTCTGTATAAACCTTTTTTTTTTGTCTGTCTTACTTCATCCATCCTCTCTAAGTGTCCAAGCCATCGCAGTCTGTTGTTTTTCATAATTGTAGCCTCAAGTTATAATTTATTATTTCTTTCTTTCTTTTTTATTTATAATTTTCCAATCTTGTGACATAGGATCTCTAACTGATCCAAAAATTCTCAAGATTCTTCTGTTTTCAAAGATCTGTAGCTGTGCTTCATCTTGTTTTGTAATGCTCCATGTTTCTAAGTCCTACAAGACAGCTGGTCTAACCTGTGTCTTGTATATATTTAGTTGGTGTTGTGGGACAGGATTTTTGATTGCAGCAAGCATCTAAGAGCAAAGTAAGTGTTGTTTTCTGCTTGTATTCTGGCTCTAATTTCATCTCTCACAATGTTGGAGCTATTGAATAATGCCCCCAGATATTTATATCAATTTGTTCTTTAATCTTTAAACCTTCTGTTTGGATCTGATGTTCTTGTTTTCATTTTTTGGCCCTTGCTATCTCATGTATTTAGTTTTCTCAATAATTTATCTTTAGCTCCACTTTTTCTGCTTGTTCATGCAGATGTTTGAAGACTTCTATGGTCTCTTGCACAGCTTCTCCCACAACATCTATACTGTCTTTATATCTTAATAATCTCGTTCTATCGTTAATGATTTCTTCTTTATTTATTATTCCTATAATTTTTTTACAGGACCAGATTGAGCAGCACCGGGGACAGGGCAACACCTTGCTTCAGGCTTGTTCTTATTTGGAATGTTTTTAATTTCCTTCCTTTATATAACATCATGTTTTCTGTTTCCTCAACTTTCTAAACTAAAACAAAGATTACAGGCTTAAATGTGAAACCAGGAAACCATACAACATCTCAGTACTAAAGCAAAGATGACAGAACTAGATGTGAAGCCAGGAAACCAAACATCTCAGTACTAAAGCAAAGATAACAGAACTAGATATAAAACAAGGAAACAAAACAACATCTCAGCACTAAAGCAAAGATGACAGAACTAGATGTGAAGCCAGGAAACCAAACATCTCAGTACTAAAGCAAAGATAACAGAACTAGATGTGAAGCCAGGAAACCAAACATCTCAGTACTAAAGCATAGATGACAGAACTAGATATAAAACCAGGAAACCAAACAACATCTCAGTACTGAAGCAAAGATGACAGAACTAAATGAAACTATAAGGGAAAAAATAGACATATACACATAATCTCAAATCTAAAGCAAAGATGACAGAACTAGATGTGAAACCAGGAAATCACACAGAATCTCAATACAAAAGGAATGATGATAGAACCAGATGCGAAAACAGGAAACCACGCAAAAACCTCAGAATATAGCAAAAATGATGGAACTAGATGTTAAACAAGAAAATATACACAAATCTTATTATTAAAATAAAGACATCAAAACTGGACATGAAAAAAAAGCCATTAAAACAATCTCACAACTACATTGCAGAAAGATAAAAATTTCAGCCAGCAGTTTGAGCCTGTCAATCTGTGCCCCTCCCCCAATCTAAAAATTCCTTCCATGGAGGGAGAAGAATTCCTCATTGGTTGAAAACCTCTGACATAAAAGATATCCTTCAGAACTTCTGCGTTGGACATAAAAAAAAAAAAAAAACAAACATAAAACATAATCTGTAAATATGTTGAATCATGTTTTCTCATTGAAACAAAAACTATGACAGGGCCAGAATTATCAGTTAGAATAAACAAATCCAATACAAACATTTCTTAATAAAATTATAATTTATTAGCAGTAAAGGTAACAGCACTGTCTCATTTATGAAGAACAAGCAAAGACGTGAACAGATGCATGTAAAAAAATTAATAGTATCATGCTTTTCAAATGTTTGGAAAATAACAAAAATGCAGTGGAACAGGCCTCATGCAAAAAAAAAAAAAAAATGTGAACTAGGTTCAAATGTTAAATGCAGCAAAGCTCTATGCGAGTCCATGCAGAATTGCTGAGTGCTGTTAAATTCAAAATGCAAGGTTTACGGAATGAAACAAGAAATGTAAATATTGTACTGCTTAATGATTTTACTGTAAGTTCTACTGGCAACTGTTATGATGATAATCACTATAACCATAAGGATGGTAATGACTGGCATACAGTTTTATGCCAAGAATAAAAAACAGTATTGTATGGTTAGAATGTTTAAACTAGGAAGAAAGTAGGAGCAGCTATATTACTTAGCAACTACAAAGTTGTGACGTTTCGGCGTGAGCCTTAATCATACAAAAACATACAGGACGAAGAAATAGAGAGAGAGAGAGAGGAGATAAAGTATAGATTCACATGCATACTATTAAAAAAAAAATTTTTTTTTTAAAGAGTACTTAGCTGTAAATTGTAAGGTGTGACTTGTCCAGCAGTGTGTATTGTATGGTTAGACCTCAGAGTCTGTGGTTCAGTTCCAGTTAATTCTCTTGTCATTTTTCTTTCTCTCACGTCTAAAAGTACTTTGTCTACGATTTTTTTCAAGGTCTAACCATATGATATTGTGTTCTATTACTTAACTGTGCAAAACCGACATGGTTTCCTATTTGTAAAAAGCTGTATGCCAGGAATAGAAACAGAATAACAAATATTAATTACTAAATTAGTAAGTTTACACAAAAAAAATGATAAGGACAGGACTATTATACCATAGAGACACAGCACTTAAGTAATATGGAGTTAGTGCCCATATTTTCCCCAACCAATCGGAACACCACAGGGTGGCATGATCAGCATCATGTCTGGCTGCCTATATTTTTACAGCTCTGAGAGGAATTGCTAAGCAAGTTTAATAAATTAGTGAGAACAAACAAGTGATTACTATGGATCTGCAGACTGTTTTGTCTCATTGTCATCTCCTTGCTCCTCTGCCTGCTTTTACCACTGCTTTGATTTTTTTTGGTATACTATTATTTTCTTGTTACAGCCAACATGGTTTGACTGTCTGGCTTTTGTATTTTCTACCTCTTTTTTTTTTTTGCAATTTCAAACCAAACTGCTGGTTATCTCATTTTATGAAGATGCTCCAATTTGGCCATCGGTGACCCACAGCTGACATGCTAGCATCAGGGCTGGCGAACCATAGCTGATAAAGGTCTTATTCCACTTCTCCTTCAGCACCCCATTCCAGTAAACAGGCCTAACCTGGCTAACTGGACAGGGACCACCATAGCTTCCCCCCCCCCATGGTGGTAGGGTCTGTACACCCCTTGCTTTTTTATTAGCTCCACTTACAGACTGAAAGAAGTAACAACCATAAGCTGCTTTCAAGCTGACACGAAGTTGTGCTTCAGCATTTCACATCATAAGCTGCAAAGAACATCACCTCAAAGTTCCAGGAAGACAGGCGAAGAAGAATCCCATTTCGGTTACACTTACACATTACACTCCTAGATATTCTCAGAACTAGAAGTTTTAGATGCTTATTCTGCAATCTTCCCATTTGAAATTCATATACTGAGTATAACTTTAGTTTGGTAAATGTAACATACAGACTAAAATAATGAGGGAAAAAAAAACTTGATAAACTGGGGGAACGGGCTCAGAGCAGCATGCATGCTTTTAAAAACCACTCACTAAATCTATTTACTGAACTTTCACCCATAAATAAAAAAATCTCTGTTACACTCATACCAATGCAAGGTGTAGCTTATCAATGTGATGATTTTTTTTTTTTTTTGCTAAAAAAGCCCATCAGAAAAAGCATGATGAGTATCACCAATAGCAGCAAGGGGATTTCCATTCCCATGACAACTTCTTACATAAGCTCAGTGTGGCCTGTTATTGTACAATCATAGCAAATTGCTTTCAGTAAACATGTTAGTAAATCAAGCTTTGTAATGATAAGAAAGAAAATCAAGTAAGTGTTAGTGAACTTCAAACACTGTCACAAACAAAACCATGCACAAATTGTTCATGTTTTAAACAAACAGCAGCACAAATCAAACTGTGCTGGTAAATCCAGTTCTCTTACAAAACTGCAAAAAATGTTATTCAAATTTAACCATTTCCTATCACATGCAAAAGATTTTTTAGACAAACTTGTTTTGGAATTCTATGTCAAAAATTTTACTAAACATAGCTGCTGACAAATAAATTTACTGTTAAATTTTTTTTCACGGACCCACTATAACTCAGCTAGAGTCTCATATTCACGGAATAAAGTCCTGCATGATATCGTATTTTCCCATCACCTACCAACAGCCGTGTATCACAACATAGTCTAGTGTTTCATCACGTAGACAAATATTCTCCATCTTCCGATGCACTTTTTTCTTCAATATTTTGTGCTGAGTAACCACTTTTATACCTGAATTTAACTACTAATATCATCATCATCAGTTCTCTGTACTCCTAATGGAGCATAAGGCATCAACAAAGGTTCCCCAGCTAATCCTGTCTTGAGCAATGAATGTCTTTCTCGCTCTATTTAGTTCCTCCTGTTTTGTGTGGCTCCATGTTCCTTATGGCCTGTCCCTCTTTCTTTTTCCCTTGAGATGTCTAAGTCAAAGCGGTATAGGGGTGTCTTCATCTTCTGACCTCTTAATTAACCACCATTAACATTATGTAGGGAATATAATTATCCAATTTAGTTATCAATTATCAATTTAAAAAATTTCAATATACCAGAAATGTAAAAGTAACATTTAAATAAAAAAAAAAAACCAAGCTGGAAACATGAAGAAGTAAATACACTGGATTCCACATAAAAGAGATCTTGACTTTTTAAAAAAAAAATAGATAGGAAATGGTTAAGTTATTTAACATTTTGCATTGTTTATCTTGTGAATAAGCGTTCATAACTTTCAAAATTGGTCTTGTTGAGAAAATTATAAAAACTCAAGTCTATTTTTGTTTTGTTTTTTTTTAAACAAAGGTTTAAGTAGCTCATGATAATTCTATATATAAAGATGTATGCAAGAGTTTATAATATAATTTACTTTTCTGAATTTCATTTCAGTCTTTCAATTCAGTTTTGAAGTAGCTGACAATTTACAAGTAGCTAAAGGAAAAAAGAGTTTTACTATTTACATGTACATTACTTACACAAAAATTTAAATTTAAACACAAAGGGACATAAGCAAAAGAGAGTTAAACAAGATCCTCCAAAATTAAATTATCACCGGAAGAAAACAAGATATTTGACCAGTGAGGCTATTGTTGCTGTCTAAATGTTTTAAAGAACCACAGTAATATTCATGTATCTGATCCGAAACTGTATTAAATGAATGAGAAAGAACACCCCAAAAAATAAATTAAATAAATAAATAGCACTACAACAGCAGAAAGAGTATAACTGTGGTCAGATTCTTTTGATTCTAAATAACATCATGAAAAAAACAAAAACACGTGCAAGGCAATCACTGAAATTTTGTCGTTTTTTTTTTTTTAAAACAAAAAAGATTGTCACAGGAATATTAAAAAAAACTTACAACAATGCAACACGTTATGGAAATTAAATATTTACTAGAAATATCTTACAGCTGAGTATTTTTTCAATGATAATACTGATATCAATGTAGTATATTTAAATTTTAATATTCGAATTCTATTAAAGTTCTGCTATCAAATAACTGACCTCTGGGAAAACGAACAGAAAAAAAAAATCTTTTTTTTTTAACCATAATAAATACTTCTGTTTTTACACTTTTATGTCCATGTTCCATGACAGCACCATTCAAATTCGTAATGTATCCACATTTTATCTTTTATCAGTTTTGGGGATGAAGCTTTAGGCTGTCTATATTTACAAAATGTATATATATAAAATGTGAATTTTATATAAAATTTTAAAAAATAATGAATTATCTATCTGTTGAATTATACAGCCTGCTTTTTTTTTCAAATTATATGCTGTTCTGAAGTTATTAAAAAGTGTAAACTGCTCAAAGGTTTAATGAAACAAAGTCCAGTATAACTTAAAATTATCTGAATCTACATACTTCAGTGCTTTATCATATTAGAAACCCTAAAAACTAGAACTGCTGTAATCTGATCCCTTTATGAACTACTGGGCTGTAAAATAAGAAAGAAAATGATACAAAAGAACCTCTCCACCTCCACCTCCCCACCCCCAAAAAAAGTCAGCTTCAGCATAATAAAAGAATCTTTGTTAAAATCCATTACTCTAAAGACAAATTAAAAGGCCATTTCACGGGTTAGTTTTTATATGCTTGTTTCAGTCACATACTGTAAATGCTGTGCTTAGTGTTATGTTAGCTCACATTATATAAGTGCAGCAAGCATCAGTTAATGGCATATTGGGGGGTGCAAAATCTTTTAAAGCCTAAAGGCATTGACAAGAAAAGGCCCAACATGATGACTGTCCACACCTCCCTGATGATGGCTTGCATTCCTCCGTGACTGTGGCGGCAAGTATCTTGCTGTCAGGTAATCTCCAAGTGGATGAGACATGAAGAAGCCAATGCCAGAGCCTGTACAACAAATGAAGATAAAAATAAAAGTTGCCCAAATAATTAACCCTTGACAATCCTGGCTTTGTTGTATTGTTTTCAAGAGGGAAAAAAAAACAATAAACTAATGTACGCCTATCATGATGCAGAGCTACCAAAGGCTATAATAATAGTATTCGTATTTTCCTTTACTGTCAAAACATGCTAGAGAGTGAGCTGGGCAGCATTACTCCTGGCTGTCTTTACTTTCTCAGCTCCAAGATGAGCCAGAAACCCAATTCCACCTGGCCAGACTTGAACTACCCACCTTGCTGCGTGAGACTAGTGCGCTAATCACTTCACCACTCAGACACCCATTTTTCACTAAAGGTAAAGGTCCCCATTTTCCACCCATTAAGGTATATTGGGGAATACGGTGGGTTAGGCCCATATTTTACATTACCTTCAGCACATGAAAGTGTGATGTGGTCAGTATCACGCCTGGCCGCATTACCTTCCCAGATTTCTCTGGTACCCATTTTTTTTAGGCTGGGTGGACCCTGGGACCTTTTTGGTGCGTACAAGAAAAAATCCCACTGCTGGGACTGAATCCAGTACCACCGGATTAGTAAACCGAGCGCCTAACCACTCAGCTAACCAGGCCGCCATTTTTCAATAAAACTAGATAAAATTGCTAGTGTAATCATCGGCCACATGATGAGAAGAAACAATCAGAGAATCTCAAAACAACCTATCAAGTGGAACACAACAGCCCGAAGAAAAAGAGATAAACCAACCACGTAAAACTCTAAAAAGGACACTGTTAAGAGAGGCCAAATTAGCAGGCATAAAATCCCTTCATAAGATTGAAAAGCTCACTGAAAACAGGAAAACCTGGCGAAGTACCACGTGAGTCCTATGTGACGTTTAATGGCACGGGAAGGATGTAAGACGTAAGAATGTTTCAGAATCCCCTTCCTTCCCATAGAATATCAAGGGGACAACAACATTCCTCTCCCCACTCCACAAAAAAAAACTAATACCTCTCTTAACAGATGGAAATGGTTCAGAGGTTAACCTAACAAACTAAGAACTGACACCTCTGAACGAGTTCTTAATGTCCCATAGTTCACTTTGAGGATAATGGTTGTATTTCATAACATTAAAACCTATTTTTCATTCCTGCTACTAAATAATACTTATTTCTAGGAAAAAAAGTAAATGGAAGGAGTAATCTAGAGCATGGAAGAAGTGATTGTGGACATGAATGGCATCATGTTGTTCCAAAGCAAGCCACTCACATTTCTGATGACCTTAAATTTGTCATCATGGTAACTGACAAAGCATTCTAAATAACACAGCTAAAACATGCCATCGACTTCCTAACATGAATTTCACGTAAAATGATAGGCATTATAAACTGACTAATTTAAAAACAACAGTTCATAAACACCTTTGACTATAGAATTTTTTTTTTTCCAGTATTTAGACACAAGCCATTCTTAATAAGAAGCTGTAACTATTTCAAACTTTCAATATTTCCTAAAACTGAAACAAATAAAAAAGACCACAAATGCTACTATCTGTAATCAAGTGAATGTGTTTATTAGATTTGTAAACCGTAACACAAATTTTTTTTTTTTCAGTTTTACTTTAAAATTTATTTTGGAAAATAGCTGTAAGAGATATGATGTCAGAATAGAAGCTACAACTATTGATGCCGGTCACAGAGGTAACACATTTTCAATTATTTATGAAATCTCATCAACAAATTTCACAAAAGTATTTATTTAATCCTTCCTTCCTTCCTTCCACCACAAACCCACCCACCCACCCACCCATCCATTTCCTTGGTCAGTGACTGGCTAAGCAAATCATGGCCTGGTACGCCTGGTGGCATCTCGCGGGGCACAACAAATTCTCTCCGCTTCCCACGGTCTGTGGCCAGCCTTGGTACTGTGCCTCCCACCCACAGCTGTGCTGCATGCTACTCATTTCTGCTATTACAACTTCCAGCCACACTGCCTGATCCAACTACTGAAAAGCCACACTAAAAAAAAACAAACAAAAAAAAAGAATATCTGGGTCCACATACCTACTACAACAGCCAGCAAAAACCAGACACTGTAAGTCATCACCAGCAACATTAGAATGTATCCATAGAAGAAGTTTAACAAATGAAGCACTGATTCTACCAGGAACAAGATCTGCCTGTGGAATGAAAGAAGTAAAGCGTGATTTTTTTTTTTTTAACTACAAATCTGACTTCCAAGAACCTTCATTTCTCTCAGTCTTGAAGATCATAACACCTCCCCCCCCCAAAAAAAAAAAAAAACAATACAACTACCACATTTTTATTTATCTTTCTTGTGAAGAAAAGGCCATCTGAGTGGCAAAGTGGTCAGTGCACTAGACTCTCATGACAAATGTCAGGGGTTTGAATCTGGTCAAGGGTGGTACACCCACACCCCCACCCCCCCCAAAAAAAAAATCAGCTGACTGTAGAAATGAATGCCCAACTTCTTCTGGAGTTGGGAAAGGAAAGGCAGCCAGGTGTGATACTGACCATATCACCCTCTAGTGTGCTGACAGGTCAAGGAAACTATGGGCACTAACACCACATCCTTATGTGCCTCTAAGGCATGACAGGGTTACCTTTACCTTTATCTTCTGAAGGAAAAATCTGCCACCTGGTTTTGTTACCATCTTAAAGATGATCAATTCCTGCAGGATACAAAATGACTACACTGGAATGACAATAAGCTATAGCTGCATACAGCAAGAGCTGGCCTAATCTGCTTTACCTGTACATGATATCTCTCAGACAACAACAACAAAAGTGTTGCCCTTATGGTGATTGGGGTCCACAAAGAAACTCATCTGGGTCCATTCCAGAAATTCAGACAACCTGTTAATCATTTTTACTCCAACTGGATGGTTCGAGAACTCAAGTTTGTGATCATGCTAAATCTAGAGCCCTGTTGCCATGGTGAAGTATGAGGTTTTCTCCATGTTTTTTGATGATAACCCTCCCCATAGCTATCACCTTAGACCCTTTCCATGCGGACAGATCATATTTCAGTACATGTTCAAGGATATGGATTCCAGTCTCATGAGGACATTCATTTACATATGATGTTCTGAGTTGGTAGCTTGTTCAGAAAGCATCAAAATGCCAATCTTTAGATGAAACTATGAAGCCTTTTTTCTTTCTCTTCCTAATCATCCATTCTTGGGCCTATTCCTCTTCTCAGCAAAGAAATATTTTTCTTTTCTACACCAAAGATACCACCCATATGATTATCATCATCATGAGTCCTCTGCACTCCCAATGGAGCATAAAAAGGCGCCTGCTACATTTGGCAAACAAATGAAATTGGATTCAAACAGTTGAAAAATACAGCAGCTGAACCCAGATGGCTGCCATTTTGGCTCCATAACCCTGGCCAATATAGAAGCATATTCACTTGATGATGATGGCAGAAATTTTAGCAAAAAAAAAACAAAACAAAAAAAAAAAATTATGCTAAAAGGAACACTCACAGACCTGTTTCTGAATGTCTGCTGAGGTGGTGCCTGACTGGAGTGTAACAGATTTGTTTGAGAAGATGTTACTTCAATCCCGTGTCCCGAGTCTTCATCTTCTCTTATATTTGAAGGGTTCAGCTTTCTTCTTACTATTATCTGGCTCTTCAAGACCTTGAGGCCCTCAAAAATAACTGTCATTGTGCAAATAATAATTGCAGCTATGAGCACATCTGAAACATAAAATCAATGACAAACTTGACGAAGCACCATTACTGCTAATGTTGGATGGTTCTGTATGATACACTGGTTCATCCAGACTATTAAAAGCTAGTTCATCCAGATTATTAAAAGCTAGTTGTCCAGACTATTAAAAGCTGGTTCGTCCAGACTATTAAAAGCTGGTTCGTTCAGACTATTAAAAGCTGGGTTCATCCAGATTATTAAAAGCTGGTTCGTCCAGACTATTAAAAGCTGGTTCCTCCAGACTATTAAAAGCTGGTTCCTCCAGACTATTAAAAGCTGGTTCCTCCAGACTATTAAAAGCTGGTTCCTCCAGACTATTAAAAGCTGGTTCGTCCAGAACATTAAAAGCTGGTTCATCCAGACCATTAAAAGCTGGTTCATCCAGATCATTAAAAGCTGATTTGTCCAGATTATTAAAAGCTGGGTTGCCAAGACAAATAAAAGCTGGTTCATCCAAATTATTAAAAGCTGGTACATGCAGTCTGGTTTGCCCTGATTATTAAAAGCTGGTTTGTCCAGACTATTAAGAGCTGGTTAACACAGTACGTGAGGCAATCAAAAGTAGAGTACAGATAGGGAATAAAATATACTTCGCCTTGCAACACCTGTTAAAATCCAAAATCCTGTTCCAAAACACCAAAATAACAATCTACAAAACTATAATAAGACCAGGCATCATGTATGGATCAGAAATGTGGAGTACAGGAAAGAAAGATAACAACAATTGCAAGTCTTTGAGAATGAGATCCTAAGAAAAATCTCTGGCCCATAAAAGATGTTAACAATGAGGAACGGAGAGGTAAAAATAAAGTTGCCCAAATAATTAACCCTTGACAATCCTGGCTTTGTTGTATTGTTTTCAAGAGGGAAAAAAAAACAATAAACTAATGTACGCCTATCATGATGCAGAGCTACCAAAGGCTATAATAATAGTATTCGTATTTTCCTTTACTGTCAAAACATGCTAGAGAGTGAGCTGGGCAGCATTACTCCTGGCTGTCTTTACTTTCTCAGCTCCAAGATGAGCCAGAAACCCAATTCCACCTGGCCAGACTTGAACTACCCACCTTGCTGCGTGAGACTAGTGCGCTAATCACTTCACCACTCAGACACCCATTTTTCACTAAAGGTAAAGGTCCCCATTTTCCACCCATTAAGGTATATTGGGGAATACGGTGTTAGGCCCATATTTTACATTACCTTCAGCACATGAAAGTGTGATGTGGTCAGTATCACGCCTGGCCGCATTACCCTCCCAGATTTCTCTGGTACCCATTTTTTTTAGGCTGGGTGGACCCCGGGACCTTTTTGGTGCGTACAAGAAAAAATCCCACTGCTGGGACTGAATCCAGTACCACCGGATTAGTAAACCGAGTGCCTAACCACTCAGCTAACCAGGCCGCCATTTTTCACTAAAACTAGATAAAATTGCTAGTGTAATCATCGGCCACATGATGAGAAGAAACAATCAGAGAATCTCAAAACAACCTATCAAGTGGAACACAACAGCCCGAAGAAAAAGAGATAAACCAACCACGTAAAACTCTAAAAAGGACACTGTTAAGAGAGGCCAAATTAGCAGGAATAAAATCCCTTCATAAGATTGAAAAGCTCACTGAAAACAGGAAAACCTGGCGAAGTACCACGTGAGTCCTATGTGACGTTTAATGGCACGGGAAGGATGTAAGACGTAAGAATGTTTCAGAATCCCCTTCCTTCCCATAGAATATCAAGGGGACAACAACATTCCTCTCCCCACTCCACAAAAAAAAACTAATACCTCTCTTAACAGATGGAAATGGTTCAGAGGTTAACCTAACAAACTAAGAACTGACGCCTCTGAACGAGTTCTTAATGTCCCATAGTTCACTTTGAGGATAATGGTTGTATTTCATAACATTAAAACCTATTTTTCATTCCTGCTACTAAATAATACTTATTTCTAGGAAAAAAAGTAAATGGAAGGAGTAATCTAGAGCATGGAAGAAGTGATTGTGGACATGAATGGCATCATGTTGTTCCAAAGCAAGCCACTCACATTTCTGATGACCTTAAATTTGTCATCATGGTAACTGACAAAGCATTCTAAATAACACAGCTAAAACATGCCATTGACTTCCTAACATGAATTTCACGTAAAATGATAGGCATTATAAACTGACTAATTTAAAAACAACAGTTCATAAACACCTTTGACTATAGAAATTTTTTTTTCTTCCGGTATTTAGACACAAGCCATTCTTAATAAGAAGCTGTAACTATTTCAAACTTTCAATATTTCCTAAAATGAAAAAAGAAAAAAAAAGACCACAAATGCTACTATCTGTAATCAAGTGAATGTGTTTATTAGATTTGTAAACCTTAACACATTTTTTTTTTTTCAGTTTTACTTTAAAATTTATTTTGGAAAATAGCTGTAAGAGATATGATGTCAGAATAGAATCTACAACTATTGATGCCGGTCACAGAGGTAACACATTTTCAATTATTTATGAAATCTCATCAACAAATTTCACAAAAGTATTTATTTAATCCTTCCTTCCTTCCATCACAAACCCACCCACCCACCCACCCACCCATTTCCTTGGTCAGTGACTGGCTAAGCAATCATGGCCTGGTACGCCTGGTGGCATCTCGCGGGGCACAACAAATTTTCTCCACTTCTCACGGTCTGTGGCCAGCCTTGGTACTGTGCCTCCCACCCACAGCTGTGCTGCATGCTACTCATTTCTGCTATTACAACTTCCAGCCACACTGCCTGATCCAACTACTGAAAAGCCACACTAAAAAAAAAAACAAACAAAAAAAAGAATATCTGGGTCCACATACCTACTACAACAGCCAGCAAAAACCAGACACTGTAAGTCATCACCAGCAACATTAGAATGTATCCATAGAAGAAGTTTAACAAATGAAGCACTGATTCTACCAGGAACAAGATCTGCCTGTGGAATGAAAGAAGTAAAGCGTGATTTTTTTTTTTTTAACTACAAATCTGACTTCCAAGAACCTTCATTTCTCTCAGTCTTGAAGATCATAACACCTCCCCCCCCCAAAAAAAAAAAAACAAAAAAACAATACAACTACCACATTTTTATTTATCTTTCTTGTGAAGAAAAGGCCATCTGAGTGGCAAAGTGGTCAGTGCACTAGACTCTCATGACAAATGTCAGGGGTTTGAATCTGGTCAAGGGTGGGAAATTGGATTCAAACAGTTGAAAAATACAGCAGCTGAACCCAGATGGCTGCCATTTTGGCTCCATAACCCTGGCCAATATAGAAGCATATTCACTTGAAGATGATGGCAGAAATTTTAGCAAAAAAAACCAAAAAAAAAAAAAATTATGCTAAAAGGAACACTCACAGACCTGTTTCTGAATGTCTGCTGAGGTGGTGCCTGACTGGAGTGTAACAGATTTGTTTGAGAAGACGTTACTTCAATCCCATGTCCTGAGTCTTCATCTTCTCTTATATTTGAAGGGTTCAGCTTTCTTCTTACTATTATCTGGCTCTTCAAGACCTTGAGGCCCTCAAAAATAACTGTCATTGTGCAAATAATAATTGCAGCTATGAGCACATCTGAAACATAAAATCAATGACAAACTTGACGAAGCACCACTACTGCTAATGTTGGATGGTTCTGTATGATACACTGGTTCATCCAGACTATTAAAAGCTAGTTCATCCAGATTATTAAAAGCTAGTTGTCCAGACTATTAAAAGCTGGTTCCTCCAGACTATTAAAAGCTGGTTCGTCCAGACTATTAAAAGCTGGTTCCTCCAGACTATTAAAAACTGGTTCCTCCAGACTATTAAAAGCTGGTTCCTCCAGACTATTAAAAGCTGGTTCCTCCAGACTATTAAAAGCTGGTTCCTCCAGACTATTAAAAGCTGGTTCGTCCAGAACATTAAAAGCTGGTTCATCCAGACCATTAAAAGCTGGTTCATCCAGATCATTAAAAGCTGATTTGTCCAGATTATTAAAAGCTGGGTTGCCAAGACAAATAAAAGCTGGTTCATCCAAATTATTAAAAGCTGGTACATGCAGTCTGGTTTGCCCTGATTATTAAAAGCTGGTTTGTCCAGACTATTAAGAGCTGGTTAACACAGTACGTGAGGAAATCAAAAGTAGAGTACAGATAGGGAATAAAATATACTTCGCCTTGCAACACCTGTTAAAATCCAAAACCCTGTCCCAAAACACCAAAATAACAATCTACAAAACTATAATAAGACCAGGCATCATGTATGGATCAGAAATGTGGAGTACAGGAAAGAAAGATAACAACAATTGCAAGTCTTTGAGAATGAGATCCTAAGAAAAATCTCTGGCCCATAAAAGATGTTAACAATGAGGAACGGAGAGGTAGAAAGAACATTGAACAGCTTATTTAAACCCCAATGACTTATAAATGTCTTGAAACTGAATGGATTACGCTGGTTGGGCCACGTAGAAAGAATGGAAGAGAACAGACAAATGAAAACTATGTATGCACAAGAAATGAAGGAAACAAGGCCAAAGGGTAGACCAAAATAACTTAGAAGAGGATATAAACGAAACTGGTGTTACCAACTGGAGAGAGATTAGGAATAGAGAGGAATGGAGGTGAACTTTATCTGCAGCAATGAGCCTTAATGGCTCAGAAAGCTGAAGAAGAAGAAGATCAAAATCAAAAGCTGGTTCACCCAAACTATTAAAAGCTGGTTCATCTAGGCTATTAAAGATGGTTCATCCAGACTATTTAAAACTGGTATGTCCAGACTGTTTAAAAACTGGTTTGTCCATACTATTAACCCTTTTCCTACTCTGTGTAAAAGATTTATTAGACAAACCAATTCTAGCATTCCAGTTTTGTGTCAGCTATCTTCTTAGATAAGTGGGCTGTATCAGAACCCTCCCCCAACCAGCCTCCACCCCCCTCCCCCAACCTTTCTGAGTGTCAGGAATTTAAAGACAGTCACTGGCCATAACTAACATGACTCATACAGTTAATAACTAAGACAAATTGAATCCTACTATTTCTGTCTACAATTATCATCAATAATACACTTAATGATTACAGTTATCATGAATCTCATAATTACTGAATACAGCTATCATAACTCGCAATTACTGACTATGACTAACACGAGTCCCAGAGTTACTAGCTACAATTATCATGGCTCCTTCATTTTCTGGCTATAGTCACTATGACTCCTACTGATACTAACTGCAGCTGTAGTAGCCATGAGCTTTACATGTTATGAGGAAGGTGAGTGAGACAGAAGGAATGATCTGTTATCAGAGATGGTGAACCACAGCAGGCCAAGGTCATATTCTACCATTTTCTGTTGCTCATCAAGAACTCAATGTTAATTCAGTGTAGGCATTTGAGGAGTGTCTGGCATACTTTCCAAAGTGGTGAAGCTTGCTGGAAAGTATGCCTCTAATGTTTTTTTTTCTGTGCATTAACTCTCTGACTGCCAAACAGCACCCATAACAAACAAAAATATTTTTTTTATTACTCATTACCGTTGCCATGTTTTACTGGGAAAAGATGCAGTACCTGTCTTTTAGCATTTATGGCAGATAAAAATGACAAAATTCATGGAACAAAACCATACGATTGCAGTTACTTCATTTAAAACCATTTAAATGGCTTGCAGTAGTCTAACAGTTGAAAGAAACATAACAGCCTACACTCAAGCTTATTCAACATCTATTTTTTAGATATTATTCAAGTGGTCATAGCTCTCGGTTTTGTGTTGCCTCTATGAGTTGTTCTGGTGACCTTTTACCATGCCTTATTGCCAATTCATCCAGATTTTCTCTCTTAGTCTACCTTAGCCTCTTTTCCCCTCTGACTTTCTTGCTGTCACAGTGCGTTCTAGTTTGCCTTTTCTCACGACATGCCCTATAAATTTTCTTTTTCGTTTCCTAACTGATGTAATTGTTTGTCTTCTCAAATCACCTCTCTCAAACTTTCTTCATTTGATTTTCTTGCCATCCATGGCGTCCTTGACATTCTTCTAAGAAACCACATTTCCCTTACTTCCAGACGTTGCCGTGTCTATTTAGTAACTGTCCAAGCTTCACATCCATTGATCCGAACTGGCTCTATGAAGCACCGGAGCACCCTTCTCCCCTACCTCCCATTCAATTGTCAGCCTACCAAAATTCAAGTCTGCAATTACAGAAAGGTCACAAAACCAAAATCAGTGAAACTAAACAATTTACCAACCAATCAGCCTCTAGATACCTTGCATGTAAGGATGGATGTAACAAACAGTCAAAGCCCAACCCCATGTCTACGTCGTGAGTGGTGGAAACAGGACAAAGGAGGGGATTGCTAGGTTTGGGCGAATGAAGGTGTGGCTATATGCCACAGAGGCCCTACGCTGGCCATGAAGGCCAGCCTGGGTCGGCCTAAAACGTCCTGGCAAATGGGGGCCTGGTTGCAACAGGCCCAGCAAGCCGGTAGTGGATTTATGAATGCTCAAGAGCAATATAAGAGAAATAATCAGACAGATCAAATATAGCTGTTACTGCTGTTGTTTTAATGACCCCTGTTCAGTTGTTATGTGCTAGAGCAAGTGGTCCTTAAACTTTTTCAGACTGTTACCTCTTTTCATTCCAGACCATGTCCTTAGCACCATATAAAACTTTTTTATTTTTAGCTTTACTGCTTCTGATGCTCCCCTCCCCTCATGTTCTTTGTCTCTCACTACTCTCCTGGATCTTCATACTGCATTTTCAGAAGCACTATTCTGGAAGGATAATGCATTTATCAGAAGTACTGAACAGAGCCAGAACAACCTGCTGCTTGTGCATACAACTCGGAAACATTTGGATATAGGGCACAAGGTAGACAGATAGAAAGTCACACTCTGATGAAACATAACATGACAGCCACCCAGGCCTCTCACCTTACTCTGGACTGATGTCTGAAACTCCCTGCAATGCTAATGGCATAAGCTGACAGATAAGAAGAAATGAATAGAGCTCGCATACATTTTCCCAGGTTAACATAACAAAAATGTAACAATTCCTTCAGAAAAAGAATTCTGATAGCCATTTAAAAAAAAAAAAGACCATATCAAATTTCCTATACCTTTCCAAGAATTTGTGTCCCATCCACTAAAGAGAATGTCTTTCATATGAACCGTAATGTCAAAATACATCTGAGGATACAAAAAAAATTACAAAATAATTAATCATGAAATATGCTTATACTGATATGTTGAGAACGTAGGAAGTTTCTTGGCAAAAGCGATGTAGATATTTTTTTAAAAATGAATAATAACAGGGTTATGGGATGAAAAAAACTATAACAGGGCAACAGAGTAAAGGTTCGAAGGTTCAAAATCAGACTTCGGCGTCAATGCATTCAGGACAGCCCCATGTATACTCTGCCACATGCCGCAACATCCATCCAAGAGTATGTTTGCTAATAGTTCCCATCAAGTGTTGGTTCTTTACGATGCATTTTCTCCCACATAGTTAGGATTTCCTACCAGTACCCTTCACTTTTCCTAACTCCAACAATTGCTTCACTATTACATTTTTTCTTCCATTCCCACAGTCTTTCCAATACGGCTTTAGCAACTTTGCCAATGTCCATTTTCAGTCTGCCATTTATTTTAGCCTGTCAAGCCAGTTTGTCTGCCACTTCATTTCATGCACTCCATTAAACACCAAGAAAACCAAAGTAATGATAACTGACTTTGAAATAAACAGTAACAAAAATTATTTCTATGACTTACTTTATAAAGCTTAACTTCAGCATGCAGTTGATGTTAAATGAATATTCTGCTCATCTGAACTGATGGCCATTTGTGTGAATGTCATGCACAGGTGTCTCAAATAAAGCCTAACTATGCAATATGTTTATTAGATTTCTTCCCCAAAAAATATCTAGTTTAATCAATATCTCATCCTATTTATCATTTCTATTCAAAGGCATTTGATTGTGTGCAACACCAGAAACTTTGGGAAATAATGGAAAAAATTCAATTTCCAACACATATAATACAATTAATATCACTGCTGTATTTAGACCAATAGGCAAAAGTAAGAATAAATGGTGAAACAACAACTTGGTTTGACATAAAACAAGGGGTCTGTCAGGCGGGCATATTGTCGCCGTACTTATTTAACTTATATACTGAAAATATAATGAGGAATGTTACAGAAGATATGGACGAAGAACATTATGATGCCATAACAACTGGAGGTTATGAAATATCAGAGATAAGATATGCTGATGACACAGCACAAAAAGGAATGGAAAAACTAATTATGTCAGTCCGTAAGAACAGCGAAGAGCAAAACCTCTATCTTAATGCGAAGAAGACTAAATTGATGATAACTGACAAAACAAACAAGGCAGCTGATATATGTATTAATGAGGAAAAACTAGAAGAAGTGGAGAGTTTTGAATATCTTGGATCACTACTAACTAATAATGGAGATACAATGAGGGAAATTAAAAGGAGGACATCTATCGCTCTTCAAAAAGTAAAACAATTAAAGAAGTCGTGGAACAGACAGAACTAGAAAAATCAGATTTTTAAGAGCATGCATCTTTCCCATCGCAACATATGCCTATGAGACCTGGACACTTAACAAAACAGCTGAGAAACACATAAATGCCTTTGAATATAAATGCTATAGAAGAGTTCTTCAAATATCACAGACAAAAAAAAGAACAAATATATCCATACTACAAGAACTTAATATTGAAGAAGGCTAGCTAGTAAAGAGAATTAAAGAGAGAAAACTTTAATATTTTGTACACATAAACGTCATGAGCATTTAGAGAAAACAGTCTTGGAAGGGTACATTCATTCATTCATTCATATGCATGTCCCTTGCGGAACTTTGCCTCCCACACAGCACTCCTGTAGGCTTCTCGGTTGTGAGCAAGATGGCCTGCTGCTGCTGCGTCCATTTGCAGATCGTCAACGATTTCTTGCAGCCATCTTCCATGGAAGGGTACATAATGGGAAAAAGAGAGGAAGAACAAGAAAGTGGCTGCAAGACATCGTTGATGATCTGCAAATTGATGCATCAGCAGCATGGCATCTTGCTTACAACTGAGAGGCCTACAGTAGAGCTGTTAGTGAAGCAATGTTCTGCAAGGGACATGCAAATGACTGACTGACTGATTTATCATTTCACACACTGCTTGTGTTTTCTCATTTTCTATTCATTGTTGATGACCTTGTTCCTTTTTTTCTTTCTCAGACAGGTTAATCTAGTTACAGATATGAACTTTCTGTGGTCTCAAGAGCTATTAGATTACCAATTAATGTTCTGTGTAGAGCAATCAAGGTAAGACGTGGTAAATTAATAAATATGTTCTTTTGCTATGATTGCGGACAAGATAAATTTAGTTAAAGATAAAGAGATACAAAGAAGGGAATCAGCTGAAATGTGGTTCTTAAGAAGAATGTTTAAGGTACAATGGACAGTAAGGAAAACAGAATGAGGAGGTTCTGAAAGAGGCACAAGAAACAAGAAAAATTATAACACAGATCAGAAAACGACAATTCAAATCTGTGGGGCATGTTTGGAGGAGAGGCAGGCTAGAGCATCTAATGGCAACAGGGAAGATCAAGGGTAGAAGAGAGAGAGAAGTAGACAGGGAGAAAAGATGTTTGACAGTTTGGCATCCTGGCATGGGAAATGCTTGTTGAGCCTGCTGAGATGCACAAGGGACTGAGGGTTATAGTAGGACATGATATCCTATGCTCGTCGGCAGGGACCTTGAGAGAGAGAGATAGACAGCGGGAGGAAACTAAAATATGTATAAATTTCCATAATAATCTATTACATTACACAACCCTATGCTGGATAGCATTGGTGATCAGGCTTCTCCATCTTGTGTTTCTGGTCAGTTCAAATGCTGTTTTTTTTTTTTTCCTATGCTTTATGATCAGTCAACTGAGATTTTTTTTCTCTTGGCTGCCTTGTCCTTCTTTTTCCCTTCACTTTTCCAGTCATTACCCAGTTCTCTGAATTTTGTCTTTTCATGATCTGTCAAATAAATTTGGACTGGTTTTTTTTTTCTTATACTTTTAACTAGTTTTAATTATAATCTTTAATAATAATCTATGTTTAAGGTCTCCTTCATTTGTTTTTTTTTTGTCTGTCCAGGGTTTTTGTTGCATCTTTTTCCAAATAAATCTATATACACTTGTAAAAGAGAAGAATCTATGTATAGCTAAAATGAAAAAAACTAACAAAACAGAAAATCATCTTTGAAGGAAGAAAACTAGAAGTTTGTTTGACAAGAAGAAATGTAGAAAATGATACAGAAAGTATCAGTAATAATGTGAATTCCATGTAAGAGAAAACAGATATCCTGTCATCACTGGCTAGCAAAATAGGATTTGAAATTAACAAGGACAAAACAAAAATAATGAAACTTCCCAATAATCAAAATGGAAAAATACATGTAGAAGGGACAGATGCTGAAGAAGTCAATCAATTTGTATACCTTGGCAGTTACATAGTCCAGGTTGGTGACACCAGAAAGGAAGTTAGAATTAGAATTGCAAAAGCAGCATCGATCTTCAAGAATCTTGAGAACATATAGCATTCAAATGTTATAAGCACATAAACAAAGTTAACACTATTCAATTCAAATGTAATATCCACCCTCATTTATGCGAAATCTGGTAAACAACTAAAGAAACAGACAAGAAATTAAACTCTTTTGAAAAGGAAAATACTCGGCATCAAGTGGAACGAATTCAGGAACAATGCAGAGATAAGACAGATGAGCAAACAACAACCTGTCTCATGGGTGATCAGGAAAAGAAGATGGACATAGTCACGTGATGAGAAGAAAAACGATCAGAGAATCCTAAAAAAAAAAAGCTATCTAGTGGAACACAACGGGCTGAAGAAAAAGAGCCAGACCACATGAAACTCTAAAGAGGACACTGTTAAGATAGGCCAAATTAATAGGCATAAAATCCCTTCATGAGGTTGAAAAACTCGCTGAAAACATGAAAAATTGGTGAACTACCTTGCGAGCCTTATGTGACGTCTAACAGCATGGGAAGGATATAAGATACAGAAAGAGTTGGTTAGAAAGGAAAGAGAAAAAAAACCCACCAAGCTGTTACTTGTGACATACAGATTTAAAAAGCTATTAATAGCATCAATTCATGTTCTTGTTTCTCTTTTTCACAAAAATATCCTATTACACACTTTGCACACATCTGTTACACAGGGTGATTCATAATTAATGTCAGGGTTTCCCTGGCCTATAATTTTCAAACCAGGAACAACAAAACAAAACTGCTTACAGAATATAACATTTTTATGAGCAATGCTGTATTCACTGCAGTGAACTCTGAGAGAAAATATGGTGCCATAAATCAAAACAACAACTGTTTAAAAGGAAGCAACGTGCATACTTTAGTTTTTTTTTCAAAACAAAGTCCATTATCAAAACACAACATTGTTACAAGACTCAGTATAAGAGAGTTCCATCTTCAGATAATGCTATCTTATGTTGTTGTTCAGCTCAGTTTCAAGAGGTTGGCAGTATCCTGTACCCAAAAAAAAAAAAAAGAGGAGTGGAAAGACTAAGCACTTTACAGGAAAACGTTAATTCCTGGAAGCATTTTATCGAAGCTCACAAAAATCAACCAGATGAGCTTCTTGGTAGTTGTGTACGCCACAAATAACTGTAGGGTTGTTCATAATTGTTTTCACCTTCATGCCTATCTGTTGCTTTAAAAGCTGCAAATGTTGTAGAACACTTGGAGGAAAACTGCTCAGACATCTTATGTGCCATGAAAGGTGCACATGAAAAAGTTTAACAATTCTGCAGTATTGATTCTCTCTCTCTCTCTCTCTGAACCTTAAATGCCCAGGGCACATGGGGCTTCCGCAAGGGTTTTCCACAAATGCCTGTGCTTTGCCTTTTTTCTTCTGCTCTTGCCCAGGTGAGCCCTCTATAGCTCAACATCCTTTCTGTTGTTCTTCTCCATGTCTCTTTTGGTCTACCCTTACTTCTGTTCTCCTGTGGTGTCCATCTTAGTGCTATTTTTGGTAGTGAGTTGTCAGTCATTCGGAGCACATGTCCCAACCATCGGCAGTGTCTTTCCTCAATAATTGCTGTCAGTGGCTTCATCTGCATTTCTCCCAACAACATGTTATTTCTTATGGTGTTTGGCCAAAATATTTTTCTAATTCTTCGTAAGCATTTAGTTTGGAATGAATTCAACTTGTTTTCTATTGTTTTGGTGATTTTCCAGAATTCACTTCCTTAGAACATTACTCTCAAATATCCTAATTTTCGTATTAATTCTTAGCTTTTTGATTTCCATATAGTCTGCAGCACTGGTTTGCTCTAATAAGTCTGCTGTTGATGTCCTCTGTGCTGTCTACATTTTCTACTACTCTACTGCCAAAGTATGCAAATTCATTGACCTCCTCAACTAACTTGCTATCTACTCTGAGTACATTTCTGTTGTTCACATTTTGCTTCATTAACTTTGTCTTTCCTACGTTGATCTTTAGTCCTATGTTGTTTGCATTCTGAGTTAGCTTGTTTATTTTATCTTGCATATCTTTGTGGCTCCTTGATAGTAGACAAATGTCGTCTGCTAAGTCAAGGTTCTCCAGCACTGTCAAGGGTCCATTGTAATCTTCTGTGTTTGTCTGATGTTGCCTCCTTCATTAACCAGTCTACTGCCAAGATAAATAATGTTGGTGATAGTGCACATCCCTGTTTCACTCCTGTTTGTACCCTAAAGCTGCTGGAGGTATGTTCTCCACAGATCACTTTGCACTGAAAACCCTCGTATAGGGCTTTGATTACATTCACTATCTTATTGGGGAGCCCATGCCATCTTAGGATTTTCCACAGTGCATCTCTGTTGACACTGTCAAAGGCTTTCTCAAAATCTATAAGCAATGCATATGCTGTGCTATGCCACTCATTTGCCTGTTCTAATATTTGTCTAATTACAAATATATGATCTATGCATGATCTTCCTTTCCTAAATCCCGCCTGCTCTTTCTGAAGTTTTCCCTCAAGTGCTGGTACAATTCTGTTGATGATTATTCTGCAAAATACTTTAATGGTGAGTGGCAGGAGGGTAATCCTCTCCAGTTCCCACAATCTCTGAGGTCACCCTTCTTTGGTAAAGCCCAGTTTTCCACTCCTCTGAAGCTTTTTCTAGATCCCAAATTTGTTGTAGTGTCTGGCAAAATTGTTTTGGTGTTTCTGTTTCTTCTGCTTTCAACATCTCAGCAGTCACTTCATCTTCACCTGGTGCCCTGTCTGATTTTAGCTTCTTTATCGATTCCTTCACTTCACTTATTGTTATTGGTCCTGTATTGATGTTTAGCTCCGTTTTTGGTTCAGGTATATCTATTGTTTGTGCTGCTTGTGTTCTGTTTAGTAGGGTGTTAAAGTGTTCCCTCCATCTTTCAATTTTTTCTCTTTCTCCACTGACCAGTTGTCCATTATATGTCCTTACTGCACTCTTACTGTATTGATTCTACAGGTATTAAAACTTTTTGAATTATGATTTCATATTCCATAAGCAATTTTATTTTGTTATTTCTGGTTTGGCCATCTTGCTCACAACCGAGAGGCCTACAGGAGAGCTGCTGGGGAGTCAAAGTTCTGCAAAAGACATGCAAATGAATGAATGAATGGTTTGAAAATTATAGCTCAAAGAAACATTGAAATTAATTTTGAATCACCCTGTATATATAAACAGAGAAGTATATGCTGAAGACATTTAGCAATGCAGGCCATTGTAGTGATATGATACAGAAGACAGAAGATAATGAAAAGAAGAGTTCTTATTTTTTTAATGTTGTTCAGATTACATCATCCAGCTGCCCACAGTATACTTTACACACTTTATACTTTATATACTTTATATATAAAAAGTATGCACCTGACATTTGAGAATGATCAAAGAAAGAAGAATTTCAAACCATACTTACTCCCATCATCTTGAAGGCCTTTGCAAATTCCTCCTTAGTGTGGTTAGGACTGTTTACAACAGAAGATGTTAAATTCCCTTCTGAGAAACAAAATTATGAAAATTAAATGCAGTTAATCATCTGCAGAATGTTATAACTGCTGCTTCAGCAGTCAATGTTTCCTTCTTTAAAAAAAAGATGCATACAGAACAGCGGCTGATGACCAAAAGCTGACACTGCTGGCATTAGGGATGGTGATCCACAGCCAAGAAGACCTTGTCCCATCTCTCCATAGTGCCCCCCCCCCACCTTCCATAACAGGTTCAGCCTCATTAATGGGGCAGGGACTGCTACTGTGCCCATGGTGGTAGAGCACTACACCTTTTCCTGTTGTTTTTTTTTCATTTTGTTTTTAGCTGTACTCTTATCTTATCTTATATCCTTCCCATGCCACTAAATGTCACACAGGGCTCACAAAGTAGTTCGCCAATTTTTCCTGTCTTCTGCGAGTCTTTCAACCTCATCAAGGGATTTTACGCCTGTTAATTTGGCCTCTCTTAACGATGACCTCTTCAGAGTTTCACGCGATCTGCCTCTTTCTCTTTGGCCCGTTGTGTTCCACTTGATAGCTTGTTTTGGGATTCTCTGATCGTTTCTTCTCATCAAGTGACCAACATATGTACTCTGGGTCTGCTAAAATAGCTCCAAAAAAAGACCCACTCCTCATCCAACTCAATGCTTGTGTTTCAACAGCTTTTACCTCACTGCCTGCAAAAGAACATTCTAAATGTAGCTCCAGGGAGACAGAGCAAGAGCAAGAACAAGTTTAAAAATTTTGAAAAAAAGAGAAAACAATATTACACATTTTTTTGTTGTTGTTGGCTGCTGCCATTAAATGTATTCTACTTCTCAAGCTTTCTTCTACAGTGCAACAGTAGCTGTGACCAGTACAGTGATCTGTATAATCACTGGCATGCACAGCATGTGGATCTTGAGCTAAAGTTATGGTAGATAGAGTCATTGTAAAGAAGCTGACACTTTCTAACAGATGTTCAGTATTATTCAATATACTTGTACAATAATGAATTACACCCTAGCCATCCTACATTACACCATAAGAAATAGCATCTTGCTGGCAGAAATGCAGATGAAGCCACTGACAGCAATTATTGAGGAAAGACACTGGCGATGGTTGGGACATGTGCTCCGAATGACTGACAACTCACTACCAAAAATAGCACTAAGATGGACGCTACAATGGAACAGAAGTAAGGGTAGACCAAAAGAGACACGGAGAGGATCAAAAGAGAGGTAGTTGAGCAACAGAGGGCTCATCTGGGCAAGAGCAGAAAAAAAGGCAAAGGACAGGCATTTGTAGAAAACCCTTGCGGAAGCCCCATGTGCCCTGGGCATTTAAGGTTCAGAGAGAGAGATCCTCATTGATCCTCAGATTGCAAAGCTCGAAAAGGTGTAAAATGAAGCCATGCAAATTATCTTGGGGTGTTACGAAAGACACTTCCTGTGTAGCAATGAGACACCTTCTTGATTTCCCCACCATGAATCAAATGATCAAGATCTGAAGGGTGTGTGTTTACCTCAAGATCAGAAGGGCATGTGCTTACCTCAAGATCTGAAGAGTGTGTGCTTACCTCAAGATCTGAAGGGTGTGTGCTTAACTCAAGATCTGATGGCCGTGTGCTTACCTCAAGATCTGAAGGGTGTGTGCTTACCTCAAGATCTGAAGGGTGTGTGCTTACCTCAAGATCTGAAGGGGGTGTGCTTACCTCAAGATCTGAAGGGTGTGTGCTTACCTCAAGATAAGTGCCAACAAAAGCATCCATTGCACCAATAACTACTCAAAGAAAAAAGTGACAGGCTAAAGAGGGACAAATCACGGATGGGCTGTTGAGAAGATGTCATCACGCAGGTCTGTGAACCCAACAACATCAACTCTGCCAAGGAATGGGTACCTGTGCCTCCAGCATTCAGGGGCACCTTCTCTTGCATTGTCCTCCTTGACAAGAGAAGAGGGGCACAGAATCCACTTGCTGTGAATGCTGAGGTCAATGCCCTCATCAGTGAAAACTCCAGTGAGGCAGATGCAGTGATTTACACAGACGGGTCCGTTGTATAACATCAAAGGAGTGCATGGGCATTCACAGCACTTTCAGCGGGAAGAACAATCCAGAAAGCCACTGGTGCCTTCACTATGACCACATGCAGCATGATGATGGAGGTGATGGTGGTAACGAAAGCATTCGTCTGGCTGGAGTCACAAGACTACATCTGTGTCTGCATGCTTAGCGATTCAGTAAGCATGATCCGGAAGCTTGAGGAAGGTTTTGTACGCAGGCAGTGGCCTGAGTCATTGCAGAAATCAACGATTCACAGAGCCACCTTCATTTATATTCCTGGGCACACGGGCATCCAAGAAATGAGAGAGTTGATAGACTGGCTGACTCTGCTATCACTGCTGATGGACAACCACCAGATCGAGCTTGCAATGTTAACATACTCAGAGAGATAAGCAGAGTGGAGGACTTCGAGGGCAGTGAATTGACATTGCTACTCAGACTGAGAGAGCTGGGAATACAGATCAGCATGGCCAGGAATGAGAAGCACACTGCGAGACAACTGTTCAACCAACACATGACAGGCACTGTCAGCCACAGAACGCTGATGGATATGTTGAGGGGGGGGGGTCTGAGCACCTATGGACACGTCAAAAGTGCAATGATCATAACCCAGATCATAAACCATTACACTTTTTTTTTTTTAAAACAAGAGCATATTTCTTAAAGTCAGGCTAGAGAATGACTTTTTAACCTGGTTTTTTTTTCTTCTTCTTCTTCTTCTATGTCCCTGGAACTGTAAACTGGTGTTCTTTACAGCTGATTTGGTAAGGATGTTGGAGCACAGCATTACTTCAGATTGGGGACATATTATGGTGGCTAATTTTTCAGTTCTTAAAAAAAGAAGTGGGCGTGGAGGGGAGGGGGGGCAGATGCGTCTTGTCTTCCACTGTCACGGAGGATTATGGTGATTCCTGTCCTATTAGCCAGGATAAGCCTGTTGCTCTGAATACCAGCAAAGAAGTGGAACAGCATCTTGGTCATCTATGGTTTGCCAATCCCTGATGGCAGCATGTCAGCCATGGACTGATTGACTGATCTTTATTTCAAAAGGGTTAAGAATTGAGCATGACTCGTTTGACATTCTGCCCTTTATCATATATCTTTCACTCTATTCCAGACATTCTACAAATATGCTGTTCATGTAACAAACATAATTAACACTGAAGCTGAGAGACATAAAATATAACATTACGTTTCTCTCTTAAACATTCACTCAGTACAGAAGTAACTACATACATATATAAATGACTATCTACTAATTTTTGGGACTATTCAGAAAACAATTAATTGTATTCAGTGTCTGTAACAGCACTTAAAGATAAGTGAATAAATGCTGCATTTACATAGATTGCAACTGTTGCTCATTAACCGAACTAATGAACATCTGATTCATTATACATTCAATTACAGAATCGTGCAGTTTTAATGTCTTGCAGTCAAAAGATGGCTACAAGACATCGTTGATGATCTGCGAATGGATGCATCAGCAGCAGGGCATCTTGCTTACAACAGATAGGCCTACGGGAGAGCTGTTAGAGAGGCAACGTTCTGCAGGGGACATGCAAATGACTGACTGACTGATAAACATATGTACATACTGCTTTTGAACACACAAAAAATAAACTTGAATAGAATAATAATAAACTTACTGCGGATTAAACTTTAAAAAAATTAAAGTAACTGTAAAGTGCTGTATCAGAAAAGTGTAACTCCAGCATTCTGCGATGTCTATCATACACTCATTCATTCATTCCTTTGCATGTCCCTTTTTCTTTTTCCCATTATGTATCCTTCCAATACGGTCTTCTCTAAATTATCATGACGTTTAATGTGGATAAAATATTTAAGTTTTCTCTCTTTAATCCTCTTTACTAGCCAGCCTTCTTCAATATTAAGCTCTTGTAGTATAGATATATTTGTTCTTTTTTGTGTCCACGATATTTGGAGAACTCTTCTATAGCATTTACATTCAAAGGCATTTATGTGCTTCTCAGCTGTTTTGTTAAGTGTCCAGGTCTCACAGGCATATGTTGCGATGGGAAAGATGCATGCCCTTAAAAATCTTATTTTTGTGGTTCTGTCTGCTCCTCTCCACAGATTCTTTATTTGTTTTACTTTCTGAAGAGCAATAGATGTCCTCCTTTTAATTTCCCTCATTGTATCTCCATTATTAGTTAGTAGTGATCCAAGATATTCAAAACTCTCCACTTCTTCCAGTTTTTCCTCATTGATACATATTTCAGTTGCCTTGTTTGTTTTGTCAGTTGTCATCACTTTAGTTTTCTTTGCATTAAGATAGAGGTTTTGCTCTTCGCTGTTCTTGCGGACTGACATAATTAGTTTTTCCATTCCTTCTTGTGTTGTGGACAGCAATACTGTGTCATCAGCATATCTAATCACTGGCATGCACAGCATGTGGATCTTGAGCTAAAGTTATGGTAGATAGAGTCATTGTAAAGAAGCTGACACTTTCTAACAGATGTTCAGTATTATTCAATATACTTGTACAATAATGAATTACACCCTAGCCATCCTACATTACACCATAAGAAATAACATCTTGCTGGCAGAAATGCAGATGAAGCCACTGACAGCAATTATTGAGGAAAGACACTAGCGATGGTTGGGACATGTGCTCCGAATGACTGACAACTCACTACCAAAAATAGCACTAAGATGGACACCACAGGAGAACAGAAGTAAGGGTAGACCAAAAGAGACACGGAGAGGATCAAAAGAGAGGTAGTTGAGCAACAGAGGGCTCATCTGGGCAAGAGCAGAAAAAAAGGCAAAGGACAGGCATTTGTAGAAAACCCTTGCGGAAGCCCCATGTGCCCTGGGCATTTAAGGTTCAGAGAGAGAGATCCTCATTGATCCTCAGATTGCAAAGCTCGAAAAGGTGTAAAATGAAGCCATGCAAATTATCTTGGGGTGTTACGAAAGACATTTCCTGTGTAGCAATGAGACACCTTCTTGATTTCCCCACCATGAATCAAAGGATCAAGATCTGAAGGGCGTGTGTTTACCTCAAGATCTGAAGGGCATGTGCTTACCTCAAGATCTGAAGAGTGTGTGCTTACCTCAAGATCTGAAGGGTGTGTGCTTAACTCAAGATCTGATGGCCGTGTGCTTACCTCAAGATCTGAAGGGTGTGTGCTTACCTCAAGATCTGAAGGGTGTGTGCTTACCTCAAGATCTGATGGCCGTGTGCTTACCTCAAGATCTGAAGGGTGTGTGCTTACCTCAAGATCTGAAGGGTGTGTGCTTACCTCAAGATCTGAAGGGGGTGTGCTTACCTCAAGATCTGAAGGGTGTGTGCTTACCTCAAGATAAGTGCCAACAAAAGCATCCATTGCACCAATAACTCCTCAAAGAAAAAAGTGACAGGCTAAAGAGGGACAAATCACGGATGGGCTGTTGAGAAGATGTCATCACGCAGGTCTGTGAACCCAACAACATCAACTCTGCCAAGGAATGGGTACCTGTGCCTCCAGCATTCAGGGGCACCTTCTCTTGCATTGTCCTCCTTGACAAGAGAAGAGGGGCACAGAATCCACTTGCTGTGAATGCTGAGGTCAATGCCCTCATCAGTGAAAACTCCAGTGAGGCAGATGCAGTGATTTACACAGACGGGTCCGTTGTATAACATCAAAGGAGTGCATGGGCATTCACAGCACTTTCAGCGGGAAGAACAATCCAGAAAGCCACTGGTGCCTTCACTATGACCACATGCAGCATGATGATGGAGGTGATGGTGGTAACGAAAGCATTCGTCTGGCTGAAGTCACAAGACTACATCTGTGTCTGCATGCTTAGCGATTCAGTAAGCATGATCCGGAAGCTTGAGGAAGGTTTTGTACGCAGGCAGTGGCCTGAGTCATTGCAGAAATCAACGATTCACAGAGCCACCTTCATTTATATTCCTGGGCACACGGGCATCCAAGAAATGAGAGAGTTGATAGACTGGCTGACTCTGCTATCACTGCTGATGGACAACCACCAGATCGAGCTTGCAATGTTAACATACTCAGAGAGATAAGCAGAGCGGAGGACTTCGAGGGCAGTGAATTGACATTGCTACTCAGACTGAGAGAGCTGGGAATACAGATCAGCATGGCCAGGAATGAGAAGCACACTGCAAGACAACTGTTCAACCAACACATGACAGGCACTGTCAGCCACAGAACGCTGATGGATATGTTGAGGGGGGGGGGTCTGAGCACCTATGGACACGTCAAAAGTGCAATGATCATAACCCAGATCATAAACCATTACACTTTTTTTTTTTAAAACAAGAGCATATTTCTTAAAGTCAGGCTAGAGAATGACTTTTTAACCTGGTTTTTTTTTTCTTCTTCTTCTTCTTCTATGTCCCTGGAACTGTAAACTGGTGTTCTTTACAGCTGATTTGGTAAGGATGTTGGAGCACAGCATTACTTCAGATTGGGGACATATTATGGTGGCTAATTTTTCAGTTCTTAAAAAAAGAAGTGGGTGTGGGGGGGAGGGGGGGCAGATGCGTCTTGTCTTCCACTGTCACGGAGGATTATGGTGATTCCTGTCCTATTAGCCAGGATAAGCCTGTTGCTCTGAATACCAGCAAAGAAGTGGAACAGCATCTTGGTCATCTATGGTTTGCCAACCCCTGATGGCAGCATGTCAGCCATGGACTGATTGACTGATCTTTATTTCAAAAGGGTTAAGAATTGAGCATGACTCGTTTGACATTCTGCCCTTTATCATATATCTTTCACTCTATTCCAGACATTCTACAAATATGCTGTTCATGTAACAAACATAATTAACACTGAAGCTGAGAGACATAAAATATAACATTACGTTTCTCTCTTAAACATTCACTCAGTACAGAAGTAACTACATACATATATAAATGACTATCTACTAATTTTTGGGACTATTCAGAAAACAATTAATTGTATTCAGTGTCTGTAACAGCACTTAAAGATAACTTAATTGCCAAATTAAGATAACTGGATTGCCAAATAATTGAACAGTGCCTTCATCGCCAATAGAGCTCTTTGTCCATTATTTCAGAATTTTTCTTTTCTGCTCAGCATAACATAACAAATATAATTATTTAAGAGGTTCTTGCATCAAAGCTTTGGAATAAGAATCAACAAGTGAAAGCAAGCTACTATGGCAACAGGGAAAAAAACAGAAGACCCAAGCCAATATCAAATTGATGTTTGTGCAACATGAAAACTTTACTCCTTTTATATATATATATATATATATATATATATATATATATATATATATAAAGGGGGAAATAACAGGCTTTTATAATCTTCTGAAAGACCCTTAAGTGTAGTATTTCTTTCTTCTTCTTTTGCATCTATGAAACTTTAAAAAATGAATATTCTGTAAGAAGTATTAACCACATGAGAATACGCCTGAAATATATAAATAACAAGCCTGTACATAAACAAAACAGGCAAAATATAAATAGTGGAATTAATGGAGATTATCATAAAGTTTTTATACTGTAAGTACACAACTGGAGTACATGATAAGTGAATAAATGCTGCATTTACATAGATTGCAACTGTTGCTCATTAACCGAACTAATGAACATCTGATTCATTATACATTCAATTACAGAATCGTGCAGTTTTAATGTCTTGCAGTCAAAAGATGGCTACAAGACATCGTTGATGATCTGCGAATGGATGCATCAGCAGCAGGGCATCTTGCTTACAACAGATAGGCCTACGGGAGAGCTGTTAGAGAGGCAACGTTCTGCAGGGGACATGCAAATGACTGACTGACTGATAAACATATGTACATACTGCTTTTGAACACACAAAAAATAAACTTGAATAGAATAATAATAATAAACTTACTGCGGATTAAACTTTAAAAAAATTAAAGTAACTGTAAAGTGCTGTATCAGAAAAGTGTAACTCCAGCATTCTGCGATGTCTATCATACACTACAATTGTGTAATTTGCAACTAAATGAAATTAAACCGAAGCAGCCTTACATTAATTAATTTGATCCTGTAAATGCAGACCTACTGTATTTAGACGACTGTGCACTTCTAATCCTCACATTCAAAATGAATGCAATCTGTAGTCTTTCTTTCCTTCTCCAAAAAGCAATAGCTAGAAAACCTCTCGCTCCAGACGATCGGAAGCAGTCATGTGAGTTGGTCACATGACTTTATTTACAACTACAAGTAAAACATGCACGCTGAGTTTCACCGAAACGAAAAATGCAAACTTTTTCCCCACTAAGAAAACGTTTAGCGAAACGAAATATTGTCATAAGTCAGAAGGGGGTGGTGACGTTTAGAGAGAATGTAAGCAGTTCTTCTTATAGAAGGTAGGAAACTTAATTTATATTTATATGTTTTATTTCCGTCATTTTCTCCTAATTTAAACATTTTGTTTCGCGTCAAAGATTTATTCAACAAGTAATTCACCTGCGCCGAAACCGCAGGAGGTGGGTGTTGCCCGACCTGCAGATTTTAATAACAGTTTAACAGGTGACATGACACTGATATTTCAATGTCACCTGGCACAGCCTTCAGAACTACGGAGAACGTCCGTTGATATTTGGATGGGTTAATAAATTATTAAGTGGTTAACATGATCAGCTATGAAAAGCGGGCATTAGAAATGGCCGTAAGTTTTGTAAATATAGTATTTGAAAGATGTATATTGTACAGAAACGATAAGGCAACTTTGGATTCGAAAGTAAAAAAAAAAAAGTGAAAACAAATATAGCCCTATGTTTTGCCATTGAGCTATACCCCAAAAGTGTGTTAGTTCATCATCGTCACCCGCATAAAAAAGCATCATCATCATGTGTCATCGGCAAAAAAGGAAGGTTGCCTGCAATAGATCTCACAGTGCATCCAGTCCAGCTGAATCAAGCTTATCTCTTGATGTTATCCAGTCAGCCAAATCACTATCTTCCATTTGCCATTTTTTCTCTTAAACTTTTTCCTCAGTTTTATCACAAGATAGTCATCATCATCAGGTGCCGTGCCAGCTGGCTGTTATGCTTCTCTAGAGTACATGATCCTTCATGCAGGTCATTAGCTCAGTTTGTGATCTCCTCTCACACCATCTCGTTAGACTTTCCAGTATCATTTCTCTTGGTCTTCCCCTGGCTGTTCTTCCCTCTATTTTTCCTGATGTTATAATATTTTCAGTGCCCCCTCCTTTCATTGCATGTCCTATGAAAGTTTATTGTCTCTGTCTTATTTTTATGACAAAATTATTTCTGTGTCTCCAGCTCTTCTCAAACATTCTTCATTAGTTATTTTTGCTGTCCAGGGAATTTGCAAAATTCTTCTAATAGACCATGTTTCTGCTGCTTTCAATGACTTTTGTGTAGACCTGCCTATTGTCCATGATTCACTTCCATATAACAAGATAGGTTTAATATAGCATTTTAGGACTACTTTTCTAACATTCATTGATAAAGATGTAGTTATGCACAAGATAATATTAGACAGAAAAGATACTAAGTAGCCATGACTAGCAAAAAGAAAAAAAAAACAAACTTGGCAAAGCACATACGAGACATAGTGTAAGAATCCATAGTTTCTAGGGCCTGTTGGCACACTAGAGAGTGACATGATGTGATCAGTATTTCACCTGGTTGGCTTTTCCTCTTTATCTACAGGAGAGCCCAGGTACACTTCTCTAGTGAGTTTTGGGTAAAGTGCAGAATATTTCTATCCACTGAATCCTAAAAGTTTACATGGAAGGACAGATGATTAAAACAGTGCAGGTAAAACAAATTGTTGCTTATGAATTTTGTTTCTAACAGACATGTGAAGAAACTATGAAGAAGTCTTGAATATTAAGTGATATTATTCAGTTATTCATATTTGCCTCATAGCTGTTAAGAACCATGCTGGGCTGTCTGTGTTTGTGTGTGGGGGTGGGGGAGAGGGCACTTATATTCCTCCAGAAATATGTTTTTCAGTATGCTTTACTGTTGATTTTTTATATATCAGACACTCATTTACCTTCCCTCTCTGTCTTCCTCTGTGTATATGTTGTCATTTATTACACCTAGTATTATGATGTTTTCGGGTTTCTTCACACTCTTATTATGCATTCAGTGAATGTCATTTGTCACACTCTTTTAATAAATCTCTTGTTGTCATTAACTAATTGAATGAAATCTAGTGGAATTGATGTAGCTATTTTTTTTAACGAACAACCAGAATTAATAAATTAATAAAGGATTGCTGAAGTTATTGAAATTTATTGGTGTAAATAAGAAGCAGCAAATGTTAAACAGTAATTTATAGTTTGTTAAAACTAAGAGGAAAGTACTTGCATAAAAAAGATATTTGCATAATCTATAAATCTTCTATGATATAATTAAAATGTTCCTGATAAACTTTGACTGTTAAATTTTAAGAGGATATATCCCAAGCATCATTCCTTAAGGTTTTTTTCGATTTTGTTTTCCACTGATTTATAACTCTGCCTCAAGAAATTAATTTGTAGCAAGAACACTGAGTATAAAGTTTAAAACTTTGCTTATCCGATGAATCTGTGAGACGTTTTAAGTGAAGAAACTATTCTTTTTTTTTTCTGAATACTTTCAGTCATCTGTGTGGTGCATTGTTATAATTATATATGAAAAAAAAAAACAGGCCTTATAAAGGCTCCTAATTGTAAGAAAAGATACAGATAGCCCTATCATTCTATAGAGATACTAATGGGATATTGTGTTAGTGGCCATATTTTCCATAAAGCTGTTGGCTCACTAGAGGATGATGTGGTCAGCATCATGCCTTTTTTTTCCCTGGCTGCAAGAGGGGCTAGTTACTGATTTATACAGCTCATTTGATTTCATAGCTGACCAAGACCACATCCCTTCTCTCAGTTGGTACCCCCCCATAACAGGTCTAGCCTGGCTATGGGGCAAGGATCTCCAAGGTGGTGGAGTCTGCTAAAGAAGCATTGCACACCACTTGCTTTTACCTCCACTTCTCTCTCTCTCTCTGAACCTTAAGTGCCCAGGGCACATGGGGCTTCCGCAAGGGTTTTCCACAAATGCCTGTCCTTCGCCTTTTTTTCTGCTCTTGCCCAGGTGAGCCCTCTATTGCTCAACATCCTTTCTGTTGTTCTTCTCCATGTCTCTTTTGGTCTACCCTTACTTCTGCTCCCCTGTGGTGTCCATCTTAGTGCTATTTTTGGTAGTGAGTTGTCAGTCATTCGGAGCACATGTCCCAACCATCGCCAGCATCTTTCCTCAATAATTGTTGTCAGTGGCCCTTGCTTCCGTTTCTGTAGCAGTCTGATAGTTTTTTTACCAGACAGGGTTGCTGGCCCTATGCTGAACCCTCCTTAGTCGCCTTTTACGATCATGCGTGGTAGGGTACAGTGGTCCTATTCTTTGCAGATCCCAGGTACCACACGGGGGTACCTCCACTTAAGGACTGAAAAATGTAGCCGCCACAACTTTCCCTCAAGCTGGCATGATGATGTTCATCTGCATCTTCACCACCATCAGCTGCAGAGAGCATCAGCTTGCAGTTCCAGGGAGACTGAAGTAGGAGAAGAAGAAGAACAGCTCAGTGACTTTGGTGCCTCGGACCAGATTTGAATCACTGATCTTTGTGCCTAGAGAGATGAATGCACTTAACCAGATTGCTGCTCAGTCCTCAACCATAGTTTTAACTGTAATTAAATTGATCATAAAATTCCATTCCTTGTACTATTCCTCTACCCTTTTTTCATTTTTCTAACTCTGTTATTACACAGGGCAGGATAAGTTTTATGTTTTGAAAGAAATTGCTAAGATCAGTCGGTAGACAAAATGGCAAGGTATGAAACGCTTGCCCTTAAAATCAGAGATTACAAATTTTTTATGGTGTTTTGTTATATTGCACTGTATTGTAAATGAAATTAAAAATTGGTAGTAAACTTGTTTATGCTCTGTAGTGGCTGAGACTCAGTTGGAAGGACTTGTCATGAGTTCATTTCTGCATGAAATCAGTCAAAAATTAGACTGTACTGGCCTTTTTCTGATTTTGCAAATATGAAAGGAAGAAAACTTTCTTTTTAAACACTAGATATTTATTTGACACAATAGATGAACAAATAATGTGAAAACATGCATGCTTAAGATTAAAATATATACAAAACATTGTTTGCGGTTTAAAATCTCTTTGTTCTATATGTGATGAGTGTTATGATGATGTAAGTTAATACATACATTCATTTCTTTTAAATGTTTCTCATTTTGTAATGAATTTATAGTTTATCCTATGACTTTTTTTCCATTAATTTATAAATTGTTATGAAATACTGGTTGGATATGATAATGCTTGCTTAACATCTCTCTCTCTCTCTCTCTCTCTCTCTCTCTCTCTGAGAGAGGGCACATGGGGCTTCCACAAGGGTTTTCCTGCCTGTCCATTGCCTTTTTTCTGCTCTTGCCCAGGTGAGCCCTCTGTTGCACAAGATCCTTTCTGTTGTTCTTCTCCATGTCTCTTTTGGTCTAGCCTTACTTCTTAAAATGTTAAGTTATTAGTTATTAATTTGAAAATTTAGGTTGGAGCGGCAAGATATAAGATATTCTACTGTAGGGAGAATCAAAATTCCTAGGACTAGCCCGTCAAAATGAGTGGAGAAAGAATGAAGAGAACACATTTTGTAGGATTAGACCTCGAAAAAATCGTAGACAAAGCACTTTAGTGAGACGTGAGAGAAAGAAAAATCACAAGAGAATTACCTGGGATTCGAACACGGACTCCGGTAGGACGAGCAGCCGTCTAGCCACGAGACAACAGCGTACTATCGACTTAGCCAACTAGCACCCCAAAGAATGAACGATAATTTCTCTGAATTGAATTACCGAGAATTTTCAGACACTTGCCACCTATTTTGTGTATGTGTTCAGTAGCAGACAGTGGTAATGTTTTGTGCATTAGTTTAACTCTTTCATTAAGAGGTGGGCTGTTTGTATATATTGTATGTGTATGTGTGTGTGTGGGAGGGGGCGATTATATTTCTCCAAAAATATGTTTTTTCAGTATGTTTTACATCAGCTTTCCTGGTGATTTTCTGCATCTTCCGATTTTTGAAAGGTGCAGAAATAATTAATTTTCTTCGCTCTGACATAGTTTTACAATTTGAGGTAAAGAAAACTAAGGTGAAAGACGTTACAAGCAACTACTACAAATGTTTGAAAGTTGTTTCCAACAGGATCCAAATAAATTAGCTTGTGCAAAATCTTGTTAATTACCTGATACATGAGAGCAAAATTTCACATGAATGTTTCAGTGTGAAAATATTTCACATATTTGGAGTTCGGATATCCAGAGTAAATTACAAAATTCAGAAAGACATGATGATGATGATGATGATATCTAAAATTACTAATTTGTCTCAGATAATGACAAATAAATGAAGTTTCCCATCGTATTTTTGTTCACTGCGTATGTGATTCACCCTATCGATGACCTGGGAAGAGAATTCTTTTATCCCAGACTATCAGCTGAAATTCAGTATTGCTGGACCCAATTTTTTTAAAGTGTCATTTTAAAAAAAATTGGCTACAGTGAACTGATAATCTTTTCACGCAAGGTAATGTTTTATATATCGTTTTACAATAATATTTCGTAAATCTTAGCTAATACATGAGTAACAGCACTTCCGGCAGTCATATGCATGCCACTTGTAGAACTTTGCCTCCCTAACAGCTCTCCTGTAGGCCTCTTAGTTGTAAGCAAGAGGCCCTGCTGCTGATGCATCCATTTGCAGATCATCAACGATGTTTTGCAACCATCTTCGCCTTGGTCTTCCTCTCTTTCTTATATGTACCCTTTCAAGACTACCTTCTCTAGATTATCATGACGTTTAATGTGTCCAAAATATTTCAGTTTTCTCTGTTTAATCCTCTTTACTAGCCAGCCTTCTTCAGTATTAAGTTCTTGTAGTATAGATATATTTGTTCTTTTCTGTGTCCATGATATTTGAAGAACTCTGTAGCATTTACTTTCAAGGGCATTTATGTGTTTCTCAGCTGTTTTGTTAAGTGTCCAGGTCTCACGGGCATATGTTGCGATGGGAAAGATGCATCCCCTTTAAAATCTTATTTTTGTATTTCTGTCTGTTCCTTTCCACAGCTTCGTTAGTTGTTTTACTTTCTGAAGAGCGATGGTTGTCCTCCTTTTAATTTCCCTTATTGTATCTCCATTATTAGTTAGTAGTTGTCATAGATAATCAAAACTTTCCACTTCTTCCAGTTTTTCCTCATTGATACATATTTCAGCTGCCTTATTTGTTTTTACCCTGGACATGTTATCAGTAAATGCAGATGTCAAAAATGAATATGTTAAACCTATGCTGCGAGATTGTTTATTTAAGAAAAAGAAAGGGGAAAAAAAGTTTTAGTATGCTCCCAACTATGATACCCTCCCCGCCCAACGCTGAATGCAATCACAAGTACCAGGATGCTTAAGGCAACAAAGTGGCGGACTATGAGCAAGTGCCTAGACCTCAATCCATGGTGATGTTTCGTTGCGCGTATAGTGATCCGCCATCACCTACCTTACCACACCAGCATAATAACTTTCGACCCGTGTGTTATGGGAGGAACCTCGTGCCACCCAAAGCTTTACAAGTTAACCAGGGTCTAGTTGACACTGCGAGAACCTTGGCTCATTGTGATTCTTAACACGGTATGGGTTATATATACAAGCATCAGCGCTCTCCAACCGAATTAATATCTGTAACAAAAGAAAGAGCGAATACTCTTCTAATTTTGTGAACTCTATTTAGTTTTTGCGTTCTTGAGAACGTGTCAGATTTTTTTATGCTGTTTACACCTCCGTCATTGTTACTTTAGGTTGATGTTTTAGTATAATTTTTAAACATTCTCACATTTCTGTCTAATATAATATATTACAGGAAAAAACACCAGTTTTTTTTTAATAGAAAAGATAAAATTCAGGTTTACATATTGTCAACCTGCTTTGAATGTGAACAGCAAAACTGAGCATATTCGCCTATTCTCAGTTCTCTACTCCAAAATATTGTCGTTACTAACAACTATGAACAAAGTAGAAGCTTTATGAAATAAAGAAAGCAAAATTACGAAATTGTTCTTTTAACTAAAAACCGCGCGGTTTCGATACTTTATGTCAAAATTGTGTTAATACCGACAATTTGTCCACAGAATTGTTATGAAAAAAAATCAGTGATATTAAAATATTGTACCTCACCAGTAGTCACTTTAATTTCTACAATAATAGAAAGAGAACGTTAAACGGTGAAAAGGATGAAAGCAGCTGTCAATACGTTTATAATCCCATTAGTTTTCTTCATTGTAACGCTTATGTTAACGTTAAATGTGTCTCGCTGTATTTGTTTGTTTGTTTTTGTTTTGTTTTGTTTTGTTTTTATTGACTTTTTTATATTTCACTTGTAAAACGTCTACTCTAACGTCCTTCCAGTTTCCTTCTCTCCGAACTTCTCGTTATAATTTTATTCTGGCAGAGCGTGGAAACTAATTCGGGAGTGAAAGGGTTAAAAAAAAATCTCCATTCGTTACTAGCACTGTATATATATGGACTCGCTATGCGGATACCTACATGGTCCTTCGTTGATCTATAGCTGAAAACTGGTAATTTATATTCAAAATACAAGTATAACGACGAATGAGATTAAAATAGCAATTTAGCTAACTAAATGTTAATTAAAGAAAAAAAATGGCGAGGAAAGGGGGGGGGGCTGAAATAGCAGTAGCAGATAATAAAATAAATACGTTAAAAAAATGACCCAACCCCCCCCCCCCCAAAAAAAAAAAGTGACAATACAGTATTTCGACAATATGCTTTTGTCAAGAACAACCGAAATGGCAAAAAAAAAAAAAAACCAGATGAGAATAAAATGTAAGTTTTACTTCTTTTTCTTTGAGCAGCTGTTAAATTCAGCAGCTTTCCGAGCCGTTGAGACTCACTGCTGCAGACAAGACACATCTCCTTTCCTCTCTGTTCTTGATCTTTTCTGCCAGGTGTCGTTTCCAAGAGCGCATATATTTTCCTCTACGCTGTCTCTCCGCCGTTGTATTTTAGCTATAAAAAAAAAAATCCTCCTTGAAATAAAATCCAAGTACGCACAAACTGTTCGAAATATGGCGTGGCTCAGTAAAACTGCCGCTAAATTGCCTGTAGCACACCCACTGTATTCTATATAAGGAAACAGATTACTAAATACTGCACCCCGAAGTGAGTGCAAATACGCATCTCTAAGAAACTGTTAACTTCTATTATCTACACGTAATAGCGGGGTATTAACTCTTTCACTCTGGAGTTAATTTCCATGCTGCGCCAGAATACATTTTGATAAGAAATCTTGGTTGGAAGAAAATGGAAGAGAGTTAACTTTGTAATTTAGAAATATGGGTCGGGGTTAGAAATGTGCTGTTGTGCATTTTATTTAGTTTCCTAAAATACTGTCTGAGCGTGGGCATTTATTGGTTCAAGATTTACCAATGCTGCGAGTGATGCTTTGGAGTGAGTTAATACTAACTGGCAGGCAAGTGATTTTTTTTTTAATGAATGGGGAGTGGAAGGATGAAGGGAGGGGGGGATTTATCATTGGCATCATGGGTCGGCGGTCTGAAAAAAAAAGGTTGAGAACTGTTGATAAAGAGGATTAGCTTTTGTTTACCATTAGCTTCCAATTTTGCTATGCAGTGTTGTCGAGGTGCTGGCTTAATATTCCTATTCCAAGAAATGCGTAAGAAATGCTTCAGGATTCTCTCCCCTGTGTAGTGATATTTGTTTGTTTTCTAGCCCCCCCCCCCCCCTCTTCATTTTTTATATTTGGTTTCGCTGTTACTATTTTGCTGTCCCGCCTTCTCTTGTCAGCTCGCGTATGATCTTAGAATAGGAGACGTTAACGATCTTGTCAATATTTGTCCTGCTACTCACGGTTACAGCCCACAGTCAGTTCTGTTCTTTTCCGGCTTTGAGTCGTAAATTACCGTTCTTGTCCGCCGAATTCTCAAAAGGGGAAGGGGTGGGGGGGGGGGGGGGGGGGTCAGGATTTTTACTTCTGTCCAAATTCTCCGGTGCCGAGTGTCATCGCAGCTACAGAAATAAGTCATGAATTTTTTCTCCCCTCTCTCAGTCAATGCAGTCGACATTTATGTTAAAATGAACACAAGTTATTTGTCTGTGAAAATAAAATCGGCCTCGTTTTCTAGACTTTTACGATTCTTCGCTAGGTCATATCTTGTCACATTGGTCCGATTAGGCAATCACCGACCCGTAGCTGATATGCCAGCGTCAGGGTTAGCGAACCATAGCTGACCAAGACCCTGTCCCACCTCTCCGTTGGTACCCCCCATTAACAGGCATAGCCTGGTTAACGGGGCAGGGATCGCCATAGTCCCCATTTTGGTGGAGTCTGCTAAAGAAGCATTGCTTTTTAACTGTACTCCGGGACTGAAAAAAATAGCTCCCATAACCCGCTCCCACGCCGATACGATGCTGTACCTCAACACCTCCACAGCATCGGCTGCAAAGAACACCAGCCTCGCAGTTGTAGGGAGATAGCACAAGACAAGACAAGACTAGACTAGACTAGATCTCTTGTGCTACAAAAAAAAAATCCGTATTGCGTTTTATTCTACTCTTGATTTCAGCAGTTCTTTTACAGCTCTAGACATATGGTCAGCCAGCATAGAGCATGTATTGTCAGTTATTGTTTGCTGAAGGAGATACTGGAGAGAAGATTTGAGCATCTGTGGTTGTGTCCGGGGTGCATGGTCCTTCCGTACTAACTCTGCAGTCCTTTCTTGTTTTGGAAAGGAGCATGTTCCAAATATATTTGAAAATGTTTACTTATTTTTTTAGTCTCTTTTTTCTGTTACTCTGGAAGTGCGAACTGATGTACAGCATTGTGTTGGATTTGGCGTAAGTTAAGGCTGGTCAGTTAGAAATGTGCTACTTCTCTGGGTTTCTTCTTCTTCTCCTCCTCCTCCTTCTTTTTCTTCTCTAGACCAGGCCAAAATATCGCGCTGAGTACTGATTCGCATAGGTATGCAAGATATACCAACAGTGCCAGTGTTGCTTTGGAGTGAAGGAAATGACGTGGGTAACAATGCACACGGATGTCGTCCCCCCCCACCCCCCCCCCCCCCCCCCCCCAAGGAGATCAGGGACATTTATTGCTGGAAGAAAAAAAAAACACAACTTTCGATTGGATTCGAATTCGTGACCTCCAAAATACGAGGCTAACGTAGTAGAGACCACGCGGTCCCCAGAAAAGGATAAAGCGATAATAATAACAACACGCAATTAAATGGAGCATTTCATGAGCTGGCTGTCGAGTTGCCAAGTAAAATCAGCAGAGGCGTCGAAATACAGGATACCACCGGCTTTTATTTGTCAAAAGACGCGCGCACAAAGGAAGGACCGCGTTTGACCATAATGGGACAAATCCCAGACAGAGTAACACACACACGCGAACGTAAAGCGGTTCGATTGTTAAGCATGACTGGCTTAAATTGCATGGACCTGTTTATGACAACTGTCTGGTTATTTTGAGGGTGGGGGGTGGGGTCTGTTGTTGAGGTTTGTTTTGTCTCACGGTTTCGCCATTGGCGAGCGATTTTATCTGGCGGTGAGATGTGAGAGCTTCATGTTGTGGCGTTTTTTTTTTTTTTTGTTAAGAAGGTACTGTATTTGTATGGCACTGTAGTAGTTGTTTCATCTGTAGAGTTGTTTCAGAAGTGACGAAAATTAACTCTTTCACGACCCAAACGAAATAGTCCAAGGCTACATTAAAAAGTGTAACAACCCCCCCCCCCCCCTTTATTTTACCCGGAGAATGACAAGAGGCTTGTAATTTATCTTATATAGTACTTTGATACTGGACTCAGCGAAGCAAAAAAAAAAAAACGGTACCAGATAATTCATACATACATTGTATGCCGTGCTGGAGAGCGTTGACGAGCATGCTTCTTCATCTTGTGCGATCATTGATGTTTCCGATCTGTTCAAATTCTTTTCTTTTTCTATGCCTCTTGGTCCACTAAGATTTTTTTGTTGTCTGGCCTCCCTTCCCCCCCCCCCCCCCCCCCCCCTTTTCCCCTTGAATCTGCCATCACCACTAAGTTCTCTAACTTGTGTCTTCTCATAACATGTCCAAGAAATTTTGACTGTCTTTTTTTTTCCTTATAATTTTAACAAGTTTCTGTTGTGAAACCTCATTGAGGACCTATTCATTTTTTTTTTTCTATCTGTCCAGGGTATTTGTTGCACCATTCTCCAAAACCGTACATCTGTTGCTTTGTGATTCTTTGTCGTCTTTTTTGTTTGTTTGTTTGTTTGTTTTGTTAATTGTCCAAGTTTCAGAACTATACAGGAATATTGCCTATTTTCCTGACAATTAGAGTCAGTCATTTGCATGTCCCTTGCGGAACTTTGCCTCCCTAACAGCTTTACTGTAGGTCTGTCGGTTGTAAGCAAGATGCCCTGCTGCTGATTCCATTCGCAGATTATCAACAATGTCTTGCAGCCATCTTCGCCTTGGTCTTCCTCTCTTTCTTTTTCTCATTATGTATCCCTCCAGGACGGTCTTCTCTAAACTAGAGACATCCTTTTATTTGTAAGCATCTACGAGGGGAAGTCACTAAGTAACTCGTAAATGCCTGTTACAAAAAAAAAATAAATAAATAAAAAAAAACTAAATGCGACAGTAATTTGACAACTTTTAATTTTTGAACCTACATTATTCCCCTATTTCACAACGTAATCGCCACCAACATTGATACATTTGTCTCAGTGTGTAATCAGTGATGCAATACCCATGGTGTAAAAATCGGGAGTCCGATTTCTGAACCATTTGTTTTTATTTCTGTTTCCACTTCTTCGTCACTCGAAATTCTTCTCCCGCCAAGGTGATTTTTCAGTGGACCAAACAGGTGAAAATAACTTGGAGCTAAGTCAGGACTATAGGGTGGATTTTCAAGAACTTCCCAACCCAACTGGTTCATTTTCTCTTGGGTTAACCAAGCCGTATGTGGTCTGGCATTGTCATGAAGAAGAAGCGCACCTCTAGTCAGCAGACCAGGACGTTTTCTTCGAATTACATCCCGTTGCATCGACAGAACTTCAAAGTACGATACAGAATTCACACTGTCACCGTACTTCTGGAACTTGATTAACAACCCTCCTTGATAATCCCAGAACACTGTTAGCATAACCTTCCCCGCAGAAGGCGTAATCTTGAATTTTTTTGCGCATGGCGATGACGGGTGTTTCCATTGCATTGAGGCACGTTTTGATTCGGGTTGGTAGTGGTGCACCCAAGATTCGTCTCCAGTAATAATCCTCTGGAGCATGTCTTCACCTTCATATGCATAATGACAGAGATGCTGCAATGACAAACCAAATCGGTTCATTTTGTCTTCATCATTCAGATCTCTTGATACCCAACGTGAGCAAATTTTCCGAAAATGCAATTGCTCCTGTATTATTCTGTAGGCTAAGCCATGTGAACATCCGATTGCATTTGCTACACTGTCGTCTATCGTTACTCGTCTATCAGCTCTGATAATCTCATTCATACGTTGCACAGTCGCTTCTGTTGCAATCTGAACAGGACGGCCAAGTCGGACTTTGTCAACAATTTCGCCCAGTTATAGACCGCTTTACGTGATAAACACTTTTCAGCATAAACTGTAATCATTTCCTTATGAATGTCCTTTAGCCCACAAAAATCGCACTACATTTCTCTGTTCTTCTTTGATACACACTAACAGTTTGGTAGCCATTTTGTTTTTGCTTTACCCATGCGCAGGTAACTCCCAGCGCCCCCTACATACAACTGTTATAAAGTTGGATGATGGTACTATCTAAGGATATATTTAAATACTACCTGATAACTGCCACTGATAAAATATTTCAATATTTGCGAGTTATTTAGTGACTTCCCCTCGTATTTCATGTTGTAAAGTGCTGCTTGTGTTTTACCTATCCGTGATCTGATTTCATTTGCAGCATGTATGTGTAGGTTCTTTTTTTTCTATAAAATTTTTAAATGCTTAGATGTTGAGTTAAGGGTACTTGAAAAGTACATATGGGTCGTATGTCGAAAGCAGTGGAAAAAAAAGACACTGAAACATTTTTTTAGAAAGAGTAAAAGGTAAAGTCCGGCTTTCCATGCCATTAAAGGCATATCGGGGATACGGTGTTAGGGCCCGTATTTCCAAGACTATGGGAATATGAAAGTGTGATGTGGTCAGTATAACGTCTGGTCGCATTTACCTTCCAAGATTTCACCGGTACCCATATTTTACAGGCTGGGTGGACCCCGGACCCTTCTTGATCTCGTGGTGCCAGAAAAAAAAAACCCAAACAAACTGGTACTTGAATCCGGTAGCACCCGAGTAGTAAACCTCTTGGAAACAAACCTCTTGGAAAGAGACATAATTAAAATACAAAAGCAGGACAGTAATTCTGCTCAAAGCGTATTAAATAATATATTTGTTCTTGTAAGAAGCGGTTTTTGGAATGGTCTTGTTATCTCCGTTGTCATTGATAAAAGCATTTTGTTGAAACATTATATTGTTGTAACACACAATAAAACTATGCACGAAGCACTGCAGTAAAGCAAGATATACTAACTGGGAAAAAAAGTAGGGACAGCTTTATTACTTAACGACTACAGTTATGATATTGTTGTTGTGTTTCATAACCATTTTACTGTTATTATCTCTCTCTCTCCTCCCCCCCCACCGTTCCCTTATCATCTTTTTTATTAAATTGACTTTGGTCTAGGTGTATCCTGATTATTGCGTTTTGTTTTTCAAGCCTGCCACAGCATTTTCTGGGTGGCGGCATTTACGTGCCTTCCCAGATTTCTTTGGTACGCATTTTTAGAGGCTGGTCGACCCCGGGCCCTTTGTGTGCGCGCGTGTGTGCATGCGTGTTTGTGCATGCGTGTGTGTGTGTGCATGCGTGTGAGTTTGTGCATGCGTGTGTGTTTGTGTATGCGTGTGTGTGCGTGCATGCGTGTGTGTGTGTGCGCGCGTGTGTGTGCGTGCGCGCGCTAGAAAAAAATCCCATAGCTGGAACTGAACCCAGTACCACCGGATTAGTAACCGAGCGGTCAGGCTAGATAACTGACCACATGACACTTTCATGTGCTGAAGGTCGTGACCTGACACAGGTCTAAAACCGTATCCTCAGTATGTCTTAATGGCATGGAAACGAAATTTTACCTCTTTTTTTTTTTAACCTATTTTTTTTTTGGGGGGGGGGGGACAGGGAATCCTGCATTATTTTGCAGAGAAGCCGTAGAACATAGAATCCTGCATTATTTTGCGGAGAAGCCGTAGAACATAGAATCCTGCATTATTTTGCAGCGAAGTCGTAGAACATAGAATCCTGCATTATTTTGCAGAGAAGTCGTAGAACATAGAATCCTGCATTATTTTGCAGAGAAGCCGTAGAACATAGAATCCTGCATTATTTTGCAGAGAAGTCGTAGAACATAGAATCCTGCATTATTTTGCAGAGAAGTCGTAGAACATAGAATCCTGCATTATTTTGCAGAGAAGCCGTAGAACGTAGAATCCTGCATTATTTTGCAGAGAAGTCGTAGAACATAGAATCCTGCATTATTTTGGGGAGAAGTCGTAGAACATAGAATCATGCATTATTTTGCAGAGAAGTCGTAGAACATAGAATCCTGCATTAGTTTGCAGAGAAGTCGTAGAATATTTTACAAGACAAATCATTCATTTTACTACGGGTCAGGTCAGGTCCTGTAACTTTTCATGGGAAGAGCATACATTTCATAAGGAAGTCCAGTAGTATTTTGTTACGTAAAGGCATTTAGTTTACGGAGCTGTTTTAAAAGGCCAGAAGTTTTCCAGAACTCTGTCCATCTCACCCCCTCCCAGAATGCAGTGCGGTCTCGCTTAAGGTGACCGGCGTCTCGCGGTGATATATTCAGACTTTCCGTGATGTCCTGCGGCCAGTGTAACAGAATAACGTTCTGTACAGATTGTATTGTGTATAACCCTGTGGTTGTGGTCTGGTAGACTACAACTCATCACTGTGTGCCAAGCACGTGTTTCGAGAGAATTCTGAGTCACGTGGTTTAGGTTAGCGGGAGGTGTGCATGGGCTGAGAAGGGGTTTTTTTTTGTCAGAATGTGGTAGCGATAGGTTGTGTGTTTGATTCTAGGATGGGATAAAGATTCTGTAGTTAAATTGTTGTAGTGATGGATTGTTTTTCTTAAGACAAATTGTTGTAATAGCCATGTAGATTTGTGTGTCGATTTGTCCACGTTTTTTTGGACAAATGTTGAATGTCTGACCTGGTCCTATGGCGAGGTTAGTCGCCCGGACTTATGTTTCTTTTGGATGATCATCTGTAATTGTATCCATCAAGTTTTACACTCTACATCATTACAACACTCATCGTACAAATGGGATCTCATCATTAAACATTTACATTGTGTTTGCTGAATCCTGTCATTTTTTTGGATTCATGTATGTGTCATCAGTGGTGTTGAGTTAGTGAATTACTTGTAACTGGTCAATGTCCACGATATCTGGAGAACTCTTCTATGAATGTAAATGCTATAGAAGAGTTCTCCAGATATCGTGGACACAAAAAAGAACAAATATATCTATACTACAAGAGCTTAATATTGAAGAAGGCTGGCTAGTAAAGAGGATTAAAGAGAGAAAACTTAAATATTTTGGCCACATTAAACGTCATGATAATTTAGAGAAGACCGTATTGGAAGGATACATAATGGGAAAAAGAAAAAGAGGAAGACCGAAACGAAGATGGCTGCAAGACATCGTTGATGATCTGGAAATGGATGCAGCAGCAGCAGGCCATCTTGCTCACAACCGAGAGGCCTACAGGAGTGCTGTTTGGGAGGCAAAGTTCCGCAAGGGACATGCAAAGGAATGAATGGTCAATGTTGTGTATGGATGAGTAAGTGGAGTCAGTGTTACCTGGGTTGTCCCGTTACAGAGAGAATATCAGTGTAACATATGTTGGGTGTCTCTGAGCCTAGTGCTCATGTAAGAGAAACTGTAATAATACACAGTACTGTGTTACGGTTTTAAGCAGTGCCGAGTGCAGTAATACTGGTTTACCAGGTCCTCTTGTTTTTTTTGTTTTTGGTCTCTTTAGCCTTCATCTGTCAACCTCCCCAAACCATTGTGTCTTTTGATGTGAAAGGTCTTTTAACCGCATTATTAGCCAAGGTCCTATAATAACATTATATACCAAGGGGCCAGCAGCAAAAGCGCACTAATGTGTCCTAACAACATGAAGTTCGCACCGGTGCGTACTTGTGTACTTCCGCGCGCGTCCAAATAGTGCGGAATTAATTAGTCCCCCCCCCCCTCCCCAAACAGAGTTAACCCTTCTAAACAAAGCTTGGGATTTTTTATTGTCTTCTCGGTTTTACGACCGGCCCCGTCGTTTGTCCGGGTTAATAATCACAAACGATTATGTCCGTTGCTCTCCCGCAGACTAAATATTGATTTCCTTCGGATGCTCGCATGTTGCGGTGTCGTCCGTAAGCGACGAGGGAAGACAACTAACTGTTCTAGACAAGTTTACAGCGCCATGTGGAATCGTGAGCATACGCTCGTTCGTTGCTATGTACTAATTGCAGTGAGTCGTAATGGCTGAGTGGTGGCTTTTCCACGTTTGAGTCGGAGGTAAAACTGAAGAATTGTTAATTGTTATCTTACTGGAAATTGTGGATTTGTGGATTATTTTAGTACTGGCGATGGTGTAAGTGTTTTTTTTTTTAATTTTTGTAGTGGTGGTAGTAGTAAGAGTAGTGCTACTTCCCTCAGAAGCGACATACTAGTAGCAGCAGTAGTAAAATTAGGCAGGCGAGTTTAAGTAATTGTAGTTGTAATACGGTTAGTGGAGAAAGTAGCATTAGAAGTGTAACAGCAACAGTAGTGGCAGTAGTAGTAGTAGTATATAATAGTAGTAGTAGTAGTAGTAGTAGTAGTAGTAGTAGTAGTAGTAGTAGTAGTAGTAGTAGTTGTTGTTGTTGTTGTTGTTGTTGTTATAGTAGTAGTAGCAATATTAGTAGTCACATCAGTAGCAGTAATCATAGTAGTTTTAATCATAGTAGTAGAAGTAGTCATTAGTGATAATAGTAATAGTGGTAGTCATGGTAGTCGTAGCACTAGTAGTAATCATAGTAGTGGTGGTAGTAGAAGTAGTAGTAATCATAGTCGTTTTAATCGTAGTAGTAGTAGTAGAAGTAGTCAGTAGTAGCAATAATAGTAGTAGTCATAGTAGTAGTAGCGGTAATAGTAGTAGTCATAGTAGTAGTAGCAGTAGTAGTAAACATAGAAGTAGTAGTGATAGTAGTAGTAGTAGTAGTCATAGTAGTAGTAGCGGTAATAGTAGTAGTCATAGTAGTAGTAGCAGTAGTAGTAAACATAGAAGTAGTAGTAGTAGTCATAGTAGTAGTAGCAGTAGTAGCAAACATAGAAGTAGTAGTAGTAGTAGTAGTAGTAGTAGTAGTAGTAGTAGTCATTGTAATAGCAATAGCAGCAGTAGTAAACATAGAAATAGTAGCAGTAGTAGTAGTAGTAATAGTAGTAGTATTAGTAGTCGTAGTAGTAGTAACAGCAGTAATAGCAACCACAGTAGCAGTTCTGGTGGGGTTAGTAGAAATGGTGATAATTGTGGTGGCAGCAATAGAGGTAAAAGTAGTCATGGTAGCTGTAGTAGCAGCTGGAGTAGTGTGGTCATAGTAGTAATCATGGTAGTAGTCATAACAGTAACTACAGCGGCAGTGGTTAGTACTAGTAATACCACTAGTAGTGGTGGCAGTAGCTGTAGTGATACTAATAGCGGTATTATTAGTAGAAGCAGTTGCAGAAACAGCGGTAGCAGTAGTAGTAATAGTAGCAGTAATAGTAAATTAGAGTATTTGTCGTAAATTAACAGGTTTTGCGGAAGAGATGTTTTGTACCATCTCCATAAACTGTGCAGGAAATAAGCAAATCATTTTCGTTTGTATCCCAGTGGATACTTTCTCTTCAGAAAGTAAAACAACTAAAGAATCCGTGGAGAGGAGCAGACAGAACTACAAAAATAAGATTTTTAGGGGAATGCATCTTTCCCATCGCAACATATGCCTGTGAGACCTGGACATTTAACAAAACAGCTGAGAAACACATAAATGCCTGTGAATGTAAATGCTACAGAACAGTTCTCCAAATATCATGGACACAAAAAAGAACTAATATATCTATACTACAAGAGCTTAATACTGAAGAAGGCTGGCTAGTAAAGAGGATTAAAGAGAGAAAACTTAAATATTTTGGACACATTAAACGTCATGATAATTTAGAGAAGACCGTATTGGAAGGATACATAATGGAAAAAGAAAAAGAGGAAGACCAAAACGAAGATGGCTGCAAGACATCGTTGACGATCTGGAAATGGATGCAACAGTAGCAGGCCATCTTGCTCACAACCGAGAGGCCTACAGGAGTGCTGTTTGGGAGGCAAAGTTCCCACAAGGGACATGCAAATGAATGAATGAATGAATGAATCCCAGTCTAACTTACTAATGTCCTGTTTCCTGAACCGCTATCGGGGGTGGGGGGCACGAGGGGACAAAACTCTCAGGACAATCAACTAAGTATGTAAATATGTTTCTGGCGTTTCGACTGATGTCTTCCCTCAGACAATAAAGAGAGATGGAGGTAGGGCAGAATCTTGGTCAGCTGTGGTTCGCCACCGACAGCTGACATGCTAGCTTTAGGGCTGGCGAATGGGGACAGCATCTTCGCCCTTGTTTTCCGCTTCCTCTTTGGCAGGGTCGGAATGGAAAGAAAATCTGTTCAGATTTCTGGAGAGGCAGAACCATTGAGTGGACTCGGATCTGGAGTCTGAGATGGACTTAAGTTTTTCGGTTTTGAAAGCAAAATTTTCACATATTAAAAAAAAACAAACCAAAAACTCCGTTTAAGCAGCTCGTTGAAAAATAAAATTAAATAACTCTGTAACCGCAAACTTGAGAACCGCTGACGGTCCCAAAAGACTAAGCAGTTTATTTGTTTTAACATTTGTATTAGAAATAACGACAGAATGTCGCAGTGGAGAAATATAAATCTTTGAAAGTGGATGTTACTGTATTTTCTTACAATGCATTTATTAGCTGCCTGTTTATCACGATTTATCTCTTCTTCCACATGTCGCATCCAAATATTTATCAATCGCAGGGAGGTCCCTTGGTATGTTTTTTTTCTTCTTCTTTTTTTTTTAATCAAGTCTTTGGTGGCCAGTGATGAATCTTCTGTGGTCACCGAGTCGGTCCTGTTTTTACGAGTCAGTGGGGGGGGGGGGGTGTGGGACGGTTGTGAGCAAGATTTGGAGGGAGCGCGAGGCGAGACAGTGAGGGAGGTTGTCTGCCGCTGAGATCACGGTAATTGCTATAGTGATGAATAATTGTCGCTAGTCACGTGATCAAGCCTCTTTGGCGCTCGAGGGGGGAGAGCTGTAGAAAGTTTCTCTCATTCCAGACACAGCCTTTCTTTATTGATTTCGCTTTCTTGATAACGCGGGGGGTTCTAACGGACCAATTGTCTTTCCCGGTGTTTCCCAGCCTGTCTCAGGTCGGGGGACCCCCTGAAACGAATAATAAATTTCCGCACCTTCCTTTCCTCTTTTATCCCCCCCCCCCCCCCCCCCAATTTGATGTTAAATTAAAATCTTTATGAAGTTCTGTAGTCTGAGAATTTTTGGACAACGGATTTTTATACTGCACAGCAATAAAAATAATTTAAAGGTATTTTTTTTTGTTACACAAGGCCCTTATATATCTCTTTAAGAGACCCTGGTTTTGGCCTCTTAGTCTGTCTACTCAGTGGGTCCAGTCTCACTCGCAGTCTTTCGTTATGGTAATATAACATTGTTAAGTTGTGAACTATTATTCTTGATGACTGATAGTAGAATTGTTCTTTGGTTCTCTGATCATAACATATAGATGTTTCACAAATACAGTTCAGACCTTCGGAATATTCGTATTTTTTAGAACTTACCGGCTTGGGCCATGTGTGATGAAAAATAAATAACTTATTTGCTCAATTACTTACTTACTTACTTGCTTAATTGGTGATTTACTTACTTACTTATTACTTACTTTTTTACTTACTTACTTGCTTGTTTACTTCATTGTTTGCTTACTTGCTTACTTACTCACTTACGTACTTGCTTACTTACATGTTTGTTTACTTACTTACTTGCTTGCTTGCTTACATGCTTACTTACTTACTTGCTTGCTTGCTTACATGCTTACTTACTTACTTGCTTACTAACTTACTTACTTATTTGCTTACTTACTTACCTACTTGTTTGCTTACTTACTTACTTGCTTACTTACTTGTTTGCTTACTTACTTACTTGCTTGTTTACATACTTATCTGCTTACTTACTTACTTGCTTACTTAGTTGTTTGCTTACTTACTTACTTGTTTGCTTACTTACTTGCTTGCTTGCTTACTTGCTTACTTACTTACTTACTTGTTTGCTTACTTACTTACTTGGTTGCTTGCTTACTTACTTACTTGTTTGCTTACTTACTTACTTGTTTGCTTACTTACTTACTTGGTTGCTTGCTTACTTACTTACTTGGTTACTTACTGACTTACTTGCTTACTTACGTACTTGCTGACTTGTTTGCGTACATACTTACTTGCTTGCTTACTTACTTACTTGCTTGCTTGCTTACTTACTTGCTTACTTACTTACTTACTTGCTTACTTACTTGCTTGCTTACTTACTTACTTACATGCTTACGTACTTGGTTGCTTTACTTTATCCTTCCTCTTGTACCATGAGGTGTCGAGGGAAGATGTAGTTGGCGTTTTTGGGCCATGTGAGTTACCTCAGCGATGTTCATGCCGTAAATCGTGAGTGTTTCTATAACTCCATCAATCCATCTTTTTTTTTTTTTTCTCGAGGTCTTCCTCTTGATCTGTGTCATGTAGTTCTTTGGTTGAAGGCCCTTGCGGCTGTCTTTAGGTTCGTCATTCATGTGAAGTGGCCAAACCTCTGAGTTCTTTATTTCTCTGTGTACAGTAGGCATGGTGTAATACCTACCAGTTATCTTATATCATCATTTTTTAGTTTATCCTTCCTAGAGAGGTTTGGTGCTTACTTTTAGATATTTTATTTTGCTGTTCCTTGGCCAGTGCCCGTGTCTGGCATTATCAGCACAGCATTGGTATAAATATGCTAATAATTAGTAGTCTCTTAATTTCGAGTGGTATGTTAGGGTGAGAAAGCAGCGGGGGGGGGGGGGGGGTCATCATCATCATCATCATCAGGTGCCGTGCCGACTGGCGGTGGCTATTATGCTTCTCCAGGGCACCCGATCCTTCATGCAGGCCATCAATTCAGTTGGTGATCTCCTCTCACACCATCCCGTCAGGCTGTCCAGTATCATTTCTCTTGGTCTTCCTCTTGATCTTCTTCCTTCTATTTTTCCTGTTGTTATAATATTTTCAATGCCCCCCCCCCTCTTCTCATTGCATGTCCTATGAAAATACATTGTCTCTCTCTTATCTTTTTGTCAAGGATTTTTTAGCTCTCCAGCTCTTCTCATACATTCTTCATTAGTTATTTTTGCTGTCCAGGGTATTCGCAACATTCTTCTAATAAACCACATTTCTGCTGCTTCCAGTGATTTTTGTGCAGACTTGCCTATTGTCCATGATTCACTTCCATATAAAAAGATAGGTTCAATATAGCATTTTAGGACTCGTTTTCTAACATTCATTGATAAAGATATGTTAGCTAATATGTTTCTCATTCTCTGAAATGCAGTCTTTGCTTGGCCTATTCTGTTCCTAATTTCTGTTCTGCATTTCCCATCTGAAGTTATTACTGCTCCAAGGTATTTGAATTTCTGCACCTGCTTTAGAATATTTCCGTTTAATTTAATACTGCATGCTGGTGGAATCTGTTTCTTAGATATAACCATAGTCTCTGTCTTTTTGATGTTCAGAGTAAGGCCTTTCTGTTCACTTTCTTTGGCCACTTTATCCAAGAGATTTTGCAGGTCTTGTTGGTTCTCAGCTATCAGTACTGTGTCGTCAGCATACCGAAGGTTGTTAATATTGTATCCTCCAATTTTTATGCCTGGTTCTGTGAATATTCTCGCTATACAGAGAAAAAAGGTCTGGAGATAGTACACATCCTTGTCACACCCCTTGTTTTATAGGTTGATATTTTCCAATTCTATTTTCAACTCGAACTGCTGCTTCTTGCTGCCAGTATAGATGTTTTACAATCCTCAGGTCTTTGCCGTCTATATTGATGTCTTCAAGCATTTTAATAATTTCATTATGTTTCACCTTGTCAAATGCCTTGGTGTAATCAATGAAGCATAAGTAGAGATCTTTCTGTACGTCTAAAGCTCTTTCTACTAGTGTTTGTAAAGCATAAATGGCATTGTGTGTTCCCTTTCCTTCAACAAATCCAAACTGTTCATCTGCTATTTCCATTTTTATCTTTTTCCTTGTTCTTCTCATAATTATTCTCAGAAGTAGCTTCGTTATGTGACATGAGAGGCTGATAGTCCGGTGGTCGTCACATTCCTTTGCACCTGGTTTCTTTGGTAGTGCTATAAACGTGGGGTAGGTGATATGTAATGGGATTTGCTCTTTGTGTTCTATGTTCTAACATTACATCCATGGTACCTGGATTTTTTAACTTGTTGGATTTTGTTGTCTTCGATATAGATTTTCAATGGGCTTGAACTTTCATGGTCCCTGTTTTTGCAGTGTTGATTTTCATATCATAATATTTACAACTGTAGTAATATTGTAAAAGTATGTAACTAAATAAATAAATTAAACTCTCTGTTTTTTTTCCTCCTTGAACTCGAATATGGTGTTATTCAGATCTTTTACTCTTTAGTTACTTCCCCTGCTCTCTCAGAATAAGTTTTGATAAAAAATTTTAGTGGAAAGAAGCTCTATTTTCTAAGTGCCGGTGCCACGTCGCGTTGGCGATCATTTCTCTTCACAATTCCCTGTCTTTTGCGTTTATTAGAGATCTGCCGATGACTTTCTTCCTAGCCACACTGACAGCCCATCCAGTAACTTCTCTCTGTGTGTCTTCCTCTGTCTCTTCTTCCCTCAGTTTTTCCAGTTGCCACGGTGTGTTCCAGTTTTTCTCTTCTCAGGAATTATCCTATAAATCTCGTTTGTCTGCCTCTGATCCTTGCTATAATTTGCTTTTTTAACTCCAGCCTCCCTTAAGACTTCTTCATTGGTTTTCTTTGCTGTCCGTGGTACCTTCAACATCCTTCTTATAAACCACATTTCCTGGCTATAACATGGAATAAAATACAGTGTTTATAACATTTCTTATTTGAGCAAAATTGACATTTACGACTTGTTACAGTAAAGTGGTCGGCAATTTTTCATGTGGAAGAAATAAGTAGGCCGCAGGCGCGCAAAAACGATATCTCTCTCTCTCTTTCTCTATCTCTCTTTCTCTATCTCCCCCCCCCCCTCTCTCTCTCTCTCTCTCTCTCTTCCATGCCAATCAGGCGTTGATCGTCATTGATTTCCATAACAATCTGTCTTGCGCTTTTTTCTATAAGAGGTGTGTTGGATCATGCTCCGTGCCAATCTTTTAGTCCGTCAGGTATCTTGTTTCTTTGTCTTCCTCTGTCCACTTTTCCCTTCAGTTGTCTTGTTTTCACTAAGCGTTCCAGTCTGCCTCTTCTTAAAAAAATGTCCTACAAATCTGGACTGTGGTGTTCTGAATTTTGCCACAATTTCCCTCTTTTGCCCAGCCTCCTTTAGAACCTTTTCATTTGTTTTCTTGACTGTCCGCGGTATTCTTATCATTCTTCTTAAGAGCTACATCTCTGCTGCTTCCGGTAGATTCTGAGTGCCCTTGGTTACTGTCCATGGCTCGCATCCGTATAACAAAACAGGTTCGATGCAACACCGAATAACTCTCTTTCTGGCAGTCATCGACAGAGCTTTATTAGGGTGTCAGAGGACCTGATACAGACTTCTGGCCGTAATTTGCCTGACTGGTGTGCATGTTTTCAGTTAATGTACTTGCTCTTTGTGAATAAAATATTTACCAACTTTACACTCTGCCGTGTTCTTAGTTCTTGCATCGCTTGTTTCTAAAGTCTCATCTATGATTAATTATGAAGCAGGAAAGTTGATTAAAGACAGTCATCTCAAAATTAGATTGTGACGTTTCTTGAGAACGATTGTTCATGGTGGGGGTGGGGTGGGGGGGGGGGGAGGGGCAGGTATGTCTGAAGCGATATCAGTGCAGCTTGTAGGAATAACGGCAACAGATTCTGCCCTCGCTTTTCATTCGATCAGGGCTGCTCTGAGATCTTTCCAAGGAGCATCTGTGAACTTTGCCCAGAATGCAATGATAATACACCTTAAAGAGATTCTAACATACTTTTTGTGAATCGAAGTGAACCATTATTCCACCGTAAACTGTTTTTATGTAAATGCATTTTTGTTCGATGATAAACAAGACGCAAAGAATGTTCTCTTTGAGCTGGCGAACATCTAAGGGATGTGATAGTGAAACCTTGAACATTGTTATGAACTCCTGTATCTTGTTTGTGTATTACACATTCTGGTTCTAAGGACTATTATTGCCGGAGCTGGGGTGAAGAATTCGCTCATCGCCTCAACGGCGTGCGTATCAAATAGCCTCTGGCAGTCAAGTCCAGCTCCTGGCCTTCTCGTGGCAGAATTGTTTAAACTGACAGGAGAAGGGGCGAAGGCCAATATCTGGCGCCTGAAAACCAGACACTTAGGATAGATGAGAGACACGTTTGGTAGCTCATCTACCGCTGCTGGCGAGATTCTTCAATTGCCGTGCGTGGAGCGGTGCTCCTCCCGGTCAATGAAGAAAGGTGCAAATGGGGTTGCCGTGCGGCACCACTGCGGAAAAGGTGGTAGAAAGGATAAGGCGAAGCAAACGGTGAAATCACGGCACCTCTGGTCTGGAGGTCGGCCACGTCCTAAATGCACTCATATCGGGTGAAATGCCATAGGTTAAGACATTGCTGGTGAGATTTTCGGATGCCGCGCATGGAGTGAAGCTCCTCCCGGTCAAGGAAGAAACTGCGGAAAAGAAGTAAGGGTTGCTGTGCGGCGCCGATGTGAAAAGGTGAAGGAGAGAATAAAGTGTAAGTTTAATCGGTATGTCCAGTAGTATCGCTGCGAGAGCTACACATACCACGACGCCTCTGCTCTAGAGGCCGGCCACGTCCGAAATACACCTACACTGGTGAAATATGCCTAAACCGGCATACACCAGGGGTAAAACTTGATGGCTAGGCATGTCACGCCACCTCCGCTCTAGAGGTCGGTCACGCCTGATATACACCCACACTGGTGAAATATGCCTAAACCGGGTCACACCAGGGGGTGAAACTTGAAGGCTACGCGTGTCACGGTACCTCTGCTGTAGAGGTCGGTCACGTCCCAAACACGCCCATACTGGGATAATATGCCTAAACCAGCTCAACCCAGGGGTGGAAGTCACTAGTGGCAAGGATTCGTCCTCCTGGACAAAAACTTCATCCTGGTCACAACTAGGAAGGGTAGCGGCCACGACCACAAAATGCTGAAGTCGGAGACACTGGACCAGGGCAATCTAGATAGGCAACCACCTCTCACCCGGCGGGGATGTATGCGTATCCTAATCACGCTGAGGTTTTTCGGTGAGAAAGTCCAACTCTGGACTGGATGGGCAACCACCTCTCACCCAGCCGTGATACACGGGTATCTCAAAATACGTCGAGGTTTTCCGGCGAGGAAGTCCAACTCTGGCCTGGGTGGGCTGCCACCTCTCACCCAGCGGGGATCTTCTGATATCCAAAACACATCGAGGTTTTCCGGTGAGAAAGTCTAACGCTAGACTAAACTGGTGCAACGAAAACCACAGTGTCACACAATCCCGCTTATGAGACCCACTAAGAATACAAGCTCAAGTCCTGCGATACTCTGAACCTCATGTGGCACTCTCGCGGATCTCGTGTGGTCCTTTCGGGGACCACAGGGGGGACCACGGAACTTAACGAGAACCGCAGGCGTAAATTCAGTGGGATCACAGGGCGGTCTTGGTGGTAGAAGCGAACGAAAAAGAAGAAGAAGACACACATTCTGTATTAAACGTGTTTGTTCCAGTCCTATATCTTACCTCTTACATCCTTCCCGTGCCGTTAAACGTCACATAGGACTCGCATGGCAGTTCACCAAGTTTTCCTGTTTTCGGCGAACTTTTCAACCTCATCAAGGGATTTTATGCCTAGTTATTTAGCCTCTGTTAACAATGTCCTCTTTAGAGTTTCAAGTGGTCAACCTCTTTTTCTTCGGCCTGTTGTGTTCCAACTTGATAGCTTGTTTTGGGATTCTCTGACTGTTTATTCTCATCACATGACTGACATATGCCCATCTTCTTTTTCTGATCACCCATGAGACAGGTTGTTGTTTGCTCATCAGTCCTAGATAACTGCGTTTAAAATGTGTCAGATTCTTACGAAACACCCTGTAGAACAGTGTGCGACGTTCTTGGTGGAACCAGCTTTCCCAGTTTTATCATGTTGTCTCCTTTTTGCTCCCTTGACCAGATCCTTTTTGATATAGACAAACTGATACATTTTGTTCTCTAGCCAGGATGCCTGCTTCAGTGCTTGTGGTGTTCAGAGTATCAGCTATATCCTAAGCCCCTCGTCTTGCTTGAGGCACGTTACTTGCTTTCCAGCAGAAAATAGTAATCTGTTCACACAAATTGTTAGCTTGGTAGTAATATGTAGTACTTCTGTGTGTGTGGTGTTTTCTCCTGTGTAGCTGTAACCGATGGGAATGCCATGGTAGAATATAACTGGTATCATTCACTCTCGTGGAGTCCACGTACGAGACACAAAAGAAGGGATGGCGACTGCAGCAAAACTGGTTTAAATAAATAAGGTAGACAGAGGTGTATGGTGCAGTTTTACAAAGTGAGGGAGGGAGTGAGTAAGGTGAGAAAAAAACAAATAGAAAGTATGAGAATGTATAAATGAAAAACATACAACATCCGATATTTCGGCGTGAGCCTTATTCGAGGATACATACACAACGAAACAAAAACACGAAGAACTTATCTGAATGTGTCTTCCTCCAAGTAAGAAACAGAAATGTGTGTGGTAGAACGGAGAAGGAAAGACCACGCTGCCTCCAAACAAAAGAAGCCCGATAGAGCCAATCGTAAAGAAGAGGTGGAGAGAGAGGAGGAGAACAAGTGGGAGAAAGGGGTGGGGGAAGGCAATAGAAACATGATAGCCGCTAGAGGTATGGGGGGGGGAAGAGGGGAGAGAAAAGGGAACGTGGAGAGATAATGAATGAAGAACATAAACACCTGCAAGGAGAAAATGTGAAACTGATGAATAGGACAAGACCAATATGTTGGCAGAGAAGAAAATGGGGTGGTGGTAGGGAGGAGTAGCATAGAGAAAGAAAGTAGAGTTTTAACACAAAAAAAAAGGCCAGTGGAAAAAATAAAGAAGTTACAGAAAGCTGAAGACATTATTAATTCCAGCTGGGTGGAGACAGCCAGTCTGGAAAATAAGGCGCTGTTCTAGGACCCTCCGAGATCGTACATCAGCAGAACAAGAGCAGATCGCACTAACAGAAATGTCCTGTTTAACCCTGTGGTTGCCAAGGCCCTCTTAGAAATATCACTGAGATGCTGGCGAAATCGATCCCCTAAACACAAAAGAAGAACGGACGAGATTAAACACGAAGGTGAGCACCCGCACTCAGGACCGAGGTAAACTCATCAACGATGACATTCGTTGCCACAGATTGTGGCAATAACAGACATAAACCCTTGGCTAGCAAATAGCATAACATTTAATGCGGAACTGGATGATTGATGGATGGAGGAAGATTTGTTCATACCACGTAGTAATTCCAGTTAATCGGCTTTACTCAGCAGTTCAGTCAGAATATCCCATAAAGGGATTTGATGCCAGTCAAGTATACTCTCTTTCTCTCTCTCTCTCTCTCTCTCTGAACCTTAAGAGCCCAGGGCACACGAGGCTTCCGCAAGGGTTTTCCACAAATGCCTGTCCTTCGCCTTTTTTTCTGCTCTTGCTCAGGTGAGTCCTCTGTTGCTCAACATCCTTTCTGTTGTTCTTCTCCATGTCTCTTTTGGTCTACCCTTATTTCTGTTCCCCTGTGGTGTCCATCTTAGTGATATTTTTGGTAGTGAATTGTCAGTCATTCGGAGCACATGTCCCGACCATCGCCAGCGTCTTTCCTCAATAATTGTTGTCAGTGGCTTCATCTGCATTTCTGCCAATAAGATGTTATTTCTTACGGTGTTTGGCCAGAATTTTTACCTAATTCTTCGTAAACATTTAGTCTGGAAAGAATTCAGCTTGTTTTCTATGGTTTTGGTGATTTTTCCAGCATTCACTTCCATAGAGTAGTACACTGCTAATATTTTTTATACTACTGGAACAAAAATGCTGTGACCATACAAACAACATTGTAACAAACGTGTTTCTGTGGAGAAATGACGGCATGAACTATATTTTGCTTATACTGTAGTTTTGGAAGGGAGTAAAATCATGTATAAACAGTTAGAATAAAGGCTACTGAAATGTGGTTCTTAAGAAGGATGGTTCGCTAACCATGGACAAACAGAAAGAGAAATGCGGAAGTATTACAGGAAGTAAAGGAAAATCTCAAACTAATGCCATACATAAGAAAAAGACAGTTTTTTTTTTTAGACACACAAGCAGACAAGGTCTCGAAAAACTGGTCATGAATGGAAAGAAACATGGCAAAAGGCAAAGAGGACGGAGAAGACAGATACACCTGAATGGGGTTACTGCATGGTTTGGCGGGAAAACAGCGGTCGACTTGATTCTAGAAACGGAGAACCGAGAGAGATGGAGGGAGATTGCCGCCGACGGCTAACGGGATGGCTCTGTCTGATCTGAAAACTACACAGACGCAGTTAGTCTTCGCGGCTGACTGTAGGAACATGGAGACGCACAATACAGGAAGAACTAAAGAATGCGAGAAAAGAGATGATTTGAGGTATCCCGAATTGCCCAAGACATGATTTGCTGGAGGGAACCTTTGTTGATGCCCTGTGCTCCATTTGGAGTACGGAGGAGTGATGATGATGAATCTTCCATTAATGGTAGAAGATTAGACGGTTATATGCGGACCAGTTTTTTCCATGCACATGATTCCCTTGGTATAGAAAGTGAGTTCACGATCATGCTGTGCCCTTTCTGCGGCTGTTTGGTGTCAGGCACAGATCTCAATCCTTGATATTTTCCGTCAGCTAAGTTGGTGACTTTTTAACCATGCCCTTGCATTTGAGACTGTTCATGACCTTCTATCTTGGCCTCCCCCCCCCCCCACCTCTCATCCCATTTATTTATTTTGTGAGTTCGATACTGCTATATATTTTTTTTCCTGCCAGCTAACACCGAGACTGTTCTGGGTGGAATTTCTGGGGTTATTTCCCCCATATCTCTTTTCGCGAAAGTATCCTTTCGGCTGGCTGTATTATTCCGGCAAATGAACTCCTTGTCAGAAATCAAACTGGAGTTATCGACGGATGCGTCAGTCGTGTCTGACACAGCGCATATTCCCAAGTTGTCTCCTCGTATTTTCTAGTTTTCTGTTTTCCAGCTTGCAAATCTCTGGGCCTATCTGTTATTCGTGTATCGAGAGCTAACTTTAAAAAAAAATTAAATTAAATCTAGTATGGATGAAGTTCCCAGAGAAGTTGTAGAACATCGAAGAACTAATTAAGGAAAAGGTAATCAATATTTCTTTACGATATATTGAGAAGGTTGATTGAAGAAAGGCTGACAGATACAGGGAAACCCAAAGGAAAAGGAGAGTGATAGAGACGGATAGACACAAAGATATTCACACAGAAAGAGAGGAAGCGAGAGAGAGAGAGAGAGAGAAGAGAGAGAAGAGAGAGTAAAATGTTTAAGAGAGAAGAGAGTGAGAGAGATAGAGAAGAGAGAAAGAGAGACGGTGAGAAAGAGACAAACAGAGACAGAGACAGTGAGAGACAGAGAGGTGAAACAAAGAGTAGAAAGGGAAAGAGGCAGAGAGAGAGACAAAGAAAGAGACAGAGAAAGACATAGAGAGAAAGGACAGAGAGACACAGTGAGAGAGAAAGAGAGAAAATGAAACAGCCAGAGTAGAGAGAGAGAGAGAGAGAGATCTGAAAGGGCTAACCAAATAGCAAGGAAAATAAGGCAGCCGGACTGGCCACAAATTACCAAAGATAGCACACAGTGGAGAATCATAGTCACCAATGCCCATCGACGTGGTTTTTTTATGATGATAATGATGATGATGACGATGACGATGATGATGATGATGATGATGATGATGACGATGATGACTTTATCTGTGATATCACATATTGAGGGAAAAAACCTGATTGAATGAATGAATGATCTAATTTACCAGGTAGCATCACTGCAGCCAAGACATTCCCATTTCTGCTCCGCCGCCCGTTCCATTAACCTGCGTGTGTACTGAATTACCTTATTTGGCGTTGATTGTGCGTTCGTCCTTTCCGTCCACCGAGGGAGCTAACTCGTCCCTCATCTCTCCTCATCTGGAGAAATAGTCTGTAGGTTTCGAACACGTTCAGATGGTCAGTCGTTCTTTGTTACGAAGAAATTGAAAACCGAAACGGCGATTCATAGTTACCTGTCCGTGCCACCGATGGCGAACCATAGCCGACCAAGACCCATACCCATCTCCTCGTTTGTGGCTCCGTTCCCCCCCCCCTCCCCCCACAAGTAAAAAGCTGAACCTGGTCAACGGGGTGGAGATCGTGGTAGGGCAGAGTTTGCTGTTGAGTCATTCGCTTCTTCTCCTGCATCTAGCTCCACCCCTGGTGTTTTGCAGAAATAGACGCCGTAAACCCACTCTTCATCCCAACACAGCGCTTGTATTTCAGCATCTTCACCGCATCGGCTTAAAAGGACATCTCCCATGGCAGTTCTAGGGCGAGATGAGAGAACAAGGGGACAAGATTTTAGAAAGTTCTGCGGCTTTTGGCTGTCTGGCTGTTATGAGTAAACATCCCAATCTTCATGTTTTATCGACAATTCTTTAGAAGGCGCTGACAGATCCATAGCTTTTCCGTTATTCAACACAGACCCCCCCCCCCCACCCCGGTGCTTCTGTTTTCCGCGCGTTCTTTGTCCTCTGAGAAACATAACTGTGAATAATTTATCGATTAGCGTCAAAATGATGATTAATCATGAAGCCCCACCCCCTGCGGACCGCTCACTGCTTGGGTCTCCAGGTTGGCTTCTTCTCTCTGGCTATGGGAAATCCTGCCGGCCTGCCTGATGTTTTCCCTGGATATGTGGCTTTGTCGTCCTGTTGTCCTGGTTGTTTTCACTTTACTGGAGTATCGGAATTGGCTGAAGTTGGTTTTCTTTCTTTCTCTCTTTCTTTGTAATGTTTCCTTTCCATCCTCTAATCCTTCTTTCTTTCTTTATAATCTTTTCTTTCCCTCTTCTAGTCTTTCTTTCTTTCTTTCTTTGTAATCTTTCCTTTCCCTCTTCTAGTCTTTCTTTCTTTCTTTCTTTGTAATCTTTCCTTTCCCTCTTTTTGTTCTTCTTTCTTTCTTTGTAATCTTTCCTTTCCTTCTTCTAGTCTTTCTTTCTTTCTGATGTTTTCTTTCCATCCTCTAGTCTTTCTTTCTTTCTTTCTTTCATTTCCCTCCTCTAGTCTTTCTTTCTTTCTTTCTTTGTAATGTTTCCTTTCCTTCCTCTAGTCCTTCTTTATTTCTTTCTTTCTTTGTAGTTTTTCCATTCCTTCTTTCTTTCTTTCTTTCTTTCTTCCTTTATAATTTTTTTCCTTCCCTCCTCCATTCTTTCTTTCTTTCGATCTTTCTTTCTTTCTTATGCAGCCAGAACTCATTCATGAATATAAGAGGAAGACCATATTATTAATGTGTGATTTCTGTTTCTGTCCGATCATCTAATTACATACAATTGGTACAGTGCCCCCGTGGCTGGAGTTTTGGCCTTCCCCTGAGTAGAATCACGTGGTTTATTCGCCTCCAGGCTTCATGAGAAAGGTCACGTGTCACAGCCAAGAGGTTGTAGTAAATGTGATGTTTGTTCTCTTGTGGGTAAACATGAAAATGTGTTATTAAGTCCTCTTCCACCCCCACCCCCATTTACACAAATAGAAACATTTCGAAATAAACGTTTGCATGATTTCTATCATTAAATGCACAGCTAGCGCTTGGATTTTTTTCTCTTTTTTCATTGATTGAAATGGTCAACATCAAGTAGGACAGTGTGCGTGTGTGTTTGTGTGTTTATGGATGTGTATTGAGAGAGAGAGAGAGACATGGGGGAAAGAGAGGGAGAGAGAGAGAATGCAACGGGGGGGGGGATGTGTCAGGGCATGTTTCGTTTTGAATTATGTATCTGTTTGTGTGTTTAATTCCCCAGGCTGTCTTATATATCTATTCTGCTTACGAGTAATTGCTTATTCTAACTGCATGCCTTTCTCCTGTCTGCTTGCCTGTCTACCTGCCTACCTTACCTACCTACATACCCACCAATCACCTAAATACATACCAACCAAAGTAACCAAGCTACTTACCTACCTACCTACCTACCTACATACATATATACCCACCCATCACCTAAATACATACCAACCAAAGTAACCTACCTACCTACCTACATACTTACTCACCCATCACCTAAATACATACCAACCAAAGTAACCAAGCTACTTACCTACTTACCTGCTTACCTACCTACCTGCCTACCTAAATGACTGCCTGCGTGTCTATCTACCTGCCCACCAGCATACTACCTGTCTACCTACCTGCTTGCCTGCATACTTATTTCTTCACCTTCCTAGCTGCCTGCATGCCCGCTTACACACCTGCCCGTCTCTTTGTCCTCCCGTCCGTCTTGTCTGTCTACCTGTCTACTGGTCCACCTATCCGTGAACCTACCTACTCTATTACCTTTTAATCTGTCTGCATTTTTTATTCTGTGGTGGTCATTCGTTTTTTGCCCAGCGTACCCTTTTCACTGTATGTCAAAGCGTCATTGGCCTCCCCTTCCCTCTTTCCGAAATTGTCCGACTAAAAAGATGCATTCCAAATAATATACTTATAATATTCCAGCAGTCTGAGTCTGTCAATCTGTGATCCTCCCCGGAGACCCAAAATTGCCCCCACCCCCGTGTGCCTAGTTGGGGCATGCCCAGTGATACTGGTTGTCATAATGTCTATCCTTAAGTATGTCTGCGTGGAAGTCCTCCAGTTTGTCTCTTTGTCCCAATGTATGCTTATATGTGTATCTGTACATCCATCATTGCATAACAAAGTTTATCAGCGCAGAAAAAAAACAACAACAAACGATTCTCCTATGCATTACTTATTGATTTAATTCGACTTTTGCGTACCCCGTATGTCTGTTGTTATACATTCAATTATTTACAGCACGGAGCCGAATTTGTATACGTGAGTCTGTGAGCGAAAAGGGAGCTTTCGGTTTCATTGTTAAATCCCATACAATTTGTGTTATTTATGATTTTGCCTTGTGGGGGGGAGGGTAAAGTAGACGAAGGTAATCTATTGTTCCACCAGATAGTGTATAGGGACCTACAGTTGAATGCTTGCGTCAGAATTGTTGAACCATAACCGGCCAAGACCCTATATAGCAGTATGTTGAGTGTTAGGATGTAAGAGGAGATGGACTCTACTCACAAACAGCTGATTACTTTAGAAGATAACTCATTTTACACAAATGTTCCAATTCTCAGATGAGTTATCTATCTTACATCCTAACACTCAACATACTGGTATACCTATTCAAGAATTGTTGAACTTGCAGCACACTTGGCTGATATTATATCTTACAACCTTCCCCTGCTTTTAAAAGTCATATAGGGCTCTATATTGTAGTTGTCATGTTGTCTATTTTCGGCGAGTTTTTCAGCCTCGTCAAGTGATCTTAAACCTACTAATTTAGCCTCTCTCGGCAATGCTCTCTTCAGAGTTTCACGTGGTCGACCTTTTTTTTTTTTCAATGGTGCCCATGAAAATAGACAGTAGTCTGGCCAAGTGACTAGAGATAGCAGTGGGGAGACAGACCCGGTCCTAAAAATACCTCGAGCAGAAGTCGGACGTGCTGGGCCGAAAGGCGCTTCGTAATTGCGACACGACGCAGCTACCGCCCTTTTCTTTGAGGGCGAACGACGAAGACGTTCTGCCTGTAGCCCGTATTGTGGCCCGCCTTTTCCTTCCTTACCTTCCGTGCCCTTGTGGCATTGTCTTTACCCCTACTTTTAAAATCCACTGGGTTTATAGCACATTATTCTTGTAATGGAGTTTATAGCACAGTACTCTTGTCACACAGATGTAGCACATTACTCTTGTTTTATTGATGACACATTTCTCAACAGTTTTGCCTTGATGGAGCCCTTGCAATAAATTGTTTGGATTTCAGGGAACTCTTGTAATAAATACTCAGTTTCAGGGAACTTTTGTAATAAATATTCAGTTTCAGGGAACTCTTGTAATAAATATTCAGTTTCAGGGAACTCTTGTAATAAATATTCAGTTTCAGGGAAATTTTGTAATAAATATTCAGTTTCAGGGAACTCTTGTAATAAATATTCAGTTTCAGGGACTTCTTGCAATAAACTTTTCAGGTTTCAAGGAGCCCTTGCAATGAATTTTTAGGCGTCAAGGAGCCCGTGTAATATATTTTTCAGGTCTCAAGGAGTCCTTGCAACGATTTTTTCAGATCTCAGGAAACACTTGCAATAACTTTTTAAGATCTCAGGAGACACTTGCAACAAATTTTTCAGATCTTAGGAAAACCCTTGCAATAAATTTTTCAGATCTTAGGAAACGCTTGCAATAATTTTTTTCAGATATAAGAAACGCTTGCAATATTTTTTTCACATCTTAGGAAACACTTGCAATAAGATTTTTCAAGTCTCAGCGAACCCTTGTAATAATGGTTATTATATGCACACCTTCTAGAATATTAGGCTGATCTCAAGTTGTTAATGATGTAATCAAGCAATTAATGTCAGTTATATTCTTATTTCAGTAATAAAGCCATGTTTTATTCTGTGGATCTGCCTATCTCACGATCTCCGAAGAGCTCATCGGACGTCGTGGGCACCTCTAGGAGAAGCACTGCTTTTAAAATCTTTCTTTTCTCTTTTTTTTTCCTGTACTGACCCAGTTCAGCGATGGTCATTATTGCATCACTTCTTTGTAAGATGTGATTAGGCGCTTGGTTCACTAATACTATGGTACCGGGTTAAAGTCCCAGCAGTGAGATTTTTGTTCTGGTACACACACACACACACACACACACAAACAAAACCTTGGGGTCCACCCAGCCTCTAAAAATGGGTACCAGAGAAGCCTGGGAAAGTAAATGCGGCCAACCGTGTTACTGGCAAAATCACATGTTCATGTGCCGAAGATCTTGGAAATGCGGACGTAACATCGCATCCCCAATATGCCGTAATGGCATGGAAACGGGGATTTACTTACCTTTGTAAGATGTGGACTTTATTTTTCACTTATTTGTGTCGTTTATTTATAACTTGCAATGACATTTTGCTATATATAAATATAGATAGAACAAAACTGAGAAGCAAATTTTTTTTTTTGCGTGTATATGTGAAACTCAATATTCCTATCCAGTTTTCAGTGGTTCCCACACTTTTACGGGTCCTCACCCTTGCTACCCATGCCACACTCCTATCACGTCCCCTACCCTCCAAAAAACGTTTATTTTTTTTCTTTGTAGAACAAGTTCAAAATAGCAACATGGAATGTTAGAACTTTATTCCAGGCTGGAAAATTAGAAAATGTAAAGATGGAAATGGAAAGGATGAAGATCAACATATTAGGAATGAGTGAAGTTAGATGGACAGGTGCAGGAAAGATAAACTCAGATAAATATACAATAATATATTCAGGAAGTGAGAAACATGAACGAGGAGTAGGAATTATATTTGATGAAAAAACGGCAAGGACAATTGTAGGATATTTGAACATCTCGGACAGAGTCCTGCTAGCCCAACTGAAAGGACAACCAATAAACATAAATATTATACAAGTGTATGCTCCAACATCTGAAAGTTCTGAGGAAGATATACAGATATTTTATAATGACATAGAGACAGCACTAAAACACACAAAGTCACATGAAGTTACCATAGTCATGGGAGATTTTAATGCCAAAGTTGGTAAAGGAAGAACTTCAGACATCGTTGGTGACTATGGACTGGGGGAGAGGAATGACAGAGGTTATAAATTAATTGAATGGGCAAGAATACATAGCATGGTTGTAGGAAACACCTGGTTTAAACAACATCCTCGAAGACTGGCAACGTGGTGCAGCCCAGACAAAAAGACATTTAACCAGATAGACTACATATTAATCAACAAACGATTCCGCAGTGCATTACTGACAACAAAAACCATGCCAGGAGCTGACTGCAATAGTGACCATGATCCACTCTGTGGAAAAGTTAGAATAAAGCTAAAGAAAGCAGGCAGAAAAGTGAGAAACATCACACTGAATACAGAACTTCTTAAAAATGACCAAGAACTGCGAGAACAATACAAAGTTATTATAACAAATAGATACAATGCAATAGCAAAGATAAATAGTATAGATGAACAATGGGAAATGTTAAGAGATTCTATCCACCAAACTGTTAAGGAGATAATACCACTGAAAAAAGAAGCCCCTAAAAATAAATGGATGACAGACGACATCTTAGGACTGATGGACAAGAGGAGGAGGAGTAAAAAATAACGAGGAAAACTATAGCAAGATAAATAAAGAAATAAGACACAAATGCAGAGAAGCAAAAGAAGTGTGGTTAAATGAACAGTGCAGACAGATAGAGGACGCTCATAATAAAGACAGCAAAAACATGCACAAACGAATTAATGAACTCACAGGCAGGAAAACAAAATATACCACAGGATGCCTGAAATCGAAAGAAGGTAACATGTTAATGGGAAAAGAAGACATTGTGGACAGGTGGACAGAGTATATCGGTGAGCTATATGGAGGAGAAAGACCAGAATTAACACCAGATACTGAAAACTGCGATGGACCGCCAATACTTGAAGATGAAATCATAGATGCCATCAAACACATGAAGAAAGGAAAAGCGACTGGGCCTGATAATATAACAATAGAAGAAATAGAGGCACTAGAGGAGACAGGAATAAAAATAATAACCAAGTTACTGAATGATATTTACAACAGTGGTTATATTCCCAGTGACCTGCTTAAATCCACGTTTATAGCACTACCAAAGAAACCAGGTGCAAAGGAATGTCTGGAGTCCTGAGTTCAGCAACTGATCAGTCGACTCAGTGCAAGAATGTCTGCAGTCCTGAGTTCAGAAACTGATCAGTCGACTCAGTGCAAGATTGTCTGCAGTCCTGAGTTCAGCAACTGATCAGTCGACTCAGTGCAAGAATGTCTGCAGTCCTGAGTTCAGCAACTGATCAGTTGGGTCAGTTCATGACTGTCTGCAGTCAACTGATCAGTCGACTCAGTGCAAGAATGTCTGCAGTCCTGAGTTCAGCAACTGATCAGTCGACTCAGTGCAAGAATGTCTGGAGTCCTGAGTTCAGCAACTGATCAGTCGACTCAGTGCAAGAATGTCTGCAGTCCTGAGTTCAGCAACTGATCAGTCGACTCAGTGCAAGAATGTCTGCAGTCCTGAGTTCAGAAACTGATCAGTCGGGTCAGTTCATGACTGTCTGCAGTCAACTGATCAGTCGACTCAGTGCAAGAATGTCTGCAGTCCTGAGTTCAGCAACTGATCAGTCGACTCAGTGCAAGAATGTCTGGAGTCCTGAGTTCGGCAACTGATCAGTCGACTCAGTGCAAGAATGTCTGCAGTCCTGAGTTCAGCAACTGATCAGTCGACTCAGTGCAAGAATGTCTGCAGTCCTGAGTTCAGCAACTGATCAGTCGACTCAGTGCAAGAATGTCTACATTCCTGAGTTCAGCAACTGATCAGTCGACTCAGTGCAAGAATGTCTGGAGTCCTGAGTTCAGCAACTGATCAGTCGACTCAGTGCAAGAATGTCTGCAGTCCTGAGTTCAGCAACTGATCAGTCGACTCAGTGCAAGAATGTCTGCAGTCCTGAATGCTATCACGATTAACGTTAATATTTTAATTAAAAAATGTCATTAGATAACCTCCTCCTAGTTCTTCTTCTTCTTCTTCTTGTTCTTCTTCTTTATTATTGTTATTATTATGTTGCCTGTAACGTTAAAAATCTACAGAGATAATATAGGACATTCCTTTTTCTCCGTCGTTTTAATTTATTTATAATTTACATGCCCTTGCTGGTTTCTTCCCATATCTTGTTCAACGAAGATCACTTTTTCCTCCTTCTAAATCTCTTGTTCCGAGAAATTGAATTCTTGATTAGTTTTCATTTATTTGGTGGTCTGTTCTGTCCTGGGGTTTTTTGTTCAGTGTTCACTCATAAATGACACGTTGTATAGAGAGGAATAAATATTTACTCAGGTTCATTAGGGAGGGTGGGCTTGTCTTGCTTTATCTTGTCGTGCCTCCTTCTTCTTGTAGCTTTCACTGACTTGGGGAGGAAGAGTGGAGAGGGGGAGTGGAGAGGGAGGGAGAATAGATTTCTTAATAGGGTTTGCCGGTTTTGTTTGGGATAAGGGGATATTTAAGTTATCAGTTATCTCTTCCATCCACCTCCTTCATGGCAGATTCTCCTTCTGTTTTGTAACATTATTATCATGAGTGCAGGATATATATATATATATATATATATATATATATATATTATATATATATATATATGGATCTTAAGTGCCCAGAGCACATGGGACTTCCACAAGGGTTTTCCACGAATGCCTGTACTTTGCCTTTTTTTTCTCGCTGTTGCCCAAATGAGCCCTCTATTGCTCAACGTCCTCTGTGTTGTTCTTCTCCATGTCTCTTTTGGTCTACCCTTACTTCTGTTCCCCTGTGGTGTCCATCTTAGTGCTATTTTTGGTAGTGAGTTGTCAGTCTTTCGGAACACATGACCCAATCATCGCCAGCGTCTTTCCTCATTAATTGCTGTCAGTGGCTTCAACTGCATTTCTGCCAACAAGATGATATTTCTTATGGTGTTTAGCCAAAATATTATAATCTTATATATAATTTATATCTTATATATAATCTTATATATATAAGATTATATTTATAAATTATTATAGGATTATATATATATATATATAATATATATATATATATATATATATATACACACATAATGACCTGAAAACAGTTTGAATTTTTACATGCAAAAATTTAGACATAAAGATTGAACACACAAAATTACATCTGAAATTTTTGGCCATATCATCAAACGTAATTACTCAATGAAAAATATATTTGAGGGGAAAGTTCGAATGGAATAGAACAAGGGGATGACAACGATACAGATGGGAGGGCAGCATTAGGAGACACACAGGAAAGAGTTTGCCTTAGTGCACTGAGAAAATAAAGGCGCAGAGTAAAGCTGGAGATGCCATGCAGCCAAGCTGTAAAGATGGAACAAAATAACAAGATGGTGGTGGTAAACTTTTCTCTATTTCTTTTTCATATGCTAAGCGATCTGGACAAAAAGGCGAGTAACCATACTTGGATATCATTGTCAGCATTAGTTCTTCATACGCCCCCGCATTTGTCCATACATGATTTTTTTTTAAAAATCAGATTTGGGGTGTTAAGTTTTCGCAGAGAGTATACGTTTACAGGATGTCTTCTCGAGTCTGAAGACCGTTTTGGGCACCCGCAAAGTGGGTTTTGGTGGCCTTCATGATAATATGCATGTATGCAGGAGAGTGGAACAACAACACAACTCCTTCATATCATCAGAGGAAGTACCCGCTCTCCCCCCTCAGACAAGTATTGCGGCCCTATTAAACTCCTGACACTCTAAGGGGGGGGGGGGTGGGCTTCTCTGGGGCATGACTCCCAGAGGTCTTGTGAGTTGTTGCTTTTTTTTTTCGTCCCGGGAATGAACCCATGATCTTCCAGTTGGCACAGCACTTTTTGAAGTGCGTCTTTAGCAATCCAGTCACAGAGGACTGGTTGTGACAAACGGAATTATTTGTGTTCTCAATGCTTGTTTCGCATACTCCACAGCCAGCATGAGGCCTTTTCTGCTGTTTCTAAAAGGCTTTTCAGTGCTCTTGCTTGTCCCTTTATGCCCAGTTGCTTACATAGGTCGTATGTTGATGTTGTTACGAATCTTCTAGCTCCCAGCTATCACTTTTGCCCTGACTCCTGCCTCTTGCCTCAGTTGCTTGACCAGATCATTGTACTTCTCACATTTGAATAGATGCTGCTCCTCTGTTCTTGTTTCGTACGGAACAAGTCTTTTCATAAATAAGATTTCTTCTTCTTCTTCTTCTTCTATGAGCAGCTGCTGAATTCAGCATCTTCCCATGCCATTGAGGTTCATTGCCGCAGAGCAAGACACGTCTCCATTTCTCTCTGTTTCTTGATCTTTTCTTGCCAGTTGCCGATTCTAAGATCTCGTATATCTTGTTTCGCCATCGTTTTTTTTTGTTTAGGTCTAGCTTTTAGTCTACCCTCTTTTCATCACTTCTGTACAAGCAGAGAAGGTTACGATCAGGCACAAAGTATCGGGTCAGCTCTCGCGCACACCACGGAGCTATCGTTGAAATAAAATCTTGGCTTTTAGTTTGCTTTCAATTCAGTGAAAACATATAGTTGAAAAAGTTTACCAAAATTAAAGTTAAATCTCCAGATTTGATTTGTATCGTCTTTTTCTTTGATACTTTCGCGAAAAGACAGAGAGCAGAAAAAGACATAGAGAGAATAAAAAGCAGCGTGTTCTTTAACTGAATATGACGGCTATATAACTTCTACACGCAGTTCATTTGCAAGTCCATGCACTTCTTATGTCGTTCCAGCAACTTATTAATTCCTTGGAAGAGAAGCTTTCCGGCCGCTCCTAAATGCAGGTCTCCACTGCTTCCTTAACCTCATCATCAGAGGTGAACGTATAAAATAGCAAAAAGTAGGAATAGCTTTATTACTTAACGATTACAAAGTTGTGACGTTTCAGCGTGAGCCTTAATCATACAAACACATACAGGACGAAGAAATAGAGAGAGGAGATAAAGTATAGATTCACATGAATACTATTAAAAAAAATTTTTTTTTAAATACTTAGCTGTAAATTGTAAGGTGTGACATGTCCCGCGGTGTGTGTCAGGAATGGATTTAGTAGAACGTGGAGACTGTTTAAATAGAGACCTGTGACATGTGGTCAGTGGGTTGTAACTGGGGGTGGTGGATGGGGAACCTGGGAGGGGAGAGGGAGTGATACAATATTGACCTAGGTAGTTTTATATACTTATTATTCTGGTATCACAGCTTTACTGCAGTGCTTCGTGTGTAGTTATATACTTATACACTAATTATTGCGAGCATCAGAGGTGAACATGCGACCGCCGAAGCCTCTTCAAGTGGACCGAAGACGTGATAATCTCATGGCGTCAGACCAGGGCTGTAAGAGGGGGAACGAAGGATACGTTCACGCCGCAGCTTTTTTTTGCATTGTTTCCGCATGGGAGCGCGCATTGTCACGGTACAGTGGATCGAACATCGTCGAGTACATGTGTTCTTCCTGTTTTCTGGCCAATTCATGAATGTTTCTTTGAATCACGCTGTCTTCACTTCAGTGCCGAACCAACATCCTGTGGCGAATTTCGGCAGGTTTTCATTCCCTGTGCTCAAAAAAAAAAAAAAAAGGAAAGAAAATCTCATTACTGAGCGTTGTTCAACAACAGTGCAATCCTGCTTCGGCTAGTTTAAGATCAGAGCGCTGCGCTGTGCGTGTTCGAACTACCAACTAGCCTTTCCGAACGTATTATGTTGCGCCCGCTTCTGTCCCTGAGGTTATTGTGTAATTTTCAAGTAGCTTTTACATTTTGATTCCCCCTAGTATGTACAAAGTATATGAATAAAGTACAGTATATCTCTGGTTGTGTGTATCTTAAGAGCGTGTCTCAGACAGACAAGGCAGATCAGACAGACAGACCAGACAAACCAGGCAGATAGACAGACCAGACAGACTGACAAACAGAAGACAAACAGACAGATTTACTTCCTAAACTCACCTAGCCCAGCACTTGATAACGATGATGAAGAAACGATGAAGGAAAGAGGAAATAAAAACAGACAGACAAACAGACAGATAGAGAGATTTAGCTCCTAAACTTAGACAACCCAGCACGTGACGACAGCGACGATGACTGTGGCGATGATGAGTAAACGATGAAGTAAAGAGAGGAAAGTCCAGGCAGTAAAATAGCGAAACAATCAATTAGTCACCTCGTAATCTCCCTTTCAGCATACATGTTTATGGCACAGGGGGAGGAACTCTATTCAAGCTGCTGTACCGGCCCTTTCGTCGATTGTTTCTTGGCTTGTTTGTTCCGTTATTTCCATTCCAAAATTTTGGCTTTAGCTGACCTTTGTTCTTTTGAGTAAGTGATGTTTAGTGATGGAAACAGATATTTCTTAAAGTGTGCAAGTGCCACAAGAATGGAAGTCTTCAACGCAGATTTTGTTTTGTTCTGTGTTTTCTTTACCCAAAGAGAGCGGGGCTGAAAACCAAACTGGTAAGTTGTTTGCCAATACTTGTATTTATTCTAACTGCAAATGTTATAAACGTGTTGCTTTATTTAAAAAGATAATTATTAGCGTGTTCTGTATTTAAAAGGTAATTAATTATTAACGTTTTGGTATATTAAAAAGGTAATTACTTATTAACCTGTTGCTATATTACAAAGGTTTTCAGTTGTTAACGTGTTGCTATATTAATTAATTAATTCATTCATTCATTTGCATGTCCCTTGCGGAACTTTGCCTCCCTAACAGCACTCCTGTAGGCCTCTCGGTTGTGAGCAAGATGACCTGCTGCTGATGCATCTATTTGCAGATCATCAACGCCTTGGTCTTCCTCTCTTTCTTTTTCCCATTATGTACCCTTCCAACGAATAATTATTAAAATATTTAAGTTTTCTTTGTTTAATCCTCTTTACTAGCCAGCCTTCTTCAATATCAAGTTCTTGTACTATGGATATATTTGTTCTTTTTTGTGTCCATGATATTTGAAGAACTCCTGTATATTAAAAAAAGATAATTAATTATTAACATGTTACCGCGGTTGAAGAAGCTGTCCGATGAGACAATCAGCGACCCATAGCTGAGATGCCAGTGTCAAGGTTAGCGAAACATAGCTGACCAAGACCCTATTCCACCTCTCCATGGTACCCCCAATGGCAAGCCTAGCCTGGCTAACGGGGCAGGGATCGTCATAACCCCCATGGTGGTGGAGTCTGCTAAAGAAGCATTGCACACCCCTGCTTTTTAGCTGTACTCCGGGACTGAAAATGAAAAAGTAACCGCCATAACCCTCTCCCACCCCGGTACGATGCTGTGCCTCAACATCTCTACAGCATCGGCTACAAAGAACAAAAGCTCGCAGTTACAGGGAGTTCGTACAAGTACAAGTACATGTAACATGTTGTATATTAAAAATAATTAATTATTAACATGTTGCTATATTAAAAAAGGTAATTAGTTATTAGCCTGTTGCTATATTAAAAATAATTATTAATTCTTATCGTGTTGCCATTTTAAAAGAGTAATTAATTGTTAGCGTGCTGCTGTATTAAAAAAGATATTTATCACTGCACTCAAGACATATCCAAAGGTTCCCCGTTCTGCTTTTTTTTTTTTTGTCTTTTATCTCGGCACAGTTTACGTACGTACTCCGCAGCTCCGGTAAGACCTATAAGGATTTTGAACAGCGTCTGTAATGGGACTAGAACCGGCTAGCCGTGGCCCCTGAAAATCTCATCCTTATCGATTCGGCCATTCTCCCGCATCCGATTTACACTTTACAGTGGTGTCCCCTTATAGCGTCTGTTGTCCTTTTTTTTCCCTCAATGTTTATTGCTTTCCGATGAAGGCTTTTTGCCAAAATATTTGCTTGTGGTAAGTGGTAATATCTGTTGGAGCTGGTTCTTTCCATTCTTGAGGTTGAACATCGAGGAATGAAGTGTAATATGTATTGTTCTGAAGAAGAAAAAAACAAATTCAACCTAGTTAGAAGAATGATCAGCTGTATCCACGGCTGCTATCAGTTCTGGAAAGGAAAAAAAAATGTTCGGTGCCAATTTATTTTTTTTTTTTTTTGGTACTTTGTGTCACTTAGGAATCAAAACAATCAGCATCAGGGTTTTGCAAACCATAGCTGACCAAAACCCTGTCCCCACCACCCCGTTGGTACCCCAGGCTAATGGGGTATAGATCGCTTTAATCCTCATGGATTAGTCTGCTAAAGAGGAATTGCAAGCGTCCTGCTTTTTTTAGTTCCAGTCAGGGACTGAAAAAAAAATAGCTGCCATAACCCGCTCCCAATCCGACACGATGCTGTGCTTCAACACCTTCATCGCATTGGCTGCACAGAGCAGCATCTGGCAGTTCCAGGGAGATTAAAGAAGAAGAAAAGGAAGATTCGAAGTCGAAACTAAAAAGCTCTTTAAAAAAAAAAAAAAACTTAAATATTTCTTTTTACGAAACAAACCGTCGAGTCCTCTCAAGAACTTTATTTACCCCCCGGGACATTAAGAGATACACGAGGAAGGCGACAAGACAAGAGAAACTAAATTATTTTGGAAACGCCTCTTATATCTGGAGCATTACCCGTAAGACATTTCTTTAGGAGGGACTCACATTCTGTTGGGTGTAATGCCGAACGATGAGTGAATGAACTCTGACAACGGCATGCATGACACACGTTCATATGGTCCAGGCTTCTGCTGAAGGGTGCCAGAAGTCTACTTGAATACTGATCGCGCGCTTTCTTTCTTTCTTTCTTTTTATTTCTTTCTTTCTTTATCATCATCATCATCATCATCATCGGCTTTCACTCCCTTGAGAGCATAGGCCACGGATAAAGGCTCTCCAGTCATCCCTCTTCGTGAAATTATTCTCTGCTCCCTTCCATGTGCATCCCTTGTCTCTGAGCAATGTCATAATTTCTCTTCTGCAGTAAGTCTGTGTCTTCCTGGTTTTCTGTTTCCTCGAGGATTCCATGTCAGTGCCTGTCTTGCTATGTCGGTGTCGGGTTTTCTCAGAGTGTGGCCAATCCACCATTTCCTAGACTTGATTTGTAGGTTCATATGTTCTTGTCCTTCCCTTCCCCAGACTTCTTCGTTCCTGATCATGTCCTGCCATTTAATATTTAAAATCCTCCTCAGCAGTAGTTTAATAATATTTGTATCCTCTGTTGTATTGTTTTGGACATAACCCATGTCTCCGAACCATATAGAAGGACAGTCTTTACGTTTGTATTGAAAAGCCTAAGTTTGGTTCTTGTATTGGTGTTATTAGATGACCATGTTTTGTTAAAAATTAGATAAATGCTGTTCTGGCCTTGGTTATTTATTTCTTTCAGGAAATAGTAATTTTCACACAGTAACAGTCCGTAACGCAAGCACTGAGACACCCAAAAAACAAAAAAAATTAAAGACCTGGACAACCTGGCTGAAGCCCTGTCACTAGTAAGCATAATATTCAATAAAGTAGTCATACAGTGGACACCCCTCTATAGCAACGTCCAAAGAAATGAAGGGGCAGACAGGCTGGCAAAAGAGGGAGGAAGAATGCAACAGATTGATAGAAGCACAAAATTGAACAAACAAAAGACAGACTAAAAGCTACATATAAGACAAATGGACAAAATAACACCGCGCAGCAAAAACAGATGACGGACACCATAAACTCTCAAGAAAATGAATAAGTGATAATCTTCCTGCTGAGAACAGGACAATGCAGGATTAGGCACCATCTCTACCAGAAGCTGAAAATTGACCCAACAGTCCTATGTGTTGCAGCAAGGAGCAACAGACCACCATATCACATCCTCCAGAGCCGCCCGTTTAGGCGAAGGATCTAGCCAAACCCCAGCTCATCGAAAGAAAAGCTCTCACGGCGATGCTGAAAATCTGAGACAGACTGCCGCCATTTGTGAGAGAGAGACTGGCGCCGATGTCTGAGCGAACGACGAGGAAGAGGAGAAGTTTATGGGATCAGTTGGTGAGATATGTTGCTTGTGGGGGCGAAGATGCCGTGTTCAAAATAATAAGACAGCGGTCAGCGGCCCATAGCTGGCTTTTTGGTTTTAGAGTAGGTGGACAGTAGCTGACCAAGACCTTGTTTTATCGGCCCTTGATATCCGTGGAAACAGACAGTAGTCTGGTCAAGTGAATAGTGGTAGCAGTGGGAAAAGTGAATAGTGGTAGCAGTGGGAAAAGTGAATAGTGGTAGCTATGGGAAAAAGTGAATAGTGGTAGCAATGGGAAAAGTGAATAGTGGTAGCAGTGGGAAAAGTGAATAGTGGTAGCTATGGGAAAAGTGAATAGTGGTAGCAATGGGAAAAGTGAATAGAGGTCGCAATGGGAAAAGTGAATAGAGATCGCAATGGGAAAAGCAAACCAGGTCATAGAAAAATGCGTCGAGCGGAAATTGGACCTGGCGGGTCTTGGCAAAGGCGCACAACCGTGGCATAACGCAACCAACACACTTCTGAGGCAAACAGAAGAAGAAGAAGAAGAGGAAGTAGAAGAAGAGAGGCTGCTGCTATATTCGTCCTGAAAGTCTGCATTTCTAACGTTTAAACAAAAATTATATGGTATTGTGAAAAAATAATATTTCTCTTAGCTTAAAAAATGTGAAGAAATAAAATTATATAAATATTGGTCATAAAAATCTACGAAAATATTCGGCATCAAGTGGAACGAATTCAAGAATAATGCAGAGATAAGACAGATGACTGAACAACAACCAGTCTCATGGGTGATCAGGAAAAGGAGATGGAAATATGTTGGTCACTTGATGAGAAGAAATGATCAGAGAATCCCAAAACAAGCTATCAAGTGGAACACAACAGGCCAAAGAAAAAGGCAGACCGCGTGAAACTCTGAAGAGGTCATTGTTAAGAGAGGGCAAATTAACAAGCATAAAATCCCTTGATGAGGTTGAAAGACTCGCCGAAGACAGGAAAAATTGGCGAACTACTTTGCGAGCCCTATGTCACGTTTAACGGCAAGGGAAGGATATAAGATATAAGATAAGAAAAATCTACACATTGTATAACTCTCAGCTCATAACAGCTATTATGAAAAACAACAGACTGAGGTGGCTCGGGCATTTAAAAAGAATAGAGTAGGATAGACAAACAAAGATGGCCTATATAGAAGTGATGAAAGGGGATAGACCAAGAGGCAGACCTTAACAACGGTGGCCAGACAACCTAGAAGAGGATACATAAGCTCTTTGAATCGATATTTGGCAAGAACGGAACAGAGAGAGATGGAGGCGTGTCTTGTCTGTAGCAGTGAGACTGAATGGCTCAGAAAGGTACTGAATTCAACAGCTGCTCAAAGAAGAAGAAGAAGTTCATGAATATAAAACGTATATACAAAGTTTCGAAACGCCCCTTATGTTAAGATTAAGCTGAAACTAACGATTCAGCCTTCGATGACTCATGCCATTTTACCACGGTTTCAGGCCCCAAGTTTGCAGCGGTCGTTGGCGCTGTTGCTCACAGCTGAACGGCTTCCAGATAATCAATAGCGCCCATTATTGTGCAGTTGTGCCACGCTTCAGTTGCAGCCACGTCGGAGACAGGAGAGCGTGGAGGCTTTGAGAGCCGGAGTGATGCTATAAACGGATGATAATTATTAACGATCCGTGAAAGAACCAGGTAGAGAGTAGGTGAGCGTGGCGCACTTGCTTGATGGAAAAGCTGACGGTTGACGTCCATGTCGATGTTAAAGTTGCTGTGACTTTCCTGGATTGGAAAGAGATGTAGAGGAGTTTGATTTTTTTTCCGGTAAGTTTCGTCTCAGTGTGTTTTGAAGTCTCGAAGCCGTTGATTGATTTCCGGCTACGGGGAACAATGAATAACCATCATGAAATCTCCACTCCACCTCGAAGACTGCATGCTCAGATATCTCCAGTTATTCGCTCTTGGTTGTATGTTAAGGTTGCTATGGGATATTGCTAATGTCTGGTGCAACTAGGTCATTCTGTTTCCAAAATCACGTCTCTGAATGTTTTTTTGTTTTCCGACAGAACCGTATCGGATATAGTTGACTGATCTACGAATATTTAGGCCGTCAAAACTATTTTCGGTTTCGTTTCGTTTACTTTTCTCTATTTTGCTTTCTTTGTTTCGTAGACTTAAAAGCCGGCTCCCCCCCCCCCCCCCGGGTTCCGCCCAGCCTCTAAAAATAGGTACTAGAGAAATCTGGGAAGGTAAATGCAGCCAGAAGTGATACCGACCACATCACACTTTCATGCGCCGAAGGTCGTGGAAATACGGACCTAGCACTGTGTCCCTGATATATGTAATTCACATGAAAACGAGAATTATATATAATTATGCCTAAATATCAGTCTGAGTATTGATTTACATTGCCAGTGTTGTTTTTAAGTGAAAGAGTGAAGAAAAAAAAGACGTGTCTACCATCGCCTTAAAAATACTAAGAGAATGCAAATAAGCTCAGTAACTGTGGAAATTTGTCACAAAGCACGAATCATAAGACATTATATAAAGAATATTACTGTAATACCTTTTCAGGGACACACGAAAAATGTACATCCACACACACACACATACACACTCACACACGCACACTTTCTGTATTTACCAAATGGTGCTACAGAGTACTAGTTCATCACATTCTCTTTGTCTCGTAGTGAATTTACTTGTGGATGTAGAACAGCAAAGTTTATAAATGAACCGAAGAATAGATCATCATCATCATCATCAGGTGCCGTGCCGACTGGCGTTGGCTATTATGCTTCACCAGAGTACACGATCCTTCATGCAGGCCATCAGCTCATTTGGTGATTTCCTCTCACACCATCCCGTCAGACTGTCCAGTATCATTTCTCTTGGTCTTCTTCTTGATCTTCTTCTATTTTTCCTGTTGTTATAAAACAATGTCCTATGAAAGTACATTGTCTCTCTCTCTTCTCTTTTTGACAAGGTTTTTTTGTCTTTCCAGCTCTTCTCATACATTCTTCATTAGTTACTTTTGCTGTCCAGAGGATTCGCAACATTCTTCTAATAAACCACATTTCTGCTGCTTCCAATGATTTTTGTGCAGACTGCCTATTGTTCATGATTCACTTCTATATAACAAGATAGAAGAATAGATCACAACACATTAAACAGTCATTTGGGATCTTGGGCCAGAGTATGAAAGATTGTAACTAGGTCGGTAAGTCGCCGCGCGAGTGTACTTGATTCGTTGAGCATCTTTTATAAATGTGCATCTTCTTAACCGTAAAGTAAGAGAATAAATCTAGGGGTGCTAGTTGGCTAAGTCGATAGTACGCTGTTCTCTCGTGGCTAGACGGCTGCTCGTCCTACCAGAGTCCGCGGTTCGAATCCCAGGTAATTCTCTTGTGATTTTTCTTTCTCTCACGTCTCACTAAAGTGCTTTGTCAACGATTTTTTTCGAGGTCTAATCCTACAAAATTTGTTCTCTTACTTTACTGTACCAAAGCCTCGTAGTTTCCTATTTATAAAAAATTGTTCCATCTTCTTAACCGTACAGATCAGCGGTTATCAACATTTTTTTAGTTCATGGCACAGGGGCAGTGGTCAGCGACCCGTGACTGATTGGTTGCGTCAGCGTTGGCGAACCATGGCTGAGTAACACCTTGATCTGCGTCCCTGTGGTGTTTGTCGAAACAGCCAGTAGTCTGGCCCAGTTGTCGGCCATCTCTATGGAAAATCGAACTTGGCCATAAAAATAACGTCGAGCGGAAGTTAGCTGTGAGTTGCCGCATGGCGCATACGGACTGGACAAGGCAACTAGCGCCCGTTTGTTGGAGAAGAAGAAGAAGAAGAATACGTAGCTTAAGGCACGCATGTATTAAAAAATGTTAAACTTGCGGCTGATATTATATCTTACAACCTTCCCGTGCTTTAAAAGTCACATAGGGCTCCATATTGTAGTCGCCATGTTTTTCTGTTTTTTGGCGAGTTTTTCAACCTCACTAAGGGATCTTAAGCCCCGCTAATTTAGCCTCTGTCAGAAATGTTCTCTTTAGAGTTTCACGTGGTCGACCTATTCTTCTTTAACCTGTTGTATCGCATTTTAATAACCTGTTTTGGGATTCTTTGATTGTTTCTTCTCATCACGTGACCGATATATGTCTGTCTATTTCTCTTTTTTTTTTATTTAATCACTGGTGAGGCAGGTTATTGTGTGCTGATCTTCCTTATTTCTGCTTTGGTCTTGAATCCGTTCCATTGTATACAGAGACATTTGATATTCTAAGCTGATATAATACTCGAGAAATCCACAAAATATTAATAATAGTAATAAGTTATTTGCAATGGTAAGGGAAACTTACTAAATTTCTGCGGCACACCTACGGACTCGGCGTGGCAGGATAGTTGATAATCGCAGGAATGAGGTAGTGCCTCTCGCGGCTAGACGACAAAAGAGCACAGAGGTTCGTGAGCGAAAGACGGTGCCGGTTTTGGCAAATCAGCGACCCATAGCTGACATGCCAGGATCAGGGTTGGCGAAACATAGCTGATCAAGACCCTGTCCCACCTCTTCGTTGGTACCCCCAGTAACAAACCTAGCCTGGCTAACGAGACGGGGATCGCCATAGTGCATATGATGGTGGAGTCTGCTAAAGAAGTATTGCATACTCTCTGCTTTTTTAGCTGTACCCAGGTACTGAAAAAACGTAGCCATCATAACCCACTCCTAAGCCGACACCATGTTGTGTCTCAACATCTTCGCCATATCGGCTGCAAAGAACACCAGCTCACAGTTCCAGGGAGATTGAAAAAGAAGAAGAAGAGTATACGGTTCTTGTCCATTTTCTTATTGATTCATTCGATCATTAATTTTAGTACAGTTATTACTTTTTTTTTCCTGTTCACATTCTCTAGGCCAAATTGTTTTATTGTAATATTTCAGGGGAGAGAATTTTTCTTCCGGTTAAAATCATATTTAATTACTTTAAAAAGACACGTTTTTTAAAAAGTAAAATTTCGTCTCTTTTCATTGTCGGCGCTAGTTATGACGCTTTTCTGCTCCTTTGTATGTGTATTGTTCGGGCACTAAAATATCCGAATAGATATAGTCCCAGCTTCTATGAGTGAAAGGAGTTTTAGAGTTCTCGCTGGTGCTGCATTGTGCAGGTACCTTGCTGAAGTCTGCCTGCAGAGGAGAACACAGCATATATAGACTTGCAATGAGTCATTCAGTCAGTCATTAGATGTCCCTTGCGGAACTTCGCCTCCCTAACAGCACTCCTGCAGGCCTCTTAGTTGTAAGCAAATTGCCCTACTGCTGATGCATCCATTTGCAGATTATCAGCGATGTCTTGCAGCCATCTTCGTCTTGGTCTTCCTCTCTTTCTTTTTCCCCTTATGTACCCTTCAAAGACTGACTTCTCTAAATTTTCATGACGATGATATGTCCAAAATACGAGGGGTGATTGATAATTTCACGGCTTAAGGTACAACGGATTATTTGTGGACAACTTTTTTTTGGGTTATTTCTCAACATAGTCCCCTTGCAAGTATATGCACTTAGTCCAACGATCATGGAGCATACGGATCCCTTCTTTGTAAAAGTCAGCATCTTGTGTCAGTAGAAAGTGGTCTACAGCATGAATGACGTCATCATCTGAAGCAAATTTGCGACCACTGAGCTCCTTTTTGAGTTTATAGTCCCAAGGAGCCAAATCTGGGGAATAAGGAGGATGTTCAAGAAGCTGGAAGCTGCATTCATGGATGGCAGCCATTGCCACCGCCGACTTGTGAACTGGAGCATTGTCTTGATGAAAGATGACTCCTCTCGTCAATTTCCCTCGACGCTTTTCCTTCAATTTGGCAGCCAGTTGCATCACAAGATTAGCATAACAGACCCTGGTGACCGCCCTGCCCTTTTGAAGATAGTCTACCAATAGCACACCTTGTGAATCCCTAAAGATGGAAGCCATCACTTTACCTGCAGACAGAACCACCCTTGCTTTCTTTGGAGGTGGAGATCCATGATATTTCCATTGCTTTGACTGTTCTTTTGTTTGTGATTGAAAACGATGAACCCAAGTTTCATCCATAGTCACAAATTGCTGAATAAACTTTTCAGGATCTGCAGAAAAATGGCCAAGATTGTCTCTTGACATGTTGAGACGCTGTCCTTTGTGATCAGCTCCAAGAAGTTTCAGGACCCATTGAGCAGAGACCTTTGTCATTAGAAGATCATTGTGAATAATGGCATAAGCACGTTTCTGGGAGATGCCAAACTCAGTAGCAATGTACCACTCAGTTAGTCGTCGATCCTCCATTATCATGTCATGGATTCTGCCGGTGGTTTCATCGGTGGTTACCCTTCTTGGTCTTCCTGGACGGGGATCATCTTCCAGACTCTTCCTTCCATATTTGAATTGAGCTGCTCATTTCTTCACTGTGCTGTAAGAAGGGGCACTCTCCCCTAGAGTCTCCACCATATCCTCATGGATCTCCTTCGATGATAAGCCCTTGATGCAGAGGTAGCGAATGACTGCTCGATGAGAAATGTTATCCATTTTCTCAATTTTTGCCACCCCTTACCACTTCAGTAGCCTGTTAAGAAAAAATTGGTTTTAGTTAATTTCTTGAAACTTGATGTTTAATCTTACATTAACCTGATCTACAAATGCACCTAATATCAACTGTGTGTTGTACCTTAAGCCGCGGATTTATCAATCAACCCTCGTATTTAAGTTTTCTCTGTTTAATCTTCTTCGCTAGCAAGCTTTCTTCAATATTAAGTTCTTGTAGTATGGATATATTTGTTCTTTTTTTTTCCTGTCCATGATATCTGAAGAACTCTTCTGTAGCATTTACATTCAAAGGCATTTATGTGTTTCTCAGCTGTTTTGTTAAGTGTCCAGGTCTCACAGGCATATGTTGCGATGAGAAAGATGCATGACCTTAAAAATGTTATTTGTGTAGTTCTGTCTGTTCCTCTCCACACCAGTGAATGCAGTGATGAAATCTCTTTATCCTTGTGTATTCGTGCATAACGTGGATTAGTGGTTAGTGCAGTCGCCTGCCTATCAGAAGGTTCTCGGTTCGATTTTGCACCCGGGGGGGGGGGGGGGGGGAGGGGAGATTTTTTTGTCGTACCGACAAAACAAAAATGGGTGAAACAAAGACAGCAAGGCCAGGTACGGCATCTCTACCTTAAATGCTGTAGTGACCTAGAAATTGTGAAGGAACTAACACTTTACACCTCTGTCGCGCTGGAAGGCTACGGGACATAGATTCGTGCGTGTGTTATTGTGTTATATGCTACGTACGTTGCCCCTGTATGTGCGCATGCAGAGAGTGCGGAAAACGAAAATATGAGCTGAAATATCTTCTTCGAGATGAACATACTAGTAATCCATTTAGCCTGTTTGTATATCACGTCAAAATTGCATCTCGGTATTATCTATTCAACGTTCCCATGTGTGCCCATTTCTCCCATGCACTCTCGTCAGATTCTGCTCATCGCAGTTGTCTTTCCTCTTTTTTTTTATTTCATGAAGCAAATTTGTGCAGCTTGAAATCATTTTATTGATTCTGGAACTCTCCCCAAGCCAAACCACGCGCACTCATCCATTTTAACAGTTTTTATATCATGTTGCATTTTACGCAACTGACGTAAGGTGTATCCTCTTCGCGAGGGACCCAAATAGAGCTTTTTTTTAATTTTGTCCCGTAAGTTAGATTCATGCACTAATGGGATCACTGATTAATTCAGTTCTTCCTATTCCTTTGTGGCAGCCAATGAGCGTTGCTGGCTTTCCCGAAAGAGGCCAGTTTGATTAAATGTCGTATTTACTGTTTATGCTCTTTTTATTTTTAGGGAAGACAAACTTTCTGTGGTTCCTGGCGGCGGTTTTGAGATCTTATCTCGAAGCGTGTTTTTTTGTTGTTGTTGTTTTCGTTTAACTGCTGAGTTCTTGCCTGTTTCAGCTTTTTGTAGTTTGTCGCGATTCTTCTTAATCTCAGACTTTTATGGGGATGCCTCCAGGTTAATCCGGGTTTCGAACAGTGCGGTAGACGCACTGTGAGTCCAAGCCAATCTGGGTTTCACGCAGCGCACCCAGAGCAATCCAAGCTGCATATAGTGTGTCAGAACAATCCGAACTTCATATTTTAAAGTAAAAAAAATTCATTTACAAGCTGTAGGCCGTCAAAAATGACGGGAAAAGAAATAAGAATAGGATTGTTTTGTTTTTTTTTTAACTTCAGTTCCCAGTTAAATTTTATCAGCCTCGGAGAATGACATTGACGGTTCAGGAGAATGACATTGACGGTTCAGGAGAATGAGATTGACGGTTCAGGAGAATGACATTGACGGTTCAGGAGAATGACATTGACGATTCAGGAGAATGACATTGACGGTGTCGGAGAATGACATTGACGGTGTCGGAGAATGACATCGACGGTCTCGAATTTCTTTCACGGACCGTCTGAGAGATATTTTAATGTTGAAAAAAAATCTGATGACACGTTTGTGACCTTCGCTTACTTCTGTGAGGCACATATCTTGCTTTGAGGTGAAATAACCTCTGTATACACATATACAATCGCCAATTCTCACTCCAAAGCGCGCCACCCCTCCCCTCCACCACACCTACCGAGCTACTATGTGGCATAATGGCAGCTACAGTCCTATATACAGCCGTAAACCGAATCACTAACTTTTGATCATAGGCTTTCCGAAGTTAACTCCTTCTGTGCCCCGGGAAAAACGCGGACGTCGCTCGCTTTCCCATACGTTGACTTGAGGCTTCCAGTGTTTTCCGTAGATGCTATTTTGCAAACTTCATACCTGTTAGAAGTTTCTCACGTAATTTCGGATTTACATAAGTCGGTTTTACGCATGTCGAGGTTCGTTTGTATTTAGGGGGGAAAAAAATCATTTTTATGAGTCTTTCTGTTAATTATAACCCTTTCTCTACTAACGGGGCAATACTGATAGTTTGAAAAATACCAGAGGCTATTTGTTTATATTATATTACATTTTCTATAATATTCTCATCTGATTTGCATACATGAAAGAGGGATTAATTCATTGTTATTCCACTTTACTTATGTTTTTTAGTACTGTAATTATGTTTTTTTTTTACAACGAATGGGCTATTAAAGAAAAATCGCATGGTGGCTTTTTACGTGGGCAAACGTACGTTCTCTCTACTCGACTATTTCCTGACTTTACTCAGCCTACAGGTACTCCTCGTATTATTCTTTTCTCCTTAGTACTATCTAGTGTACTGACGACATACAGTCGAGGTTTCACTCTTTCAAAACAGTTGAGCTCCATCTCTTCCGTCGTCTGACTTCGTTGTCTGTTTACTGCACGCTCACAGACTAGCTTCCCAGGAACAGACAGTCGAGAAGTGGCAAACAGCACAGTAGCAGCTAGGTTAGTTATAATGGCTTTATTTGTGCTTGGGATGATAATGGCGATGACGATGACTGGAAAAAATGCAGTGGTAATAGCAGTCCAAGAAACATGACATGACGATACTTCAAATCAAGAACACATATAATATTCCAGGCGTCTACTGACGTCCAAAGAACTTCGCCAACAGAATTCTACAACATACTAAAAGCGAAACGAGAAATGTTATCCATTTTCTCAATTTCTGCCACCCCTTACCACTTCAGTAGCCTGTAAAAAAAAATTCTACACTACAAAAACTACATCCTACCCCGAGAAAACTAAGACACAGACTGACTACCAAAAGTCTAACTTTAGCTTTCTTGATCATCTGATCAGTCTCTTATTCTCCGAGCTCCATGTCCAGTCCGTGATATACAAGCAACTGAGTCATAACATAAACTATAAGTTACCAATTTTGTGGGACATAACCTTGTTTTTCCCAGCTTTTCAATTCCAAGATGACTTATCTAACTTTCTATCTTATAGAAGAGAGAATTGACTATGATTTATAGAAGAGAGCAGTAACTATGATTTATAGAAGAAAGCATTGGCTATGATTTATAGTTTATAGAAGAGAGAATTGACTATGATTTATAGAAGAGAGCAGTAACTATGATTTATAGAAGAAAGCATTGACTATGATGTATAGAAGAGAGCACTGACTATGATTTATAGAAGAGAACATTGACTGTGATTTGTAGAAGTGAGCAGTGACTATGATTTATAGAAGAGAGCATTGACTATGATTTATAGAAGAGAACATTGACTATGATTTATAGAAAAGAGCAGTGACTATAATTTATAGAAAATAGCAGTGACTGTGATTTATAGAAGAGAGCAGTGGTATGATTGTCAGTCAGATATTGTCATTTTCAGAAGTCTGTTTGTTTTTTGATGATGAGGACCACTGTGATCATTTTATTTTTACAATCAATATATAACATCAGTGGAAACACGATTCCTAGTACTTAAATGTTACATTGAGCCAATTTTGTTTCATGGGCGTGAAAGATATGAATAAGAGAGTACAGCGAGAAATGGAGGCCATGGAAATTTGGTTTATAAGAAGGCAGTTGAAGGTACCATGGACAGCCAAGAAAACCAACGAATAAGTCTTAAGAGAAGCTGGAGATAAAAAGCAAATTATAGCAAAGATCAGAGGCAGACAAGGAGATTTATAGGACATTTCCCGGGAAGAGAAAAATTGGAACACACTGTGGCAACTGGAAAAATTGAGGGAAGAAAAGACAGAGGAAGACAGAGAAAAAAGTTATTGGATGGGCTGTCAGTGTGGCTAGGAAGAAAGTCACCGGCGGATCTCATAATCAACGAAGAAGACAAGGAATTGTGGAGAGAAATGATCGCCTACGTCATGCGGCATGGCACTTAGGTTATATTTTTTTCAACACAACCATCAAGAAACATGATCCCGCTATAAAATACCAGTGAAATATACTTATAACATGTCCTCACGACTATAATATTATCTAATTAGTCCTGAAAAGTTACAACTATATTTTTTATGATCCATTTTTCCTATAATAAATAATGAGACAGAAATTTGATACAATTTTTAGAAAAAAAAATTCTGGAAGTGAAAGTTAATGCTTTTGACGAAACTGTTTTATTGGAGGGAAGGGGGGTGGGGTTGCTCTGTTGCACCAAATAATTTTTTTTAATTTGATAATTTTCAGGTGCCTGGGGTGAACTATGCAAGATATAATTGACAGCTATTGCAACGACATTAGGAGAAAGCAGCCATGCGTGTCCTGAGCTGGTGGTATCCCGTAGTGCCGTGTATCCACGTGGTGCTTGTATGTTTATCTCTAGCACAGGCCTCTCTGGGTAAATGTTTGATGTGTTGTTTTTTTTTCTCTTTCAAGGACATGTTCTTTGTTTAGATCATACAAAAGCGCTAGTGAAATATGGATAGTGGAGGTCAGATGGAGGAGGGGCCCTTACTAAGTTTAGTCAAGGGGATTAGGTGGTGGTTAATCCATCACTGGGTGTAATATTGCAAACAGAAGCCATATGGATGAGGCTGGGTTCACAACAGTAGTCCAGCTGACAGCATGATGAGCGATCTGTTAGAGAAGTGTAATCAGAGATTGAAGGGCTGGCAGTTATCCACAGGGAATGGCCACATTATTTATCAGGATTTATAAGATTGTGGAAGTGGATGGGGATGATGTGATTTCTGTCCAGATGGCAAGGAAATGATATTAAATGTTAGATGAGTCATATTTATTTTGCAGACAGCTTTAAAAAAAAGTTGACTTGACTCTGGGGAAAAATGCTTTAACATTGGAGATGGCAGTTCAAAGTGTAGGTTAAAGAGGAGTGTACATTTTCATTTTGTAAATAAATTTGTTTCATTAATTTCTATACCAGTGAAGCATAATTTTTTCAATGGTTTATATATATATATATATATGGGTCTTTTTTTGGTCATTTTAACTCTTTCAGTGTGGGTTAGCAAACCCCAGAACAGGGCTGTTGCTCTCGGCCAGGATTTGGTTTTGCCTTGCCTGGCAAAGATGGCTAATGTGAGTGATACCTTGACTGTACTTTCCTACACTTGGCAGCTCAACGGAGGCAATGTAACCAGCAAAGCCTCTAGATTCTATAATAATTCACTGTTCATATCAAGGATCTCATCAGAAGAACTTGGGAACTATTCCTGTGTTGTTACTTCTAAGCAACAAACAACTGCTGGCCAGTCAGGCACTTTTGTGGAAGTCTTAACTGGAATGGCCATTATCATTGAAGCATGTAAGTAGTGAGTGTTATATTGAGTCAGTGCTGTTGATGTGTCCTCATCCACTGATTTGTTTCATTATCTTTTTTATCCTTTGTAAAGATTCATTCATCCATTCTTAGCTTCTTTTACCATATGCTAGATTTAGAAAGTAATCATGACCTTTAACATTTCTCATCTTATATATTTCTAGTTAGTACTGTTAATTTCTGTCATGTGGCTATGACAAACTGTCTAGTGTCCTCCTTTGCTTTCTGTATTTTCTGTATGTCATTTCTGCTTTCTCATTTTTCAAGATCTTTCAGTAAATGCTTGCTGCAGAATTCATTTTATCTCAGATTTAAATGGCCAGTTTTTTTTTTTTGTTTCATTCCTATGTTAGTTTTTTTCATGTGTTTTTTCTTTGTTGCTTCATGTTATTTTTTTAAACTAACAATTGAAATTTTTTTCTTATCGTAATTGCTTTTTTCAGTAAAAATACTTTAATACATCGAGTGGTAACTCACCTAAATGTGTTATTATTTTTTTGTGTATAAAAAATCATTTTTATTTATTTTTATAAATTTAAAATTACAATTATAAAATTATAATTATTAAATTATAACATTATAAAAATTTAAAAGGAGAACATCTGTCGCTCTTCAGAAAGTAAAACAATTAAAGAATCTGTGGAGAGGAAGAGACAGAACTACAAAAATAAGATTTTTAAGGGCATGCATCTTTCTTATCGCAACATATGCCTGTGAGACCTGGACACTTAACAAAACAACTGAGAAACACATAAATGCCTTTGAATGTAAATGCTACAGAAGAGTTCTGCAATATCATAGACAGAAAAAAAAAGAACAAATATATCCATACTACAAGAACTTAATATTGAAGAAGGCTGGCTAGTAAAAAGGATTAAACAAAGACAACTTAAATGTTTTGGACACATTAAACGTCATGATAATCGAGAAGACTGTCTTGGAAGAGTACATAATGGGAAAAAGAACAAGAGGTTGACACTAATGTAGATTGGTGGGAAAAAGAACAAAAGGTTGACACTAATGTAGATTGGTGGAGAAAAGAACAAGAGGTTGACACTAATATAGATTGGTGGGCAGCATAAAAAAATGTGGATTAAGTTTGGCTGGGTGCACTGTGAAAACACATGACAAAGCAAAAATTGGAGGCCCATCATAGTCAACATTCCATGGGAAGAGGCCACAGAATAACAATGAAATGAACAAGAATCTCATTCATGCAGTCATTATAGTCTGTGCCAGCAGACTTTGGTTTTAAATGCTTCTCAGTTTTATATGCTTTACTTGGTTGGTATAAATGATCTTTCTCATGTCTTAGTGTGTACCATCATGCAGTCAAGTATTCATTTTTTTTTTTTTTGAAATGGAAGTTTATGAAATATTTTTTAAAGAAAGTATGCACATTTTATCATACCAGAGAGACACTTAAGAATATGATGTTAGGACCAGTATTTTCTTTGACTTGTTGGCACACTAGAGGGTGATGTGGTGAGTGTCATGTCTGGCTGTCTTTCCTTACCCAGCTCCAGAAAGAGCCAGGTACCCATTTTTTTTTGCAACCAGACTTGAACATCAGCATTAGACATGAGTGCACTAACTGCTGTGCTACTCAGGTGCCATATGAACTTTAAGAACTGTATGAATTGTAAAAAGGATATGAATTGTAAGAAAGGTATGCATTACAAGGAAAAGTATGAATTACAAAAAAGGGTATAAATTATAAGAAGGATATGAAGTATAAGAAATGTATGAATTATAAGAGAAGTATGAATTATAAAAGTGGCATGACATTTTCATGCAGCAGTACTTGTATCAGTGACTGCATTAGCTGGCAGCTACCAGAAACTTACTGATTAAAAGTGAGAAAAACTGAAACTTTTGGAGGTCATTAGTTGCCATAACTGGTTTATATTATAAAAAAAAAAACTTAGTAAAGAGCAGCCAGTGAAATCAGTTGAAGGATACCCAGTACTGTAGGCTGATGATGCTTAATTTGTATGTAGGAGGAGAATCAGCCAGTTTTGATTTTGCTTCAACATATGTATATATATGTAGCTATATAGATATAGTCTTACATTTTACATCCATCCTGTGCCATTAAATATCACATATGGTTTTCATGGTAGTTTTCCTGTTTTCAGCGAGATTTTAAACCTCATCAAGGGATTTTATGCCTACTAATTATAGATATAGTACTGAATGTTTTACTGAGACAACTGGTTTTTCGGCAAGTACTATCATGCAAAGTGAAAGACGGATATAATTGTACCAGTTTCAACAAACAAACAAAAAAAAATCTTAGCACGATCACTAACTATATGCCTTGTAATTCACTTCATGTGCAATGTTCTGTTCAGGTATGGTGGTTGAGAGAAGGTAAGATTTTCACTGAGGGAGAAATTCAAACTGCAGCATTTGGGGATTATGACACTACAGGACTCAGTGTTCAGCTGTCTGTGAAGTTGACGTTCAAGATTTCTGCAGAGATCTTTGGATCATTTGAATGTGTGGCCTTCAACGATGTTGCCAATGAAAAAGTTCATAGCAAGCAAGCTAATGTTACAAACAGAGGTATGTTCCTTTTTTTTTATTTAAAAAAAAATAATAAATATCCACATTTATTATATTCTGGCATTGTAATGAGAGTCCATTTATCATATTTGTGTATAGAAAATTGTAACTGTTTATTGGTTTATTGCTGATGAAACCATTTATTACTTAACTCTTAATGTATCAAACAACACCCATGAAACACAGACATTTTTTGTAGTAAAAAATTCACTGCCTTGATGTTTTATTGGGAAGTGAAGCACTGTCTATTTTTAGTATTTGTGTACTGTAAAAATTATGAACTCCCAACTACAAAACAAAGCCATATGAGTGTAGTTATTTTGTTTTTTAATTATTTTAATTTTTTTCTGTTTAAATAGGCCATGATAGGTTAAAAAGGAGTGATACTGACAACATCATACTTTCATGTCCCGATGGTCTTTGCAATATGGGTCTAACGTGATATTCCCATTATGCCTTAAAGGCTTGTAAATGGGAATTTTACACTTTTATGATAAGTTAAGAGTTAAGAAATGTTAAAGCTTCATTTAAATAAGTAACAAATAGCAAAGATTTTTTAAAAAATTATATGTGGTCAGTTTTTGTTTTCATTTGTTCCTTGTTCTCTTTATGTTGTAGTTATCAAGAGTGATACATTACCAGTCATTGAGTGGAGTCTTCCTGTTAGCCTTATTGTTTCTGATGGACAACGGCTCATTTTGCCATGCAAGGTGAAGGAGTCAACAGAGCCGGCTGCAGTTTACTGGAACATTGGCTCTTACCGGGTTGACGAATCAAAGCGACTGTATGTCCTCCCAAACAAGAGCCTTGGCTTTTACCCAGTGGGACTGAAGGACAGTGGGAACTATTCTTGTGTAGCAGAGAACTCTAAAGGCATCACAAGATCACCCTATGTTGAGATGATTGTGGCTTGTGAGTATAGACTGTAATGATGTCATTTTTTTTTTTTTAGCTTAGGAAAAACTACACAGATTTAACTCTTAACTTGTGAAATGATATTCATGACACACAAACATTTTTTGTAATAAAAAAATCATGGTCAAGATTTTTTACTGAGAGGTGATGTGATGAACAAATATATCCATACTACAAGAACTTAATATTGAAGAAGGGTGGCTAGTAAAGAGGATTAAACAGAGAAAACTTAAATATTCTGGACACATTAAAAGTCATGATAATCTAGAGAAGACCGTCTTGGAAGGGTACATAATGGGAAAAAGAAAGAGTGGAAGACCAAGGTGAAGATGGCTGCAAGACATCGTTGATGATCTGGAAATGGATGCATCAGCAGCAGCCCTTCTTGCTAACAACTGAGAGGCCTACATGAATGCTGTTAGAGAGGAAAAGTTCTGCAAGGGACATGTAAATGAATGAATGAATGAATGAATGAATGTAATACACAATAATTAGTGTATAAGTATATAACTATACACGAAGCACTGCAGTAAAGCTGTGATACCAGAATGTATAAACTAGGAAAAAGTAGGAGCAGCTTTATTACTTAACGATTACAAAGTTGTGACGTTTCGGCATGAGCCTTAATCATACAAAAACATACAGGACGAAGAAATAGAGAGAGGAGATAAAGTATAGATTCACATGAGAGGAGATAAAGTATAGATTCACATGAATACTATTAAAAAAAAAAATTTTGAATGTGGAGAATGTTTAAATAGAGACCTGTGATATGTGGTTGGTGGGTTGTAACTGGGGGTGGTGGATGGGGAACCGGGAAGGGGAGAGAGAGTGATACAATGTTGACCTAGCCAGGAGAAGTTGAAATAGATGACTGGGGAAAAGGAGTTGCAAAGTGATGCTGTGAGGAGGTTTGAAAAGTAAGAAGGGGTGGAGCTTAGTGGAGAGCTACTATAATGATTGAAGAGAATGTTAAGAGTAGCTAAACAGCATGTGGGTCCAGCGGTTCTCAAGCGCCAGGCGGCTTGTGACTCTTTTTCCTAATTTATACATACAGAATGAATGAATGATGTGATGTCTGTTTTTAGCATTTAAATTTTTTAGCTAAAATAAATTTATATGTCTGTTTTTAGCATTTACGGCAGTTTCAAATTATGAACTCCTAACCGCAAAACAAAACCAAATGACCATAGTTATTTTATTTTTTATTTATTTTTTTTTTTTTTTGGAAAGGCTGTTAAAATGACTTATGGTAGTTAAAAGTTCAGCTGAAACAAAGGTGCAGGCTAGCCAGTGTTAAATGTTGAAATGTTCTAGGACCGTTATCATTGCATTTAGAACAAATTCGTAGGTGCCTTGATTTCTTCCTTGGAAAGAGAAATTTAGGTGGCTGTACTGTCTAGCGCCAGTGAATCCTTATCACTTGGAAATTTCTGACAATGAGGACATATCTCGTGAACTTCATTCCAAGAAGCCTCACCACTTTGTTAGCCTAAAGTGATCAACCATCCTGTATTATATGGGACAGTCCCATATTTTGAGGATTTGTCTGGAAAATCATATTTCTTTGTTCTGGACAAATAATACATGTTCCCTTTTTTAAATCACATGTCCCATATTGTCCTGTATTCTCATCTCTGATTACTGCATGTTTGATAACAGAATGAGCTTGACCGTGAGTGTTTTATCATAGTGGAAAATGTTGCTATTCTGAAGAAAAATTTCACTTTGTAGAGAAGTACAAGAAGCAAGCCTTACTAATACATTTGAAAGTAATGTTATGAACCTAGTCTACTGGTTAAAGTTTTGGGTTAAAATTTAAATTTAATCTTGGAACTGGATAGATAAGCAGAAAATTCAATTACTTTTGTTTATTTCATTATATTATGAAAGTAATTTTTGATATTTCCACATTTTTATTGTAAAACCATCATTATTATTATATTTATATTCCCATACAGTTTTAGGGTTCAGTTTCCGAATAAACCCGTCCAGTTCTTATGCTATTTATGGTCAAGATGTTATTTTGAAATGTGAGCCACCTGATAGCATCCCACCCGCTGCCATCATCTGGTACAAGGATTATGCACCCATTGACCTTCAGTCAGCCAGGGTCAAAGTAGTCGGCAGTAATCTCCACCTGGTCTCTGTGATGAAAGTAGATAATGGCATCTACTACTGTGTTGCTTTCAACAACTTGACTATGCCCACCAGCAGGGCTTCTAATGTAGCAAGACTCACAGTGGAAGGTAACTGGATAAGTTAGCTACAAAATTAGTGAGACTCACTCACAGTGGAAAGTAACTGGATAAGTTAGCTACAAAATTAGGGAGACTCACTAACAGTGAAAGGTAACTGGATAAGTTAGCTACAGAATTAGGGAGACTCACTCACAGTGGAAGGTAACTGGATAAGTTAGCTACAAAATTAGAGAGACTCACTCACAGTGGAAGGTAACTGGATAAGTTAGCTACAAAATTAGGGAGACTCACTCACAGTGGAAGGTAACTGGATAAGTTAGCTACAAAATTAGGGAGACTCACTCACAGTGGAAGGTAACTGGATAAGTTAGCTACAAAATTAGCAAGACTCATTCACAGTGGAAGGTAACTGAATAAGTTAGCTACAAAATTAGAGAGACTCACTCACAGTGGAAGGTAACTGGATAAGTTAGCTACAAAATTAGCGAGACTCACTCACAGTGGAAGGTAAAGGCTTAAGTTAGCTTTGAAGGTAGTTGCAGTGAAAGATAGTGATAAAAATGAACTTTTGCAGTGAACGATAGTGATAAAAATTAACTTTTGCAGTGAAAGATAGTGATAAAAATGAACTTTTGCAGTGAAAGATAGTGATAAAAATTAACTTCAAAAGTAGTCTGACTCATAGTAGAAGGTAACTGCATAAATTAGCTACAAAAGTAGTGATGCTCACAGTGTAAGGTAAATGGCACAAGTTAGCTTGGAAGATAATGACAAAAGCTAGCTTTAAATGTAGTCTGACTAATAGTGAAGGATAAATACATAAGTTAGATGCAAAAGTTGTCAGACTCACAGTGGAGGGTAACTGCATAAGTTAGTTTAAAGAGTACTGAGACTCACAGATGAAAGTAATGTTACAATTTAACTAACCATAAAATGTCATCTGCCATGACTGAGGCCCTGGATAATGACTTGGAATTGGACTAAACCTTTAGCAAATATTTAGCTTGGCGTTTGAATTGCATGATTTTGCCGGATAAGTTTTGTAGTGATTCATTATATTTTGGTCGACTGGACAATGAGCTCTTTGTTATAGCAGACTAAAGTTGCTGGCAGTTGATCCCATGGAGAAGATTAAAAACTGGCATCAAGCCTTATTGAAAGTTTGAAAACTGGCATCAAGCCTTATTGAAAGTTTGAAAACTGGCATCAAGCTTTATTGGATTACCTCCCTTACTGGAATAGGGCCAGGAAAAAAGTATGTTTCTGAGCAGGTTGCACTACTTGTTTAGTATGTTTCTAGTTCTACAATAAAGCAGCATGGTGTCTTGGCATAATGTGCCATTGAAAGCATAACATACTTCCATAAGAAATTGCTGTCATTTTTTATAGTTATTTCCCTTATGGCTTTGTTTCTTGATGTTTTTTGTTATTTTGTTCTGTATCATACATTTTGGTACAGTCATTACATGGTCACCCTAAGATTGTTATAAGTGATTTTTTAAAAGTTTATGTTTATTTTGTTATTTTGTCTTTTATAATGTTACTGAAGTGGTCATTTTGCCAAAATATTGGTTGTGTTTTTTGCCTTTCATTGTACAATATTTTTGTTCTCATTTTTTATTCCTCATATAAGTATACTCCCCTCCCCTCTGTTATTCATTCTCTTTAGCATTCCAAACTTTTAAGGCTCATTGCTTAAGGCTGTAGATGTGATCACTGTCATTTTACATCTGTGCCTGGCTTTATGCACTTAGTTCCAAGTTCTTGTAGGTATTTTTCCACATTGTTTCTCCACTTGTCTTGTTTTTGTGCCTCTCATTTTGTGCATATATGCAGGTCTGGTCTTATGATTCACTTCCATTTTTTTTCCATATAAACCAGCCATAATCTATTAAGATATAGTAGAGCAGATTGGACATTCTTCAAACAGACTGTGTCTGTCTTGGTTTCAGCTCTCTGAACTCAGTTGAACTCTGAACTCTCTGATGAGGCCAGAAATTATTCATAAAATTCTTTGAAACATTGTAATTATAGTAATTTGATTTGATTTCACTGTGCTTCATGTTTCTGAGCCACACTGTTGGTCTTTCAGCAGTTTCATATCTGGTTATCTTGGTCTCCTGGAATGATATTTTAGCTTCTTAAGAAATGTTACAGAACATAGAAGATCTTATTTCCAGGGATTTTTTTAATCAGGAAAGATAAATGGGGTAAGAGGCAGGGGAAGACCAAGATAAAAAAAAGTAATGAACAGTCTAATGTGATGGCACAGTAAAAAATCACCAGCCAAACTGATGGAAAATATCAAGGACTGAGACTTGTTGAGAAGCATTACCGCCAGCACCTACCAGCATGGCACATGATGATGATGATCCATAGTCTGGTCAGGTCAGTGATCGTGCTACATTTTCAAAATCTACACCATGTTCTTTTATCCACCTGTGGTTTCATCTTTTAAGTTTTTTGCAAATTCCAGGGCCTCCAATAATGATACAACCCCCTATCAACACGAAGATGACCAGAGGAAAGTTACTACATCTGACTTGCTTTGTTGATGCTGATCCTTCTCCCATCACAGCCTGGCAGTTCGAAGGCATGCCTTTACCATCTGGTGGTAAAGTATTAGTTACGTAAGTACTATACATAAATGAGCATGGAGAAGAAGGTGAGAGTTACTACAGGACAGTCGGATTTTATTTATAAAAGTAGTCTCTTCTTGTCTCCTATCTCTCTGGAACTGCAAGCTGGTTTCCTTTGCAGCTGATGCTGTGAAGATATTGAGGCATAGCATCACATCGACATGGGAGCAGGTTATGGCAGCTATTTTTTTCAGTCCTGGAGTGCAGCTGAAAAGCAGGGGATATGCAATACTTCTTTACCAGACTCCACCACCATGGGGAATATAGTGCTCTGTTAACTAGGCTAGACCTGTTAACTGTACCTGTTATGGACCCAGGACATCAATGGGGACTCACACTGATGTCCTAGATCCATAACGGGTACGCTCATAAATATCACATTTTTAAAAAAAAGAATCATACTACACATAACAACAAGTGTAGTGGGACTTTTTGCCCATCCTGTAAATTGCAGCTGTTTCTAAAGTCATATATATGTTTTTATTTCTCACTTTTCTCATTGCATTGAAGTGTTAACTTATCACTGTCTTGCCAGCTTGTCCCACATAATATTTGATGGTGAAACATGCTCTTATAGGAACAAAGTGAGAAAACAGAATGGGTAGCAATTAGCCTAAGATGAAACATTTTTAGAGCAAGCCTTTCAGACATAAGAGGATGATGAAGAACAAAACCTCAGAACCCGGTAGGGTGAACTACTGCTCAGCCAAGAGAGAAAAATCCACTAACTACTTGGCTATGTATAAGTATCATTGTTTCGAACAAAATGCCGTGAACAAAAAGAGTTTCACTTGTGAGTATTCACAGTTTATAATAGCTTTCACTTTTGCATTGAAATGAGATTGTTAAATTTAATGCCTGTCAGAATGTTTTCCATATGTTGTATTAACTTACAATTTTTTATAACTTTTTCTTCGCACATCTGTGACCTACAGTAACAGGGGGCAGGAGTTGTTTATCACAAATGTCGGGAAAGAATGGGAAGGTCGCTACACGTGCCTCTCAAGAAACAAATTCGGAGATACTTCTGCGGAAGCATTTGTCACTGTTTTAGGTAATGTTCATGAATAAGTTTCACTAGCATTGGCAGTGTTTGGTCATAAGACTTTATGTGTTAGTTGTATTTTTCCAGGTGTTGTTATTTATGTTATTGTTTACAATGTTTCGGAATCATGTGGTTGGACTATCCAGTGATGGTAATGGTGAGATAAAAATAATGAAAGCAAGTTATCTTGGCATTTCTCATGTTCCCAGGGCACACACATGAAAATTAAATGAGGATCTTTTAGCAAAAGCTGCAGTTTCTCACTTCTTTGGAAACTCCACCAAGACAAGGATCGCACTACATCTTTCACTAAACTACTGTGTCATGGTCTGTTGCCAGCAAGAACTTCTAAGAAATGAGGTATCTGTTCTGACTGGCTAAAATTCACCTTTAGGACAGTCCACAGCCTAGCCAAGAGGGAACAACTCATTTAAAAAACAGTCACCTTATGAATGCAGGGAAGTAAATAAAAACACTGAATCTTGCCCCCATTACAGCTTAATGCCCATTTTCAAGATTTTCACCAAGTTCATAGCTGCAGGGAGAGATTCAGCTAAACCAAATGAATCTGCATTCTCAGGTATTAAACAACATTGTATATCACCTTCAGCATCTGCAGGGCATCTTCCTTACAACTGAGAGAGAGAGAGAGAAAGAGAGAGAGAGAGAGAGAGAGAGGCCTATAGGAGACCTGTTAGGGAGGCAAAGTTCCACAAGGGCCATGCAAATGACTGACACACTGATATGGCCTTCATACAAAACCTTGTGTCTAGTTCTGAAAAAAAAAAAATTTTTTTTTTATATCACAAACTTCATTTGATTTTCATTTTGCCACAGTGCCGCCTGTGTCTTTGCAACCAATTGGAGATCTTGTAGTCAAGTCAGGTGACTCGGTACTAATTCTTTGCCCCATAATTGGTAGTCCAAAGCCTGGCATCCAGTGGTTTTTTGGTAAGTCTTTGCAGATTCCCTGTATGACGATCAAAATAAAAAAAATTGCTTCTTACAAACTTTTACTGATTTGGTATTATTGACAACAGCAAATTTATAGCAAAAGTCACACATAAAACTATCTTCATGTGAATGAAAGAAGACATGATGCAGGTAAAGATTAAGAAGAATATATTAGAAATGTAAGGAAATAAAATGGAGTGTGCTTGTGTGGAGATATGCACAATGGAAGGAAACATTTCAAGGAAAAGTAAAACACAACATGTGAACTCGGGATCTGCAGGCAAATAAAAATTAATTTGGTAGGTAAGGTTCGATTTTGGACTCTGATGGAATTTTTTTTTCAAATTGACCGGCACTGGGGTCAACCCAGCCTAGAAAGACAAAAAAAAAAGTATACCTGAGAAAACAAAGGCAGCGAGGACAGGTACTGACATCCCTATCTCAAATACTGCAGCAGCCTAGAAATGTGAAGGCACCAACACTATGCATCTTTACTGCATGCAGTTGCCACAGGACATATTTTAGACAGAAGTAGAGAGAGCAGCATTGACCTTCAAGAATCTTGAGTACATATGGCATTCAAAAGTTATAAGCACAAAAACCAAGTTAAGATTACTCAATTCAAATGTAATATCCACCCTCGTTTATGCATGTGAAGGCTGGAAAACAACTAAAGAAATAGACAAGAAATTAGACTCTTTTGAAAACAAATGCCTAAGGAAAATATATGGTATAAAGTGGAACGAATTCAAGAACAACACAGAGATAAGACAGGTGACCAGACAACAACCTGTCCCATGGGTGATCAGAAAAAAAAGATGGACATATGTCGGTCATGTGATGAGAAGAAACAGTCAGAGGTTCCCCAAACAAGTTATCAGGTGAAACACAACAGACTGAAGAAAAAGGGGTCGACTACGTAAAACTCTGAAGAGGACATTGTTAAGTGGGCATAACATCCCTTGATGAGATTGAAAAACTCGCTGAAGACAGGAAATCTTGATGAACTACCATGCGAGCCCTACGTGATGTTTAGTGGCACGGTAATGGTGTAAGATGTAAGCGAGAGAGAGATGTTCCAAACTGTACAAGTTAAGAGAGTTAACTCCTGAATGAATAGTGTGCATGAAGCTACAAAAGAATATTATTGGATGCTGTTAGAAGTATAATAACATGATGATGATCAAATAGTTCAGAGTTCAGTTAGTTTAAGCTTTAAAAAAAATACAAAAAACAGGTGCTGCAAACTCACATAACCATCTGATCAACAAATAGATTCACAGTTTATGTAGAAAAAACAAATCAGCTTCATAGTTTACACAGAAGAAACAAATCAGCTTCACAGTTTACATAGAAGAAACAAATCAGCTTCATAGTTTACATAGAAGAAACAAATCAGCTTCACAGTTTACATAGAAGAAACAAATCACCTTCATAGTATACATAGAAGAAACAAATCAGCTTTGTAGTTTACATAGAAAAAAGAAATCAGCTTCGTAGTTTACATAGAAAAAACAAATCATTTTCATAGTTTACATAGAAGAAAGAAATCAGCTTCATAGTTTACATAGAAAAAAGAAAATCAGGTTAATATCTTATGCTAAATTCATCAAGAAAAGCAATATAAAGATGAAGTCATAGATAAAGTGCCATCTTTGTGAGGCAGATAAATGTGATCTCATGAAAAAGAGATGTCATATTATGTATTTGAGATCTTTTTTTTTTTAGCTTTCTAAATTCTGTTAAAAATCATTATGGGGTGACTTCATAAGAAAATGGAAGAAGGTCAATATAGTCCAAGCTAGTTTCAGACAAGGAAGAGGATCAAGAGATCATATATTCAATATAAGATTAATAATAGAGAAATGCAGAGAGTTTAATGTAAATCTATATTTATCTTTTATAGACTACTCAAATGCATTTGATTGTGTACAACACCAGATATTTTGGGAAATAATGGAAAAAATGGGATTTCCAAAACATTTGATACAATTAACATCACTGCTGTATCTAGACTAACAGGCAGCAGTAAGAATAAATGGTGAAACAATAACTTGGTCCATCAGGGGTGCATATTGTCCCTTACTTATTTAACTTGTATACTGCAAATACAATGAGGAATGTTAGAGAAGATGTAGACAAAGAATATTAATACCATAACAATTATACTTATATGTATCAATGAGGAAAAATTGGAGGAAGTGGAGAGTTTTGAATATCTTGGATCACCACTAACTAATAATGGAGATACAATGAGGGAAATTAAAAGGAGGACATCTATCGTTCTTCAAAAAGTAATACAACTAAAGAATCTGTGGAGAGGAACAGACAGACCTACAAAAATAAGATTTTTAAGGGCATGCATCTTTCCCATAGCAACATATGCCTGTGAGTCCTTGACACTTAACAAAACAGCTGAGAAACACATAAATACCTTTGAATGTAAATGCTACAGAAGTGTTCTTCAGATATCATGGACACAAAAAAAGAACAAATATATTCATACTACAAGAACTTAGTATTGAAGACAGCTGGCTGGTAAAAAGGATTAAACAAAGAAAATTTAAATATTTTGGACACATTAAATGTCATGATAATCGAGAGAAGACCATCTTGGAAGGGTACATAATGGGAAAAAGAAAGAGAGGAAGACCAAAGTGAAGATGGCTGCAAGACATTGTTGATGATCTGGAAATGGATGTGTCAGCAGCAGGCCATCTTGCTCACAACCGAGAGGCCTACAGGAGAGCTGTTAGGGAGGCAAAGTTCCACAAAGGACATGCAAATGAATTTATGAATTATTTAATTGTTAAATACTGTAAATATTGTCACTTTTTAAAAAATTTTCAAAAAATGATTTCATCATTACAAAAGTTTGTCACTCACTTTTCTCCATGCAACAATAATGATGATCATAAACTTGTAGGGAACAGCTTTATTTTCACTTTCTGCATATTTACAGCAGTGGCTGCGTATGCTTTGCTTGCACACTTGAGGACACACATATGACACAGTGCATTCATTGTGCGGTAAAACACTCTTGTGATTTGAAGTTTTGAAAGTCTGCTCATGTTCACAGGTGGTTTAGCACAGGTGTTAGCTGTAATTTTAGAGCTGGCAAAAGTAGCACTGTACAAATCGTGACTGGTTTTCCTCTTCCACAGATGGAGTATCTGTTTCTGTAAATGGTTCAGTGGCATCCATTTTGAATGCAAACTGGACTTTCAGATCCCCTGATCTGTATATAGCAAATGCACAGAAACAGCATGCTGGGAACTATTCCTGCATTGGCTCTAATGATGCTGGAAATGCATCTGCATCTGGAGCACTTATTGTCCTTGGTGAGTGAGAGCCCCACTAACCTTTGCATATCTTTTGTGCTATAAAGGTTTCTCATACAAACAGTTCTTGGTTTTTCAGTCTTTGGTCAGGGTTTTCTTAGACAGTAATAAGGCTCATTTCAATAACAAAATTTCATTATTAGTTATAAGCTGAGTAAATAATTATTTCTGATTAGTTATGCATTAATTTATCATTTATAAATGTCACTTAGCAGTTACGCATGTATGGCGAAAGGAAAGACTTCTAAATGTAATAAAAAGACAGAACTTGTAAAGAAAAAAACTGGAATCCTTCCCTTGATTTTTTTTTTTTTTTTAATTGTGTTTTCATTTTTTTGTGCTTTGTGAGCATCTGACTGAGTGCCATCAGCAACATACGTATGTGGGCACCATAAGGCCAACACTCAAATATGGCATGACAGCCTGGGCCACAGCCTCCAACAACAAACACCGCACACCTAACAAAAGTGCAAAACACAGGCCTGCACTGATCACAGGAGGAATGAAGAGCACCCCAATCACGGAGATGGGGAAATACATACAAATTCAACTTCTTGAGGTCAGGTACAAGGAAAAACTAATGATCCACAAACAAAAGTTAATAAGCCTGACAACTCACCCTGTGAACAAAAAAATTCAGGAGTCCACAAACAACAGAGTGAAAAGAACCATCTTCAACCATCTGACATCACAACTGCAGAAACACTACAAAGATCTCCTTCTCACCTCTCAAAAAGAAATTTCTTCTTCTTATATCTTATATCCTTCCTGTGCCATTAAACGTCACATAGGGCTCGCAAGGTAGTTCGCCTTTTCCTGTCTTCGGTGAGCCTTTCAACCTCATCAAGGAGATTTTATGCCTATTAATTTGGCTACTCTTAACAATGTCCTCTTTAGAGTTTCATGTGGTCTGCCTCTTTTTCTTCAGCCTGTTGTGTTCCACTTGATAGCTTGTTTTGGGATTCTCTGATCGTTTCTTCTCATCAAGTGACCAATATATGTCCATCTCCTTTTCCTGATCACCCATGAGATTGGTTGTTGTTCACTCATCTGTCTTATCTCTGCATTGTTCTTGAATTCGTTCCACTTGATGCTGAGTAATTTCCTTAAGCATTTGTTTTCAAAAGAATTTTAACCACTCCAAATTGTGGAGGAGCACAGTCACTGTGAAAGGATATCAGCCCTCACAGAGGTACCAGGCTTACACAGAAAGGACTGCCTAACAACACTTCAGATGAAGACACTGATTCTGGAATTGATTGACAGCAGATACAACCCAGCTGAATGGACACGTGTATACGCAGATGGGTCTGCAGAAAAGGCTGTAAAAAATGGAGGTGAGGGTGTGTGTGTGTAAGATACACATATGGGAGACAAAAGGCCTTCATGACCAGAAAGATTTCCTTTAACTACAGGGCAGAAACAACAGCTCCTCCTCAAAGCCCTCAGAATACTATAAACAGAAAACCAGCAGCCACCACCCAAAATAGCCTTCTTCACGGACTGCAGGCCACTTCTAGAATCACTAAAAACATTGAACAACCCACAGGTAAACATGCAGGAAATGACAACTGAAATGAAGCACCTTACACTATCAAAAACTTTGGCTCTACATTGGGTACTATCCTACTTGGAATAGTTTACAATGAAATAGCTGACACACTGTCCAAAGCTGACAGCAATCAAGATCAAACAAATCATCCAGTAAACTACCAAGAGGCAACAAATATAATCCGTAACCAGTGCAGATCTGAATGGAAGCAACAACTGAAATCCAACAACAAACTAGATCCAATACACCAACTGCAAAGACATCAGCAAACCATTCTCTTTCACCCAAAGAGAGGGCACTACACACTACTGAGCCACCTACATCAACTCAAAAAGTCTCACACAGATGAGTGTCTTTGTAGCAGTGGAGTCCATACTCCAGAACATATTCTTCAAGAGTGCCCAAACCATGTGGACCTGAGGTGGGAGACATGGCTGGAGGACACAAGCTTGGGGCAAAAGCTTTGGGACTCCTATCAGGATCTAGAGAGGACTGCAGTCTTTGCTATGTTGACAGGGATCAGGATCTAAGGTGACCAGCAACCTCGATTTGCAGAAGAAGAGGAGGAGTGACCTGAATTGTGTTTCATTTTGTTAATGTTTTGTGTTTGAGTGACCTGAATTGTGTTTCATTATGTTAATGTTTTGTGTCTGACTGAGTGACTTGTATCATGTTTCATTTCATTTTCTTATGTGTTGTGAGTATGCTTCATGTGAAAATCTTCTTTTTTCTTCATTTTTATCTTCCTCTGCTTTGTCTCATGTCAGTTATTTTTTTCCCTCTTCTATGGTTCTTTTTCCTTTTTTTTTTTTTGGTTATATTTTATCACAGCTTCCAACTTCTTCTTTCAAAAGAGTGTTAAGACTTTGTTAAAATCTTTCTCTCTCTCTCTCCTGCTCATTACACATCTTCAGCTCGTTTGAATTTTAAAAAAATTTTGAAACTCTTCCGTTATGTTTTTTCAGTCCCTCCTGTCATCACTAAAGCCCCAGAAGAGACAGCTGCAGTGATTGGTATGTCTGTGACCTTGAACTGTGAAGCTGAGGGTAGTCCTGTGCCATCCATGCAATGGCTGTACAATGTAAGCAGATAATATGTTTACTTTTATCTGTCATAAAGTATATTGCATCCACTTACATACTTGAAAATGTTTTCTTAACTGTAATTAAATGTACAAATTTGAGTGAAAACTTCTTATCACTTTTTAGTATAGTCCCTACCACATTCAGTGTAGGTCTGTCCCACTAAACTAATGTCTGGATTCCTCAATTAAAAAAAAATCCTCTGACTGACTGTGGTGCAGACACCTATGCACACCCTCTTTTATCTCATCAACCATACTGAACTTCTTTCCACCTACACCTCCTTGAGGAGTCCAAACACATGATAATTATATGGTGCATGGTCGGGTGAATATGCAGAATGTAGAAGACACTCAAAATGCAGATCTGTAATTTGCTGAGTTGTTGCATGAGCTGTGTGAGGCGTTGTATTATTCTGTAACAACATACCATGTATTATCACACCAGATCTGAGCAAACCATGGTGTTTTGAGCTGATTGAAGAGTTTCAATGTAGTTCTCAAGCAGGTCACTTTATGATTTTATGCTGATAAGGGTTTCATTCATTCATTTGCATGTCCCTTGTGGAACTTTGCCTCCCAAACAGCACTCCTGTAGGCCTCTCGGTCGTGAGCAAGATGGCCTGCTGCTGCTGCGTCCATTTGCAGATCGTCAACGATTTCTTGCAGCTATCTTTGTTTTTGGTCTTCCTCTTTTTCTTTTTCCCATTATGTATCCTTCCAATATAGTCTTCTCTAAATTATCATGACATTTAATGTGTCCAAAATATTTAAGTTTTCTCTCTTTAATCCTCTTTACTAACCAGCCTTCTTCAATATTAAGCTCTTGTAGTATAGATATATTTGTTCTTTTTTGTGTCCACGATATTTGGAGAACTCTTCTGTAGCATTTACATTCAAAGGCATTTATGTGTTTCTCAGCTGTTTTGTTAAGTGTCAACGTCTCACAGGCATATGTTGCGATGGGAAAGATGCATGACCTTAAAAATCTTATTTTTGTAGTTCTGTCTGCTCCTCTCCACAGATTCTTTATTTGTTTTACTTTGATAAGGGTTAGTTTTTGATTAATTTCATTTTAGTCAAATAAAATTAGTTACACATTCAAGGGAATAGAGACAAGCCCTATTCTGTTGCCACTGAAGCAAGACTGGGGATATGGTTTTATGCTCATAATTCTTTGAGAATGACATGACCAGTACATGATATATGACATGACCAGAAAGATCTCTACTTATGCTTCATTGATTACACCAAGGCATTTGACAAGGTGAAACATGATGAGATTATTAACTCTTCTCGTGCTGGAGGAAGAAACACGGATGTGTTCTGGAGTGCGGGAGTAAAAACACGGGTCTTGATGCGTTAGGGGGGATAGTTATAAAATGGAATGGAAAACAGTATTTCTATGTACTTCCGTATACTTATTATGTTTCAGAGTATAGCTAAATGAGTGAAAATTTCATAAATGCAGAGTTTTTTTAGGAAAAAAGAAGTAATGTGATGTTTTTAGATACTGATTGTGGCCAGCTCACCATCGGCTAGGTCTAGATCTGCACTACTTACCCTTACTTATCATCTGAGATGTGTAGATCTACTTGTCGATCTCGTATTCTGATTCTGTGTTGCATTCTCGCTAAATTAATGTCTGAAATAACTCCTAATTACTTCTCCAGTCATCTAAATATGTCTAGATCTACTTAGAAAACATTCAAGAGCAGCAGGGTGGCCATAGGCTGTGTCCATACCCCTATCTACATCGTCAAAAATTGAAAAATTTCCATGCTTCTCGTCCTTTTTCTCGCTCAGCATCGCTCGTAACTAGGCATTCTTTTGCCATTTTGAAAAGTGTCACCGGAATCGCAGAAAAATATGTACAATCTAAATGTTACACCGCTTGTTTTAATGAAACAAACAATTGACACTATAATGACCATACGGTAGCTTCGGGATACCGGAAGAGTCGCTATATCGACAAAACGCACGGAAAGAGTTAAAATGCTTGAAGACATAAACATAGACGGCAAAGACCTGAAGATTGTAAAATATCTATACTGGCGGCAGGAAGCAGTGATTCGATTTGAAAATAAACCTGGAAAATATCAACCAATGAAAAAAGGAGTGTGACAAAGGTGTGTACTATCTTCAGACCTATTTTTCTCTATTCAGTGAAAATATTCTAAGAATGATCATTACAGAACCAGGTATAAAAGTAGGAGGATACAATATTAACAACCTTTGGTATGCTGATGACACGGTACTGATAGCTGAGAACCAACAAGACCTGTAAAATCTCTTGGATAAAGTCATCAAAGAAAGTGAACAGAAAGGCCTTACTTTGAACATCAAAAAGACAGAGACTATGGTTATATCTAAGAAACAGAATCCACCAATATGCAGTATAAAATTAAATGGAACTATTCTAAAGCAGATGCAGAAATTCAAATACCTTGGAGCAATAATAACTTCAGATTGGAAATGCAAAACAAAAATTAAGAACAGAATAGGTCAACCAAAGACTGCATTTCAGAGAATGAGAAACATATCATGTAACACATCCTTATCAATGAATGTTAGAAAACGAGTCCTAAAATACTATATTGAACCTATCTTGTTATATGGAAGTGAGTCATGGACAATATACAGGTCTGCAGTCTGCACAAAAGTCGTTGGAAGCAGCAGAAATGTGGTTTATTAGAAGAATGTTGTGAATTCCCTGGACAGCAAAAATGAAGAATGTTTGAGAAGAGCTTGGGATACAAAAAATCTTATAAAAAAATAAGAGAGAGACAATGTACTTTCATAAGACATGCAGTGAGAAGAGGAGGCATTGAAAATATTATAACAACAGGAAAAATAGAAAGAAGAAGAGCCAAAGGAAGACCAAGAGAAATGATACTGGAAAGTCTGATGAGATGGTGTGAGAGGAGATCACCAACTTAGCTAATGGCCTGTGAAGGATCGTGTACTCTGGAGAAGCATACTAGTCAACGGCAGTCAGCATGACACATGATGATGATGATGACCAGTACCATAAACATGTTCAATTTCTAAATGAAACTGCATACCTATCTTTATAGCTTGGTTGGTAGGAGCACCATCAGGCATGGCTGAAGCACCAACCACAGCTGTGAGAGATAAGTGCATTAACCAACTAATGAGGGTATCACAGTTATAATGTTCATATTGAAAAGATCATGCAGTCATGGTTATGACTATTTTCTTTATGATCAAATAGCTTTTCATAGTTTTTGTTTTTTTTTCTGAAAGACAGTCCTTCCATTTTAGTTCTTTATTCTTATTCACATTCTTAGTTATAGTTTGTATTCACAAGGTTGATATTGTTTGTAATCACAATGTTGATGCAGTTTGTAATCACAAGGTTGATGCAGTTTGTAATCACAAGGTTGATATAGTTTTTAATAACAAGGTTGATATTGTTTGTATTTACAAAGTTGATATAGTTTGTAATCACAAGGTTGATATTGTTTGTAGTCTACAGCACAACTGCCTGAGCATCTCAGTCTGATGGATGCTAACAGGACCCTAGAGATACCTGCCATGAATTGGGGCAGTGTTGGTGTCTACACATGTATAGCACACAACTTGGCAGGAGCTATGCAGGCCTCAGCCGCTGTAGCTCTAACAAGTAAGTTCCCAGTTGATGCCTCTGAGTTTGATGAGTGTCTTCCAGTGGGGTGAGACACACACAGAGTTGCCCCATATATATCCATCCATCCTTCCATCCAATCCCACCCATCCATCCACCCACTCATCCATCTATCTTAACTACCTACCTACCTACTTACCTACCTACCTACCTACCTACATATCTGCATATATATATATATATATATATATATATATATATATATGTGTGTGTGTGTGTGTGTGTTAGCTAAAGAAAAGAAAATAGAATGTCACTTGAAGCATATGAATAAGGGACTTCACTTTCCATGGTGAAAGAGTTAATTGTTTGTTTGTTTTGTGCATGTTTGTTCCTAATTATTTTTAATACATGTTTGTTTTATGTTTGTTCTTCTTGTTTTCTAAGACAGCAATTAGATTTCATCTGTTCAGTGTGTGCCCAGGGGTTCCTTTCCCATGAGGCAGCTGGGCTTTTTTTTTCATGTGTCTATGGTTGATGGTGCCATACTATCTTAGGATCACTTAAACAGGTGTGAGAAATCCAGGTGATATAGTGTGAGAAACCAGGTGATATAGTGTGAGAAACCAGGTGATATAGTGTGAGAAACCAAGTGATATAGTGTGAGAAACCAGGTGATACAGTGTGAGAAACCAGGTGATACAGTGTGAGAAGCCAAGTGATATAGTATGAGAAACCAGGTAATACAGTGTGAGAAACCAGATGATATAGTGTGAGAAAGCCAGGTGATACAGTGTGATGAAGTGTGATAAACCAGATGATACAGTGTGATAAAGTGTGATAAACCATATGACAGTGTGATAAACCACATGATACAGCATGATAAGCCAGATGATATGGTGTGATAAACCAGATGATACAGTGTAGTAAACTAAAAGATGCAGTGTGATAAACCAGATGATACAGTGTGAAAAACTAAATGATGCAGTGTGATAAACCAGATGATACAGTGTGGTAAACTAAATGATGCAGTGTGATAAACCAGATGATACAGTGTGGTAAACTAAATGATGCAGTGTGATAAACCAGATGATACAGTGTGGTAAACTAAATGATGCAGTGTGATAAACCAGATGATACAGTGTGGTAAACTAAATGATGCAGTGTGATAAACCAGATGATACAGTGTGAAAAAACTAAATGATGCAGTGTGATAAACTAATTGATTCAGTGAAATTTTAAAATAATATTATTATCTCATTCAATATTTTTTTTCCCTCAGTCCCACCAGAAATTGAAAATATTCAGTTTCCTATAAGACCCGTAAGGATTGAGACAGAATTCAGGCTCTCTTGTATAGTATCTGGCATCCCAACACCCACTGTGCTGTGGTACCATTTTGATAAACTTGTTCTACCTTCCCTGGATGGAAGAGTTCGGATACCAGACATGGGAGTGTTGATTGTTGAATTTGCTCGGAGAAATGACTCGGGACAGTATGAGTGTGTTGCAGACTCTGATTTTGGGCTACAGAGGAAGATGGTTTCAGTTGTTGTATATGGTGAGTGTTATAGTTTGTTTTTTTTTTTTTCGTTTTTCTTTCCAAAGATTTATTTTAAAATTCTATACATATTTTTTTATACAAGCAAATGTCAGTCACTCTTCTTTATTCAGTAAGTGCTCTTGCAGTTTGAAGTTCTGGAATGTTACTTATGTTTTTGAATCTGAAGAGCAGCAACGTGAGCTCAGACAGTTGGACTGACAAACCATCGCAGAGACTATCACGCCTCACTTTCACAAACTGCCTCTAGAGGTAGCAGTCATAGTCACAGGAGTCACTGATGATGAGTTAGGGGTTGATATAATGCTCTTTATGACTGTACTATGAGAGAAACTTGCCACTGAAGTTATTGAATTTTCCTAGATGGTATCATCCTGTCTTATGTGTGTGAAGTGAAAGATAGAAAAGACAGCTTATTTTCACCAATTTCAGTCTTTGTTATCATCTTACTTATTATCATAGAAGAACAAATCATTCTGTTTCTCAATGTTTCCTCTCTCTCTCCTCTCTCAAGGTCCCTATTGACAGCCGTAGGATATCATGTCCTTCTATAACCCTTGATCCTTTGTGCATCTTAACAGGCTTGTCACTGAGCATGTCCTGTGCTAGAATGTCTAACCATCAAAACATTTTTTTTTCCTCTCTGTCTACCTCTGTCTCTTCTACCCTTGATCTTCCCTGTTGACATTAGGTAAGCATGCCAATGTTAAAAACAAGATATTTCAGGACATTTGTGAGCTAATGTTTTTTCTGTTTTCTGTGTAATTAATATTATCATCATTTCTGCATTTCTTTCTTATTTAGAAATAAGAATTCTCTCAGATCCTCCAGTTCATCTCATTAACCCTCAGACCATTTCAAATCTTTTTAGTTTCTCATCCTAGTTTGTTTTATAATGTGCTCTTGGATCTCCTCCAGTAGTGAGTACTTTGTAGTTGAAGTGATTGTTTAGTATAGAAATTTCCTTCTTTTAGTGTGCATCCTATGTTCTTGAATTAGTATTAATGAATGTATGTACTTTTTTTTTTTCAAGTTTTTATTTCCAATGTGTTCTCTCATTTTTTTTCATTTTGCTGTTTCTTCCTGCATCACTTATGTTTTTTTTTAACACAGTAGCATAAATGATTACATTGCTAACCCTTCTTTTTTCATTATTTTTCCCTGTATTCGTTTTTTTCATTCTTTGGCTCTTACTTTTAACATCCTTAGTGTTACATTTCTAGTGAAAAAACTTGCCAAAAAAATCTTGGTTTGCTTGAACACCTTGATGGTCTCATCCACTCATTAATATTAATTAAGGAGTCCCGTAATTATCTTGGAAGAGCAACCTCATTACTGCAGCACAATAATACTCCAAATGTTATTCAGGCTTAATCTTATATCTTATAAGATACTCTTCCCATGCCGTTAAATGTCATGTAGGGCTCGCAAAGTAGTTCGCCAATTTTTCCTGTCTTCGGCAAGTCTTTCAGCCTCGTCAAGGGATTTTATGCCTGTTAATTTGGCCTCTCTTAACATTGTCCTCTTCAGAGTTTCACGCAGTCTGCCTCTTTTTCTTTGGCCTGTTGTTTTCCACTAGATAGCTTGTTTTGAGATTCTCTGATCATTTCTTCTCATCAAGTGACCAACATATGTCCATCTCCTTTTCCTGATCGCCCATGAGACTGGTTGTTGTTCAGTCATCTGTCTTATCTCTGCATTGTTCTTGAATTCGTTCCACTTGATGCCGAGTATTTTCCTTAGGCATTTGTTTCCAAAGAGTCTAATTTCTTGTCTATTTCTTTAGTTGTTTTCCAGCTTTCGCATGCATAAATGAGGGTGGATATTACATTTGAATTGAATAGTCTTAACTTGGTTTTTGTGCTTATAACTTTTGAATTCCGTATGTTCTCAAGATTCTTGAAGATCGATGCTGCTTTTGCAAGTCTAATTCTAACTTCCTTTCTAGTGTCACCATCCTGGTCTATGTAGTTGCCAAGGTATGCAAATTGATTGACTTCTTCAATATCTGTCCCTTCTATGTGTATTTTTCCATTATGATTAAGGGGAATTTCATTATTTTTGTTTTTTCCTTGTTAATTTCAAGTCCTATTTTGCTAGTCAGTGAAGACAGGCTATCTGTTTTTTCTTGCATGGAATTCACATTGTTACTGATAAGAGTTATGTCATCAGCAAAATCAAGATCTTCTAGTTGGCTTAATGTTGGGTCAAAACCAGGTTAGCCCATAAAACTTTCAGGGCTAATGGTTTTAGCACGGAAGACCTAGCCAGTATAATGTGCAGGGTTAACACCAAGGAGGTTAAGTACCCTCTGAGGACTTATAACAAAGTTTTGCGTTTTCCCCAGGACCGCCATCGCCTCCAGTGCTGCTGCGTGTAGCCCCAGCCTCTGACAAGTCAGTGTATCTGTTCTGGAAGTGGTTAGACCATGGAGATGCAGCTCAGATAGTTGAAAAGTTTCAGATTTATTTCAGGGAGAAGTGAGTGTTCTAGATTTAATCTGACTTGCCAGATTTTGCCTGTTGGGGTTTAATATGCTTGTTTTGTGTAGGAGAAGTACAGGAGCAGGCGAGCCATAAGAGTTAATGCTTCTCGTACAGGATTATTTTGTGGAGCTGCCAGCTGAGCTGAAAACTGATGCCTGATTATTGTTGTTTATCTCCCTGGAGCTGTAAGCATGATCTTCTTTGCATTCAATATGGTGAAAGTGTTGAGGCAGACATCATCATGGGAGTGGGTTGCAGTGAGTTTTTTTTTTTTTTCAGTCCTTGAGTGAAGGGTATAGTGTGCAGTATTTCTTTAGGTTTTTGACTTCTAGCACCATGGGGACCTCAATAATCCCTGCTTCATTAGTCAGACAGGGCTTGTTATTGGAAGTACCAATGGAGAGGTGGGACAGGGTCTTGGTCAGGTATGTTTTATCAGCTTTGGAACAAGCATGTCAGCTTTGGGTCCACTGACTGCCATATTGGACAGTGCCTTCACTCTCGGACTGGTGTTAAGGATCAGAAGTGCTGAAGCTGAGAATGGGCATCCTGGTTCATAGAAGCAGAGAATGCTGCTTTGTCTTTAGAATTACCTCATAACTTAGAATTGCTTACACTGAGGCAGAGAAAGAGCACATTATCTTTAGAATCAGTTCTGTTAGACCAAGAATAAACACTCTTTTCATTAGCATCAGTTAAATCAGTCTGAGAAATAGGCACCTTATCATTAGAATCAGTTACATTAGGATGAGAACGGCCACACTATCATTAGAATAAGTTAGGATGAGGAAAGACACTTTATCATTAAAATTAAATACATTAAGCTGAGAAAAGGCACATTGTCTTAGAATCAAATATCTATATATTTATTATTTTTCAGACAAATGATGGAAGTCATTCAAATAAGAATTTTGAGTTAAAAAAAAAGCATATATGTAACTATCCCGTACATCCTCACCAGTTTTCCAAAGTTACTAGGAGGGGGAGGGGGTTGAGAGGTTGTGCTTTGAAACTGAGAGATTAAGGTCCCTGCCTAGAACAGACAGCATAAAGTGTGCAGGGTGATTTTTTACAAAATTAATCTTATCTTAAATGACAGATATCAGCCAGACCGTACCATTATTCCAGGTCTGAGCTGAAGTGAGAAGCCATGCTTATTTAGTTATTAAAACCTGAAAAAGCATCTGATATTTACTGAAAATTTCTTATATAAGCATCATCCTCTATCACTGATGTACAGTACAGAAATATGGAACAATCCAAAAAAGAAAAATGACCAGTAGATTTCACTACCTGAAAAGTCATAAATCTGGGATTGTAAAAGTCAAAATCAGGTCAAAGTTATCGAAAATGTAAGGAGGAAAGAAGTGCTAGACAACAGCACAAACAAAGAAAATAATTTAGTAAGAGTGATGGACAGTTAGAAATATGAGCAAGATATGGAATTGCTGACAAAGCCGAAATACCAAATGTCATGATTATCTATGTCATATGTTGATGATGATGACAACAGTGATTATGATGATGATGATGCAGATAAAAAGGTTACGGTAAAATCCCCATTTCCATGCCATTAAGGTATATTGGGGATATAGTGTTAGGCCTGTGTTCCAAGACCGTCAGTGCGTGAAAGTGTTATGTGGTCAGTATCACACCTGGCTGCATTTGCCTTCCCAGATTTCTCTAGTACCCATTTTTAGATGCTAGGTGGACCCCAGTGCCTTTCTGGTGTGGTGATACTAGAAAAAAAACACCCACTGCTAGGATATGAAAACTGTACCATCAGATTAGTAGACCAAGAGCCTAACCACTCATCCTACCAGGTCAGTGATGATGATGGTGGTGGTGATGATGATGACAATGACGATGATGATGACAATGATGATGATGATGATGACGACGACGACGATGATGATGATGTAGTAAGTTTTTGTAAAACAAAATTTGTTTTAAATGCTTATAAACTTCATGTAACATAAACATCTACCATAAAGTTTGTTCATATTTTAAAATTCACTACATACATATAGCAAAAAACACGTGCTCACACATGTGTAATTCTGTACTCGCAGAACACGTGATGTGGTGAGCATTTACCCAAGACTGCCTCTGAAAAATGAAACCTCAGCAGAACTGTTTGGCCTGCAGCCTGCCACAGAGTATATTTTTTACATATCAGCAGTGAATGATGCTGGAGTTGGACTACCTAGCAGTGCACTGTCCACATTCACACTTCAGTCCAGTAAGTATATTAACTCTTTCCATGCTGGAGGAAGAAACACGGACGTTTTCTGGAGTGCGGGAGTAAAAACGCGGGTCCTTGTCAGTAAGGGGTCTAGGTGTAAAATGGAATGAAAAACAGTGTTTCCATGTACTTCCGTATACGTAATATGTATCAAAGTGTAGCTAAATGAATGAAAATTTCATAAATGCAGAGTTTTTTAGGAAAAAAGAAGTAATGTGATGTTTTTAGACACTGATTGTGGCCAGCTCACCATCGGCTAGATCTAGATTCGCGCTTCTTACCCCTATTTACCATCTAAGATGTGTAGATCTACTTATCGATCTCGTATTGTGACTCCGTATGGCATTTTCGCTTACTGAATGTATGAAATAACCTCCTAACTACTCCTAACTACTTCTCCAGTCGTCTAAATATGTCTAAATCTACTTAGAAAACATTCAAGAGCAGCGGGGTGGCCATAGGCTATGTCCATACCCCTATCTACATCGTAAAAAATTGAAAAATTTCCATGCTTCTCGTCCGTATTCTCGCTCGGCATCGCTCGTAACTAGGCACGCATTCGCCATTTTGAAAGTGTCACCGGAATCGCGGACGAAATATGTACAATCTAAATGTTACACCGGTTGTTTTAAATGAAACAAATCGTCAGTATACTGCCCATTCCCGCACGCATCGGGAAAACCGGAAGCGTCAGTATAGTGACATACGCCTGGGAAGAGTTAAATTAAAAGGTTAAATAAAAAAGCATACATCATAAATTGTGTAATGATATGTAACTTGACAAGGTTCGTTTTCTTGTTTAGTACGAGGGCTGATCAAAAAAAAAAAAAAAGGTCACATGTGCAGCTATGCAAAAGAAGCAGTCCCCAGGTAAAAAAAAAAATGTGTGTGAAATGTTAAAAAGATATGCACACCATTATTTTTCAGTGTAATCACCAAGTTGCTTAAGACATTTGTCTGACTGCAGTTCCAATTTTTTGCATCTGGACTCTGTAGAAGTTATGTCCCTGCTGATTTAGCTATTTTTATATGCTTGGATAATCCATATGGCACCCATCTGGCACACCTTTGTTCAGCACAGCACACCCACCACAAGGTGTTGAACACTGCCATAGCTCAGTCTTCAGAATTACATGCGTCACTTAACTTGTCTTTAAATTATAGCTCTTGTAACTTTTTTTTGTTGTTATCAGCCTAAGTAGTTTGCCTTATTTGATCATATTAAATCAGAGAGATTAATTCATTCACTCTCAGTGATTGAGAGATTATTCACTCATTCACTCTCGGTAAGTGAGAGATTATTCACCCACTCAATCTCAGTGATTGAGAGATTTATTCACCCACTCACTCTCAGTGATTGAGAGATTATTCACCCACTCACTCTCAGTGATTGAGAGATTTATTCACCCACTCAGTCTCAGTGATTGAGAGATTATTCACCCACTAACTTTCACTGACAAGGAAATCATTCATTCTCATTGATTGAGAGATTATTCACTCACTCTCTCCAGTTCACATAGAGATAATTCACTAACTCATTTTTGTTAACTGGGAGATAATTCATTCACTCTTGCTGATTGAGAGATAATCATGTCCTCTGACAAGGGAGGTAACTCACTTATCTTCACTGACTAGGACACAGCAAAAGGAAAGCACGAAAGACCGATTTCCAAAGGCTTATTTTCAGACATAGTTTTCTTGTTTGTTTTTTTCAGAACCTTCCCCACCTGCAAACTTGCAGCCATCATCACTCACATCCACTAGCGTGATCCTGTCCTGGGAAATACCCATTTTGCCAAATGGGCTTGTCAGGATGTATCAGCTGAGATATAAAAGAATCAATGAAACTGCACAAGGCAAGTGTATTCATTACTTTATAAACATATCATACAGTGAACCAGCTGATATCAGAGAGGAAGATAATGATGGGAGAGAGAGAGAGAGAAATGGAGAGAAAGTGTACACAAAGAATCTCACAATTCCATGCTGGTCACTGTCTCAATCCTGCTGATCACTGTCTCAACCATGCTGATTACTGTCTCAATCCTGCTGATCACTGTCTCAACCATGCTGATCAATATCTCAACCATATTGATCACTATCTCAACCCTGCTGATCACTGTCTCAACCATGCTGATCACTGTATCAACCCTGCTGATCAATGTCTCAACCCTGCTGGTCACTGTCTCAATCCTGCTTATCACTGTATCAACCCTGCTGATCAATGTCTCAACCCTGCTGATCACTGTCTCAACCCTGCTGGTCACTGTCTCAATCCTGCTTATCACTGTATCAACCCTGCTGATCAATGTCTCAACCCTGCTGATCACTGTCTCAATCCTGCTGATCACTGTCTCAATCCTGCTGATCACTGTCTCAACCCTGCTGATCACTGTCTCAACCCTGCTGATCACTATCTCAACCCTTTTTGTCACTGTCTCAACCCTGCTGGTCACTGTCTGAACCTTGCTGATCACTGTCTCAACCATGCTGATCACTGTCTCAATCCTGCTGATCACTGTCTCAACCCTGCTGATCACTGTCTCAACCCTTTTGATCACTGTCTCAACCCTGCTGGTCACTGTCTTAACCCTGCTGATCACTGTCTCAACCATGCTGATCAATGTCTCAACCATGCTGATCACTGTCTCATTCAGCCTAAGTGCTACATCTTTGTCCATTCTGAATTTTCCATCTTTTTGCATTTAGAATCATTGTGGGTAGCTTAAATCACTCAATTAGATGTCCACCCCATCTCTATAGGCTTCATTTCCTAATGAGAACCATTTCTTCTACATCTGAGAGAGAGAGAGAGAGTGCAATGTTTTTATTTTAACATTTGAAACAAGGCACCTAATTTATATATATTTATGTATACATATGTTTCAGATTATATCTCAGTGAACATCACAAATCCACATTTTCTGAGCAACGATATTTTACTCTCGCCATTGCTGCCTTATTCTAGTTATTATGCAGAAGTTTGTGCCTGTAATATTGAAAGGGGACAGAATCTGTGTGGAGACTACTCATCCGTTACATTCCATACACTTGCTTCCAGTGAGTACATCTTATCTGTTTGTAGAACTCAATACACAACTTTTATTTGAAACAGTCTCCTTCAGAATAATAAGTATCATCATTTTTTTTCTTGCTCTGAAAAATGGATTATTTATTGAGCTATAGTTACTACTATGCGGGTCCAGCTACTGTAGTGGTTAGAGCACTTGTCTAACAACCGATTGGTTGAGGGTTCGAATTCCAAACTGAGCGGGACCTTTTCCGACCAGTATGGCCCTGAGGTTGATCCAGCCTTGTAAAATGGATACCAGAGAAAATCTGGGAAGGAAAGGCAGCGAGGAATGGAACTGGCCACCCTATCTCATATGCTAATGACCCAGCATAATGAGGTCTCTAATGCTTCATCCCCTTCGGCATTTGCTATGGGACTACTTTTACTTTACTTTTATAGTTACTTTGCATATGAGTCTGGTTAGATTTTTCACTACCACATAACAGTAAGGGAAATGATGACTGGTTACACTGTTTCTAGTAATGAAGGTAGACAGAGGTGTATGGTTCAGTTTTACAAAATGATAGAAAGAGTGAGGAAAGTGGGTAGAAACAAGAATGGCAGAAGGTAGGATGAGCACATATAAATGAAGAACATACAACAGTTCGAATCCCCTGAACAGCAAAAATAACTAATGAAGAATGTATGAGAAGAGCTGGAGAGACAAAAAAACTTGTCAAAAAGATAAGAGACAGACAATGTACTTTCATAGGACATGCAATGAGAAGAGGGGGCATTGAAAATATTATAACAACAGGAAAAATAGAAGGAAGAAGATCAAGAGGAAGACCAAGAGAAATGATACTGGACAGTCTAACGGGATGGTGTGAGAGGAGATCACCAACTGAGCTGATGGTCTGCATGAAGGATTGGGTATTCTGGAGAAGCATAATAGCCAACGCCAGTCGGCATGGCACCTGATGATGATGATGATACAACAGTTCAATATTTTGACAAAATCCTTTTCCAAAGATCACATACAAAAGCAAAACAATAGATAAAAACATGAAAAATAGATGAAAAAAAAAAAATACTTAGGGTTTTTTTTTTATTTTAAGATCTTGTCCTTGTAATTAAGACAAAGACAGGCACAAAATCCATAACATTAAACAGTTCAGCCAGAGACTTTCAAACCCAACTGTCCTGTGAAGAGCTTGGAATAGTCGAAGGATGCAGGATTGATGAAAAAAAATCCTGAGGGGCAGACCTTATGTTCAGTAGGCGGGGAGGTTCTTTTCCCACTGTTCTTCTATTATCCCTTTCATCTTCGCAAGATTTTTAAACGTATGGATTATGTCCTTTCTGTGGAGCTGATTGGCATAGTCAAAGATAGGGATAGTACAGCACAGGATAGGCATTTTCTTCATACAAGCTACTCAAGTGAAACAAGAAATGCAGTCATTTCAAATTCCGTTCTTACTAGCAGTAAATGTTGACTGATCTGGGGATAAAAAAAAAAACTCAGCAAGTTCTACAATGACAAACATCTTCCTGCTGCAGAACCATCTTTTGAGATGAAAGACATCATTTTTGCATCATATTTATATTTTTCATCTTTATAGAATCTTGTTGAGCTTGAGTTATTGTTAAATTTTTTTTTATACTTTAGTAAAAACATAAAACAAAGGGTCCGTCAGGGGTGCATATTGGCGCCTTACTTATTTAACTTGTATACTGAAAATATAATGAAGAATGTTAGAGAAGATGTAGACAAAGAATATTACATGCCATAACAATTGGAGGTTATGAAATACCAGAGATTAGATATGCTGATGACACAGTATTACTGTCCACAAAACAAAAAGGAATGGAAAAACTAATTATGTCATTCCGTGAGAACAGCGAAGAGCAAAACCTCTATCTTAATGCAAAGAAAACTAAATTGATGACAACTGACAAAACAAACAAGGCAGCTGAAATATGTATCAATGAGGAAAAACTGGAAGAAGTGGAGAGTTTTGAATATCTTGGATCATTACTAACTAATAATGGAGATACAATGAGGGAAGTTAAAAGGAGGACATCTGTCGCTCTTCAGAAAGTAAAACAGTTAAAGAATCTGTGGAGAGGAACAGACAGAACTACAAAAATAAGATTTTTAAGGGCATGCATCTTTCCCATCGCAACATATGCCTGTGAGACCTGGACACTTAACAAAACAGCTGAGAAACACATAAATGCCTTTGAATGTAAATGCTACAGAAGAGTTCTTCAAATATCATGGACACAAAAAAGAACAAATATATTCATACTACAAGAATTTAATATTGAATAAGGCTGGCTAGTGAAGAGGATTAAAGAGAGAAAACTTAAATATTTTGGACACATTAAATGTCATGATAATCTAGAGAATACCATTTTGGAAGAGTACATAATGGGAAAAAGAAAGAGAGGAAGACCAAAGTGAAGATGGCTGCAAGACATCATTGATGATCTGCAAATGGGTGCATCAGCAGCAGGCTATCTTGCTCACAACTGAGAGGCCTACAGGAGTGCTGTTATGGAGGCAAAGTTCCACAAGGGACATGCAAATGAATGAATGAAAGTAAGAAAAAAGATTGAAAACCTGAGAAAGGTTTGATGATAATGAAGATAAGTCAGAAAGAAGATAAAAGACTGAGAGAGTCTACAAAAGATACAGAGAGAAAAGTAAAAAAAAAATGTTCGAGAGCTGAACCCAGCATAGCAGAAGGGGAAGCAACTCTGAGGCCATGAGTTTGTTTCTTGTTTCTACCATATTTTACATTTTGTCATATTGTAGATATTTACAGTATAAATTAAGTATGAACTAAGGTTAGTATTAATATATGATGTATAAAACAGGAACACAACCTAAAATGCCTTTGGGAAAATATATAAAGAACGTACAAAATTATAGCTGAGAATTACTTAATAAACCTTGTACTTCACTAGAAATCTAATAGATTTATATCATTTGTTTTAGTGTTTTCCTCATCCAAGTTTTTACAGTTTCAGCTAATTTTCCATTCAGTGCATGCTGTAATTACTTTCAGTTCATATTGTGTTTTATTGTCTTTTTATTAATTGTGTGCCATGATTATTTTCATTCATTATGCCCATGCTTTTCATCTGTTATGTGATATGGTTACTTTTTATTCATTATGTGTCAGAATTACTTCTCATTCATTTTGAGTCATAATTACATTTCATTCATTGGGTGCCATGCTTAGTTTTATTTTTTTATGTGCCAGGATAACTTTTCATTCATTATGTGCCAAAATAACTTTTCATTCATTATGTGCCAGGTTAACTTTTCATTAATTACGTGCCAGGGTTACTTTTCATTCATTATGTGTCAGGATAACTTTTCATTCATTATGTGCCAGGATAACCTTTCATTCATTATGTGCCAAGATTACTTTTCATTCATTATGTGCCAGGATAACTTTTCATTCATTATGTGCCAGGATAACTTTTCATTCATTATGTGCCAGGATTACTTTAATTCATTATGTACCAGGATAAGTTTTCATTCATTATGTGCCAGGATAACTTTTCATTCATTATGTGCCAGGATAACTTTTCATTCATCTTGTGTCAGAATGACTTCTCATTCATTATGTGCCAGGATTACTTTAATTTATTATGTGCTATGTCAGTAGACATTGGCCATCAACCTTCCTAGTTTATGCAAACCTCAGTAATTTCAATAAGTTCAGTTGCCTTTGCTTTCCTGTACCACTCAGTTCTCCCTTTATGTTTTTTTTTTCCTTTTATTTTTCCATGTGGTCTGTCAGGTTCTCTAACTTATGTATTCTCATGACAATGTTCAAAGAATTTTGCTCGTCTTTTCCTTCATAGTTTTAATTTAATTGTTGTCTGCAACTTCTTTTAGAACTTCTTCTTTTGTTTTTCCTGCCCATCCATTATGTATTTTGCTTCTCTCCAGAACTATATGCCAGCTGCTTCCAGTTTTATTTCATTTTGTTTGTTTATTGTTATTGAGTAATGTTGTCTCCACATAACACCGTAATACTCATTTTTATAGCACATTTGTGAACTCCCCTGGAACATTCCACCAGGACAATGAAGACCAGAGATAATTAAACAGATTTTTAAAATTCATTTTCCTTCATTTGCAGAACCGTCCTTGCCTCCCCAGTTTATAAGCATCGAAACACTTGACCCATACTCGCTTAGAGTAGCTTGGCAGGTAACTATTAAATGTTTTTCTCAGCATGATTTTCAGCTACCATTAGAGAAAAGCTTTCAGCCTGTTTTCTGCAAGTCTTTTGATGTATTTTGGGTTTTTTTAAAAGTCTTTTCATCATTTTCTGTATCTGCATTCTTTATTTTTTTCAAAGATGTTCAAGACCCTAAGATCTATATAATTGTAAATCCATAAGACACAAACTAAAGGCCGCTCAGACTCCTCTCTGCCCGTGCCAGAATGGTCTTCAGACCCTAGAACACATTCTGGAAGCCTACACTCTCTACAGAGATCTTAGAGCCCAGACTTGACGCCAAGAAAAGAACAGGAATGAAGAACTATGGGGCACACACGAATAACTCCTACTGATGGTGGAATTCATGGAGAGGCAATCCATCTCCTTGTCACGACAGCTGAGCATGTGAAACTAAATGCAGAAAAAAAAAAAAAAACCAATAAGGGACCAAAGATGACTGTGCAGTAGAGATGGCACTGATATCCAGGCCAGCAACCCAGCCTGAGAATAATTCCAAGAACAGGGATGACTGGAGAGCCTTTATCCATGGCCTATGCTCTCAAGGGAGTTGAAAGGCGATGATGATGATAATGAAACTAGCCTGATTCTGTGATCCAAGTGGTGATGGAGTCCACTAAAAAGCTCACTTTTTGGATCTGCTCTGGGTCCTCAAGCTAGCCATGATAATCCACATCTAATACTGGTTGCCTGTGGCAGAATGGCTAAGATGCACTACAAGGTGCAGTGCCACTTGGAAGATCATGGTTCAGTTCTGGGACAGGACAAAGTAGAGAGAAAAACAACTCACAGACCTCCAGGAGTCATGACCCTCTTAGAGTGTCAGGAGTTTGATAGGGCCAGAACACTTGTCTGATGGTCTAGGGAGTTGTGTTGTTGTCCTACTCTATACAGTAGAGAGTTTCCTGCACACTGTCAACTTGTTCTTCTTTCTGTATGCTAAAGACATGCTCACAATTTCATGGAAATCAGACAACAACAGCAATGATAATACTGTGCACCAAAAGTTTTACTTTCATTCTCAAATTTGGATTACTTCTTTTGGAGGTGAAATTTATTTCTTCACATGATGTTTAACTTCAAAGAAATCCTTATGGATGTTGAAGTGAATGTCATAACACAATTGCTATGCCACATCCGAGATTTTTGTATGTACGTATTTCATAAATTACGATATAAAAACACAACTTCTATTAACTAGTCACATCCTGAAATCGTATGTATAAACACTTCTGATTTTTTATGTGTTTTCCATTCTTGTTATATTTCACTTTGAAAAAAAATATTATTCTTTATTTATATGGAACATTGTTTTTATACTTTAATGGAGTAATTAATTTTTTAAAAAATATCCAACTAAACTTTGGTTGTTTTTTTTTTCCTTTTTAACTCCTCCCATGCCACTGATGTTATTTTATGTTTATTTTTCCAATTCCACAGCATATTCCTGTACTGGCTCAAAATGGACCACTACAGTACTATATTGTTTTCATCAGCAATGAATCACAGTCACTAAACAGTGCCAGGGTTGAGAGCAGTATGACAACATATGCAATAAGAGGCTTGTTTCCCTGGAGAGTTTACTCTGTGACGTTGGCAGGGCAGAATGAAGCAGGGTTAAGTCCCTTGTCAGATCCAGTCAGGGCTAGGACCTTGCCTATTGGTTGGTATACACAGTGTGTTTTCCCCCCTTCTTGCACCTGCAGTTAGCCCAGCCTGTCTCCTTTCTCACATGCCTTTCAGTATTGAGGGAGCAAAAAAGACCTCTTCTTGATAGAACTTGGTGGGTTTGCTTTACGTAAAGGGATTAGTGTCAGCTCAACTCAAGTTCCAGGCATGTGTATGACAGTTCTTTTTTTTTTTTCCCTTACATGAACAAAATCTTCCCTTAATGCACTTCAGCTATGTGTATAGTGCTTTGGTATCCTTTTTCCCCCTCTTCTTTCGCTGAGAGCCATGCATGCAGCTCGGTCAGTTGCTCCTTCCACTGCAGAGTTAAGACTCCATTTCATACAGTGTGTTGGGTACTCATTTTTTCCACCAAGTTGACCAGCTGACACCTGTAGCGACTCATAAGCCCATAATACTTTGGATGAGAAGATGCATCACTATCAACTAGTGTACATGATCGCCTGCCATGACTTATGATTCTGTATAGAAAAGTAATTTGTTCTGTGCCATTCTGTGTCATTCTAAAGTCATGACTTTGGAAATAAGTCAGTCAGTCATTTGCATGTCCCTTGCGGAACTTTGCCTCCCTAACAGCTCTCCTGTAGATCTCTCGGTTGTAAGCAAGATGGCCTGCTGCTGATGCATCCATTTACAGATTACAAATGATGTCTTGCAGCCATCTTTGCCTTGGTCTTCCTCTCTTTCTTTTTCTTATTATGTATCCTTCCAAGACTGTCTTCTCTAAATTCTCTTGACTTTTAATGTGTCCAAAATATTTAAAGTTTTCTCTGTTTAATCCTCTTTACTAGCCAGCCTTATTCAACATTAAGTTCTTGTAGTATGGATATATTTGTTCTTTTTTGTGCTCATGATATTTGAAGAACTCTTCTGTAGCATTTACATTCAAAGGCATTTATTTGTTTCTCAGCTGTTTTGTTAAGTGTCCAGGTCTCACAGGCATATGTTGTGATGGGAAAGATGCATGCCCTTAAGAATCTTATTTTTGTAGTTTCTGTCTGTTCCCCTCCACAGCTTCTTCAGTTGTTTTACATTTTTGAAGAGCGATAGATGTCCTCCTTTTAATTTCCCTCATTGTATCTCCATTATTAGTTAGTAATGATCCAAGATATTCAAGATATTCCAAAAACTTTTAAAATAATTAATATTATTTGAAAATGTAGGATTTATATATTTATATACTTATGCACAAAAATTGTTGTGTATGTGACTTTGGTAATGCCACATTTTCTTTTTCTACCTTCAGCACCAGTAGCACCTCCTGACAACTTTCAAGCGTCAGCAAATATTTCTTCAACTATACAGCTGTACTGGAAGGTGAGCAAGTGAAAGAGTAAATCTATCACTGAAATACCTTGCATTTTACATCCTTCCCATGCTGTTAACTCTTCCCGTGCCTAATGACTAAAAATGGTCACTTCCGATTTGTGTCTATAGTGCCGTGTGACTATATTTCGCTGCGTGCTTTGTTTCATTAAAAACCCGGTGTAACATTTAGATTGTAAGCATTTAGTGCGCATGCCCCATGGCCCTGTTCATCATGGTCGAAGAGTGCCTAGTAACGAGGGAGAAAATCAAAGTGATTGTCATGAATTTTTTATTTTTGGTGATGCAGATAGGGATATGGACATACCCTGTGACCAGACCACTGTTCTTGAATGTATCCCAAGTAGATCTAGACATATTAGACGACTGGAGAAGTAGTTAGACGGTTATTTCAGACATTATTTTAGGGAGAAAGTCACATACAATCACAAGACGAGATCGACAGATAGTCGACAGGTAGTTCTAGGCATCCCAGATGGCATGTACTGTACACTAGACCTAGCCGATGGTAAGTAAGACACAATTATTGTCTAAGAGCATCACATTACTTCATTTTTCCTTAAAAAAACTCTGCATTTATGAAATCTTCATACATTTTTAGTTATTTTGAAACATAATAAGTACACATAACATGGAAATACTGTATTTCATTCACTTTTCCAACTATACCCCCGACATATATCAAGACCCGCGCTTTTACTCCGGCACCAGACGGAACGTCCGTGTTTCTACCTGCGACACAGGAAGAGTTAAATGTCACATAGGGCTCACATTGTAGTTTGCCGTGTTTTTTTATGCTTACAGAGAGTTTGTTTTTTTTCAGCCTCATCAAGGGAAATATAAGCATTGTTTATTTTGTTTATGAGCATAACGTTCTTAGCATTTGATACTGTGACGATGTTCAGTCCTGGGCATTGTGTTTGACTGGGAGCAAATAATCGTGGATTGTTTAAAGACCCCAGAGTAGACCCAAAATGTGTAGACCATACCAGCACAAATACAACAAGCCCTGTCCCATTAGCAAGACAGATCCATTTACCAGGGGGCACCATTTGAAAGGTGGGTACAGGGTTTTGGCCAGCTGTGGTTTGCCAGCCTTCGTTACTGTGCCATGACTCGAGCACAGATATGTCTTCTTCCTTGTGTGACCAGTAAGATAATAGTAATAATAAAAGAATATTCAGTTATGAGAGGAAAAAAAAAATGTTAAATATGTTATTTGCTAACTAGGGGATAGACAAAACAAAATTTAGGAAAATAAAGCTTATTGAAAGTGAATGAAGCATTTTCCCAAAAATAATCATTTCAGATAATAGAGCTATGAGTAATACAAAATAAATGTCATGGATGGTAAATATAAAAATACATAAGTGCCTATTGTTCGATGTAATAGTAATTTGAGTTGTTGATGTACTAATGGATTTAAGCAAAGAAAAAGCATATGGTGAGATAGAAGCAATTGTAGATATTATTTCTATCTAATAGGCATCCTATCACTTCGTAGTAAAAAAATCACTTCAGTAATTTTTTTTTTTTTTGTTACAGAAAATGTTCATATGTTATGGATGTTAAGAGTTAAGGATATATTTCATGACTGTTTTGTTAGGTACTTTTATCCATGCGTATAATTCTGGTTTTTTGTCATGTCCGTTATTCTTATGCTGTTCTTTGTAAGATCCCACCATTTTGTGATTTTCATTCCAAGGCAAGTCACTCCCACCTTCAGGTGGTGTAAGTTTCGAAATTGTTTTTTGTTGAATGTTAATAAATCATTTTAAAAAAAAAACAAATAAGCATAAGAATATATTAAGAATGTATCAGCTTAATGAATTTATTTTTAAAATGCAAGTTTTGCTCGTCCAATCCAGGCTCCCCCAGCTGGGTTAATCACATGCAACATAACGGCCTACATAGTGGAGTACAGGAAGAAAGGAAGTTCAACTTGGATTAGCACATCTGTTGTGTCAAGTTTATCGAAATCTTCATATTCATATGTTCTTAAGTGAGTTCAAAAGTTCTCTTGCTTTTTTTTTTTTGACATGAAGCAATTTGTATATTGTTGTAAACTTTTCTTCTCTTGTATGAAAGAGAATCAAAGAGTAAAGGGATTTTGAAAATTATGCGGCAACACAAAAAAATAGAAGATGATGTAATACAGCACATTCGCAGTGACCGATGACTAGAGGGCAGCATTTTGTCCTTAGTCCAGTTTCAGCCAAGTCAGATAAACTTATATTTGATTTGTTTCTAAAATCTTAGGTCTCTGTCACCATGGACCTGGTATGAGTGTAAAGTGGCCGCCTTCTCAGATACGCTCAACCCAGGGACCGGACCTTTCACCGACTCTGTTCTAGTTAGGACTTTACAAGGAGGTGAGTTTTCTTCCTCGTGTTTGATTCAGTTCTTGTTGGGACTCTTGTACAGAGGCAGGAGGACAGCATCGTGGTTGAAGCAGTGCCGTCTGTATAAAATTCTCTGTCATGGACACGTTTTGCCTGTGGTCAAAAGTGCCAGTGTCAGTGTCACAGATTGAATGTGATTGTGTCATGGTGGTAGGCTGTCTGTGTTGATGTCACAGTTTGTCTCTGTTCATAGGTGTCGGTGTCACAATTTGTCTGTAGTCCTAAGTGTAGATGTCACAATTCGTCTTTGGCCAGAAGTATCAGTGTCACAGTTCATTTCTGGTCATGTGTCAGTATCATAGTTTGTATGTGATCATACGTGTCAGTGTCACAATTTGTCTCAGGTTTTAAGTGTTGATGTTATTGTTTGTCTGTGATCTTAATTGTGATGCCACAGTTTGTCTCTTCTAATTCTTCTAATTAGAATTAAAAGAATATTTTGGCCAAACACTGTAAGAAATAACACCTTGTTGGCAGAAATGCAGATGAAGCCACTGACAGCAGTTAGAAAGACACTGTCGATGGCTGGGATATGTGCTCTGGATGACTGACGACTCACTACCAAAAATAGCACTAAGAAGGGCACCATAAACGGAAGTAAGGGTAGACCAAAGGAGACGTGGAGAAGAACAACAGAGAGGATGTTGAGCAGTAGAAGCCTCAACAGTACGGGGGGGGGGCCAAAGTACAGGTGTTTATGGAAAACCCTTGCAGAAGCCCCATGTGCCTTGGGCACCTGATGTCATAATTTGTCTCTGGTCTTAAGTGTTGATGCCATAAATGTTGATGTCACAGGGGTTTTTTTTGGCCTTAATGTGTTAATGCCATAGCTGCATGTCACATATAGATTTACTTTTAAAATGAGTAATAATTCCTTTTATTTGGTTCCATTTTATCTTGACATAAATATAGATGTCTGAGGAAGGAACCAGAGAAGAAGAAAAAGAAGAAGAAGAAGATTTTCTTCAAAGATATCTGCTTAGCTGTGAACCCAAATAATGTAATACAGCTACAACATTGTAAAATTGTTTGTCTTTAAACATATTGGCATGTTATTAGAGGTAATAGCAACTAATGAAATGAATCCCCCAAAATTATAAGATTTTTTTCCCCCTGTAAGCCAAGGGGCATTACTCTGATAACAATAGAGTATTTTTAGGCAATGATATCTGACAGGTTACAATTAGTTCATTGATATTTTGTTAGTTTCCTTCTTTTTTTTTACTTTCAGTATCAAGTCCAGTAACATATTTGAGTTATACATCGAATTATACACACATTTTACTGTCATGGCAGCCACCAAAAGATGTTAAAGGTGTTTTGATTGGCTACAGAGTGATATATGAAGCAGTGGGCAATGGCCACATGCCGCTGAGTGAGTTATCAGTCCATGATGATATATGTGGAACAGACTTTGAAATTTGTGATTAAACTATTAAATTATTAACTCTTAGCTTTCCATGAGCTTTTTAAATGACTTTATAACAGATTAAAAAAAACAGGAAAAAAAACTATAATCACATAGATTTCTTCTGTAGTGGGGCATTCATGATTTTTAACTGCTACAAGTGCTAAAATCATCATGTCAGTTCCTGGTTTAAACATCACAGAAGTGTTATTACAAAAAATGTTCTTATATCATGATTGTTGTTTGATAGGTTGAAAGTCAAGTATGTTATGAGGATATCACAACAGGGAAAGTATTTTTAAAAATGCAAAAGAAAAAAAAATGGAACGGTGGAATAGGATGAAAAAAAATGTGTCATTATAGTATAGAATAAGAAAATATTTAGGACAAAAGGACAACTTTAACATCAGCCAAAAAGAACTGAAGACTGAGATTCATTGAGGGAAGAAAAGAAAAAGAAATTATGGATAGTTGGTCAAAGCACAAAAGAGATCTTCACTATGGCAAGAGATATTAATATTACAGCATCAAAAGACAAATTAGACTCTTTTGAAAACAAATGCCCCAGTAAAATATTTAGTATAAAGTGGAACAAATTTAAGAGCAACACAGAGATAAGACAGATGAGCAAACAGCAACCTGTCTCATGGGTGATCAGAAAAAGAAGATGGACATATGTAGGCCATGTGATGAGAAGAAACAATCAGAGAATACCAAAACAAGCTATCAAGTGAATCACAACAGGCCTAAGAAAAAGAGGTTGACCACGAGAAACTGTAAAGAGGACATTGTTAAGAGAAGGAAACTTGAGAGCCTCACAGATACTGGGAAACTTAATTAAGGAAACAAACAAAAAATAAATAAAAGGGAAATAGACCAAGGAATAGAGAGGCAACAGATTTGATTAGAGATACCAAGGACCACACAGCATGGAGAAGCAAGATTACCAAAACTTATTGACACAACATACAAACTTTGTAATTAATGAATTTTTGGTTTGTGAATGTTGCCTTATCATGCATCCCTCATTTAGCAGTACAAGGTCTGACAATTAAGTAATGAGACTAATTTCATAAAAAATAAAATAAACAGCAGTTGAAGATATAACCTGTATTTTATTCAACGTAAGCCCCTTGTGCATTGATACAGTTAGTGGCACGATCTAACAAACACTGGAACGACCTCTGCAGTTCTTCTGTTGGTATGGCCCTTAGACTCGATGTTATGGCCCTTTGGATATCATCAGTATTGTCAAAGAAGCGTCCTTTCAATGGTAACTTTAATTTTGGAAATAGAAAATAACTGCAGGGAGACAAATCTGGGGAATAGGGTAGATGGTTGAGAAAACACACTTGTTTTTGGACCAAAAATTCCTGTACAACTACCGCCCGGTGAGCCAGTGCATTATCATGAAGAAGGAAAAAACTGCCTGGTGTTGAATACTCAGAGAATCCTTTGCAATAGGCGTTTCAAAAAATTTAAATAAACTTTGGCAGTGACAGCCTGTCCCTCTGGAATAAATTCTTTGTGAATAAAACTCCTTTGCTGTCATAGAAGCACACCAACATTGTCTTCACTTTTGACTTTTGAAGACGAAATTTTTTTGCAATGTTTATTGATGTTATTTCTGTGACACATTTTGATGATGTCTTTTGTGTACTCAACACATGGATGTTTTTGGTCATCAGACAACGAATGTGGTACAAACCGGCAAGCAACTTTTTTCTTGCCCAAATCTTCCACTAAAATTGTACAAATGGTCTCTCGATTAACACCAAATTCATCTGCCATCATCCTCACAATCAAACAACGATCTTCTTGTATCCATTCTCTGACTTTTGCAATGAGTTCCTCATTACAAACAGAAATTGAGTGTTCATGTCTAGTTGCATTTGTAATCGTTTCCACACCACTTGTGAATTGTGAATACCACCTGAATATCTGTGCATGAGATAAAGAATTATCCCCATAAACTTGTTGCATCAATTCAACTGTCTCAGTGGCACTTTTTCCAAGTTTTAAACAGAATTTAATGTTAGCTTTTTGCTCCATGCTGAATACATGAAAATGCACCTCTAACAAGGTTAACAAAATGGTGGCTTGTTTGTCCTCTGCATATCGGGCAGCAATGAAAAGATGCCAGATCATAGATGAAGGTTGCCTCTTTGGATTCCATACTTTGCTTCATAGATGGCATTTTTTGTCTTGGCCATAATAAAATCAGTCTCATTACTTAATTGTCGGACCTTGTATGGTGTTAATTTCTATATTTTTAAAAACTGATAGCACACTAGATCAGTAGTTCTTAACCTGAGGGCCATAGGGGTCCACAAAAGGATTTTTGGGAGTCCACAGACTAGCAAATGGATTGGGTATTGAGCATTTGAAAAAGCTTTTGTTTGTTGCTTCACTTTTAAAGAAGGGTCCACAGCTGTTCTGTGCCCAGAAATAGGGGTCCATGACTAAAAAAAAACATATTTAAGAATCACTGTACCAGAGGGTGATGTGGTAAGCACCATGCTTGGCCACTCTTCCTGCCTCACCCCTCAAGGGGTCAGGTACCCAATTCTGTAGCTGGGTGACTGAAGCTTCTCAGGCCAAATTTTTAGCTGGCAACTCTGCATCAGAGACAGACGCTTTTGGTATGTGAGTTTTCTATAAATTCTACAGAGTTTAAGTACAGAAGCATTTATCTTTAACAGCCATGGAAATCAACTCTACACACACAGCAGTGGCTTTGGAGAATCTGTCCGTGGACACACTCTATAATGTCAGTGTGGCTGCAGTAAATGCTGCTGGCAGTGGTACGGAGCTGGTCCTCATGGTCAGGACGTGTAAGTTGTGTTAATAATGACAGGATGTAGGTTTAAGTATCACTATGATTCTAGAACTGTTCCATGTGGCTGAGAAACACATAAATGCCTTTGAATATAAATGCTTTAGAAGAGTCCTTCTAATATCATGGACACAGAAAAGAACAAATATATCCATACTACAACTTAATATTGAAGAAAGTTGGCTAGTAAAAAAAGATTAAACGGATAAAACTTAAATATTTTAGACATATTAAATGTCATGAGAATTAGAAACGACAGTCTTAGAAGGGTACATAATGGGAAAAAGAAAGAGAGGAAGGCCAAGGTGAAGATGGCCGCAAGACATCGTTGATGATCTGTGAATGGATGCATCAGCAGCAGGGCATCTTGCTTACAACTGAGAGGCCTACAGGAGAGCTGTTAGGGAGGCAAAGTTCCACAAGGGACATGCAAATGACTGACTATAACTGTTAAAAAAAAAAAAAACAACTGTTCATTACCATGTGCAAATATTTACCATTTCCAGTGTCTGCTTGGGGATAACTTTCAGATTAATGGCTGCTTGCCTAGAACAGTCACCATCATGTGTAGCCTGGGTTTCATAATGCTGCCAAAAACAAAAACAAAATAACAACTTTGACCTTACTATGATTTCAGTTTCCCAAATGGAAAACCAGTGTTAAAAAAATGAAAGAACTCTAAATTGTTAAAACAGCTCATAAATTAAATTAAGCCAAGTGGTGAATTTTTAAACATTTTCCTTACGTGGCCTAATTTATAGCTAAAAATGACTCATCGTTCATCCTCTTCTGTCTGCCTAAAACTTTTGAGCTGATGTTCTTTGCAGCCTGTGCATTGAAGATGTTGAGGCGTGGCATTGTGTCAGATTGGAAGTGGGTTACGGTGAAGCTAAAAAGCAGGCGGTTGTGCAGTACTTCTTTAACAGACTCCACAACCTTGTGGACTGTGGTGATCCCTGATCTGTTAGCCAGACAAGGCTTGTTGCTGGGGGTATTAACAGAGAAACAGGACAGGGTTTTGGTCAGCTGTGGATCGGCAGCTGTGACTCTAGCATGTCAGCTGTGGATTGGCAGCTGTGACACTAGCATGTCAGCTGTGGATCGGCAGCTGTGACACTAGCATGTCAGCTGTGGTTTGCTGATTGCCAACTCAGACAGTATCTTCACTCCAGCTCATCTTTGTCATTGCCATTATTTCTCATTATGAATTGTATTGTGTCACATAAGGCAAAGATAGATGGGGCTACCCAGAATAACTTTATCATTATGAATTGTATTGTGTCACATAAGGCAAAGATAGATGGGGCTACCCAGAATAACTTATTTATCTTTTGTGCTCTTTCTCAGATGATTAATCCATTTTCCACACAAACTTTGTTTTGTCTCGAAAGCTGTTAGATTACCAAGAATAACATTTTGTGAAGAGAATTTGATGCAGGTAGCAGCCTAGATCAGACTGTTACCAAAAGTTTAAGATGTTTTTTTCAGCACTGTTTGTGTGACTGCTTGATTTTATCAGTAGAAAGTTGTTTTTTATATCCATTTTGACATTCATTTTGTCAGTGTCTCTGTTTATATATAACATTGCTAAAATCCATAGAAAATTTCACTTATCTTGGCAGTACCCTCTCTAGGGCAGTCAGTCTTGATGCTGAAATCAGCAACAGAATAGCTAATGCCAGCGCAGCATATGGGAGCTACGAAAAATGTATGGGAAAGAAGAGGATTCAGCGTTACCACCAAGTTAAAGGTCTATAAAGCGTTCGTTCTGACTGCACTAATGTATGCAGCCGAAACATGGACAGTCTGCAGTAGACATGCAAGACAACTAAATCATTTCCATCTAGGCTGTCTCAGGAAAATACTAAACATCACATGGCAACAACTGATTCCTGATACTGAAGTCCTCACAAGAGCTAAAATTCCAAGCACCTACACAATGCTTCAAAAGGCGCAGATCTGTTGAACAGGGCATGTGGTCAAATAAGTAATACTCGACTGCCCAAACAACTCCTATACGGGAAACTTCTGAACGAAAAACAGAAAGCAGGAGGGAAAAAAAAACTGATACAAGGATACGCTCAAACCTCACTCAAGGCCTTCGGGATAGACACAAACTCTTGGGAGTCCAGAGCACAGATCCGCCCATCATGGGGGGCTATAACCACTCTGGCTGCCCAGAGAGCTGAGCGCTCAAGAATTGAAAGTGCCCAGCACAAACGTGCAATGAGAAAAGCCAAGGCTGCACAGGCACCCATAACTGATTATGGACATGCATGTTTCGTGTGTGGCAAAACTTTCAAAGCTTATATAGGGCTAGTTGATCACGCACGGACACACTTCACATCTCACCCTATTTAGACCTAGATGAAGCTGTGGTCATCATCAAAGATGATGGACGAACAACAACATATGTGACACAATACAATTCATAATGATAAAGTTATTCTGGGTAGCCCCATCTATCTTTGCCTTATGTGACACAATACAATTCATAATGAGAAATAATGGCAATGACAAAGATGAGCTGGAGTGAAGATACTGTCTGAGTTGGCAATCAGCAAACCACAGCTGACATGCTAGTGTCACAGCTGCCGATCCACAGCTGACATGCTAGTGTCACAGCTGCACAGCGCGGGCTGCTGCTGTTGCGCAGGCCGACCGCTCTTTTGGCAAAAAAGCGTTTTCGAGTTCCGTGCGTGGGGAGACAGGCTTTCGCTCCCTTCCTGGACGGCAAGAGTTAAGGTGTTTCGATGCAGAAGCAAGTGGTTTGTCCGTCGAGCGAAGCATGTAAACAGTTAGCCAGCCAGGTTCGTGCTAACGATGTAGTACGGTTTTGTCGACCGATGGTCTCAAAATTGGCCCATCTCTCGCAAAGAGAATCGGGTCTGCAGTATGTAATGTGTGTTGTTTGTGGGTGGCCAGGCTTTCTTCTCTGTTCGTTAGAGCAGAGAGAGCCGCCCCCACCGGTTAAAGGAAATGAAATGCCGCCGGGGTTGAAAGGGATCCACTCTGAGCAGAGTGCTGTCTCCCTTGCCCCGCGTCGGTCTGTCGGCAGATATCCAACAAAGGTTCGGTGAAGAAAGCTATCTGGTTGATCCTGCCAGTAGTCATATGCTTGTCTCAAAGATTAAGCCATGCATGTCTAAGTTCACACTGTCTCACGGTGAAACCGCGAATGGCTCATTAAATCAGTCGAGGTTCCTTAGATGACATGATCCTACTTGGATAACTGTGGCAATTCTAAAGCTAATACGTGCTTACCAAGCTCCGACCCTCGTGGAAAGAGCGCTTTTATTAGTTCAAAACCAATCGTCGTTGCCCTTCACGGGGCGCAGCGTCCCAACTGGTGACTCTGGATAACTTTGTGCTGATCGCATGGCCTTCTGTGCCAGCGACGCATCTTTCAAATGTCTGCCCTATCAAATGTCGATGGCGCTGTTGGCGAGATTTTTCAGCTGCCATGCGTGGAGCAGTGCTCCTCCCGGCCAATGAAGAAAGGTGCAAATGAGGTTGCCGCGCAGCATCACAGCGGAAAAGGTGGTAGAAAGGATAAAGCGAAGCAAACAGTCAAATCACGGCACCTCTAGTCTGGAGGTCGGCCACGTCCTGAGTGCAGTCATATCAGGTGAAATGCATGAACTGGCTTGTTCCAGAGGTTAAGACACTGCTGACGAGACTCTTCAAATGCTGCGTGCGGAGTGAAGCTCCTCCCGGTCAAGGAAGGAATGCGGAAAAGAAATAAAGGTTGCTGTGCGATGCTGATGGGAAAAGGTGGTGAAAGGATAAAGTGAAGTTTAATCGGTATGTCCAGTAGTATCGCTGCGAGAGCTATACATACCACGGCACCTCTGCTCTAGAGGCTGGCCGCGTCGGAAATACACCTACACTGGTGAAATATGCCTAAACCGGCACACACCAGGGGTGGAACTTGATGGCTAGACATGTCATGCCACCTCCGCTCTAGAGGTCGGTCACGCCTGGTATACACCCATACTGGTGAATTTTGCCTAAACTGGCTCACACCAGGGGTGAATCTTGAAGGCTATGCATGTCACAGTACCTCTACTCTAGAGGTCGGTCACATCCCAAACACGCCCATACTGGGATAATATGCCTAAACCAGCTCAACCCAGGGGTGGAAGTCACTAGTGGTGAGGATTCGTCCTCCTGGACAAAAGCTCCATCCTGGTCACAACTAGGAAGGGTAGCGGCCACGACCGCAGAATGCTGAAGTCAGAGACACTGGACCAGGGCAGTCTAGATAGGCAACCACCTCTCACCCGGCGGGGATGTTTGCATATCCTAATCACGCTGAGGTTTTCCAGTGAGAAAGTCCAACTCTGGACTGGATGGGCAACCACCTCTCACCCGGCAGTGATACACGGGTATCTCAAAACACGTCGAGGTTTTCCAGTGAGAAGGTCCAACTCTGGCCTGGGTGGGCTACCACCTCTCACCCAGCGGGGATGCACTGATATCCTAAACATGTCGAGGTCTTCCGGTGAGAAAGTCCAACCCTAGACTAAACTGGTGCATTGAAAACCACGGTGTCACGCAATCCCGCTTCCGAGACCCACCAAAATACAGGCTAAAGCCCTGTGATACTCTGCACCCCTCGTGGTCCTCTCATGGATCTCGTGTGGTCCTTTCGGGGATCACACAGGAGACCACGGGACCTAACGAGGACCACAGGCGCAAATTCAGTAGGATCACAGTGCGGTTTTAGTGGTAGAAGCGAACGAAGAAGAAGATTAAAACATTCATTTTGACAACTTGATATTTTCTGTGTAGGGTTGCATGTCTTATTCATTTTGACAGTTTGATATTTTCTATATATAAAGTTGCTGACATTTTGGATTATCAGATTAAACTGAGTTTTTATTTTATTTCTCAACAGTATCTTTACAACCAGACAACTTTTTGCCAACCACCACCACTAACACAACCCTCAACATGACAGACTCCAACAAGACAGAATACTCCCTGGGCCAGAATGATGGCAGCCACATCACCAAAAACCTGGCGTCCATTGTTGCAGGAAGTATCGTCGGAGCCATTGCCCTGGTTATAGTAGCGGTTTTTATTTGCATGAAGTGCATGAAGTACAGACAGAAACAACGGCTAAATTATGGTGAGTTTTTTTATACTGAAACCATGACACCATCATTCATGAAACATTTTATACAACATTAGAAAATATTACTATAGCATAGAGCTTAGGCATTGAGATTGTTGTGTACAAGATTTTTATTCAGCACAAATCTAGATCTATATAGCTGTTAGAATTCTTTATTTTTCAGTTTTGGATTAAAGTTCACAGTATTTTTTACTTTTTAAATTTTACTTTATTGTCATTTAAAATTCTTTATCATAGCTGCTTTTGCAAGTAACTTGTTTTTGTTTTGTTATATATTGGATTCATGTTTTTTCTTTTTTTAAACTAACAAATAAGACTTGATGCTAAATGTTCAGATTATTGGTAGCATATATTCTAAATGATTTATATGAAAAAAAAATCCCATGTTTCATAGCATGAAGCGTGTGACATGAAGAAATTCTTTCCTAAGGGATGGACATAACTGAGAATAAGAATACCAGTTTGTTTTTTTTTTCAGCAAAGATTTGTTTGTTTAAAAAGCAGGCAAATTCACATACACTCACAATTCCCTGGTCACCATTGTTCAGCTTTTGTTGATTTTCTCCAAAAAGCATCCTATTTTTATGTTTCTTACAAACAACCGAGGAGTTTCAATCAAATCCTTTTATACATTAGTATGAAACGTGCTAGAACTCATTTGACATTTTTTTTTAAACATCTTTTATGAGCTAACATTGAAGTGGTAGGAAAGGGGTTAGCATATAGAAATTCTCCGTTTTCCAAATTGTTTTGGTAGGAAATATATTTGTATCATTCATGCTACTAAAGAAATAAAAAACAAATTTGTTTTCTTTTGAAAACAAATGCTTAAGGAAAATAGTCGATATAAAGTGGAACGAGTTCAAGAACAATGCAGAGATAAAGAAGATGAGTGAACAACAACCTGTCTCATGGGTGATCGGAAAAAAGGAGATGGATATATATCAGTTATGTGATGAGAAGAAATAATCAGAGAATCCCAAAACAAGCTATCAAGTGGAACACAACAGGCAGAAAAAGAAGAGGTCGACCACATGAAACTGTAAATAGGACATTGTTAAGAGAGGCCAAATTAGTAGTCATAAAATCCCTTGATGAGGTTGAAAAACTTGCAGAAAACAGGAAAACTTGGCGAACTACTAAGCAAGCCCCATGTGACACTTAACAAGCACGAGAAGGATGTAAGATCATTCGTGCTGTGGATTTGGATGAAGTCTCTTATTTGGGTTACTGACCTTCACAGGAGATTCACTGACAGCTTGTATGTAAATTACAATTCAAGTGTGCCTTGCTCTGCATGCAGATGTTCTGCATATTCAGGGTATTATTTCACAGCACTTGTGTATTCAGCACCATATTTACAGCTGGGTTGAGCAGAGGATGCTAGTGGCATACCATGAGTCTGTAATCTTTATAATGAGAGGCAGGGCAGTACAGATCACCCTATTTACACTGCCACTTTGTAAGCAAAATAGTTTGTATAGTTAATACACAAATTTATGCTTTTAATGTACAAGGTTATTTAGTGCTTGTAGAACAGGTGTGTCATTGTTACAGAGCAGTATAAATAATAATAAAGCAAAATTATTCACAGTTAATAGAGAAAAAGTTAGGTCCATCCCTTTCTTGTAAACAGACTCCTACAGTCTTGTTGCATGAATCTTTCCTCTTGCCCATGTTTCTGCCTTTCATTTCAGTAAACAGTAAACAAATTTTGCTATGTGCTTACATTGATTGTATGATTCTTTTATGCTGCTGCAGGATGTTTGTTGGTGTTCTGTGTTTTGAGTCTTGTATTTTATGCATGGTTTGCTATTTTGTTAAAAGAATGCAAAGTTTGTACGCTGAAGTACGTGCCCCTATCCCTAAGATCTCTCTGTGATAACGACATATCTTCTAATTTGACAGCGTCAGAAATTTCATGCCTCAAAGTAACAACTCTTATCTTGAGTTTCAGTAAGTCCTGAAACTCAGTGAACTAAAAATTATAGTTTAATGGCGGATTTTGCTTAGCCAAGCTACCAGTCTCAGAAACTTTCAAAATTATTGAGGTGTGTAATGTATTTTATCTTGTGGGTTTTCTGTAAGAAAAGAAAAAGAAAAAGACTAATTGTCTCAGAAATCATATCTTCATGTTGACCTTTAAACTGTCATATCTTCAAGATATTCTTTAAATTATAGTACCATCATGATATCCTTTAAATTACTGTATTGTCATTATTTCCTAGAATCCTCATGATATCTTTATCATTGTGATATCCTTTAAATTATAGTATCCTCATGATGTCCTTTATGTTATCATATCCAGATGGAGTCTTTCCAGTTTACATGTAGTTATCACCCAATAAAATAATCGGAAAAAGGAAGAAAAAAATCATCGCAGAATGCAGCATTGTTGTGTTAATACCTAACAAATGAAGAACCTCTCACAGAAGTTCCAGAACAAAGACTACTACAGTAGATAAAATTGTAAGGAAAAGACAGTCAGACTTCTTTTGCACATGTCACTGAGAAGATGGAAGTTAGTTTGTGTGATAATCATTTAAAAACTCTGGGGGAAAATAGAAGGAAAGGAAGGCCAGGAGAAAACTATTTGAAATGAGCTCACAAAATATCACAGAAAATAACAGACAGCTGAAGTGACAAATGTTACAACCACACAAAATAAGGAAGAGTGGTCATCAACATCTGTTTGTGCTGCACGTAAAGAATAAATGCATCTCTTGGCAATTGAGAACAAGAAATTCTTCACAGATGATTACGTGCTGAAATCTTATGATACATTTGTCTTATTAAATAGAAACTGAGCCCCTGTAATAGAAGCTGGCCTCTCATTTAACTCTACCACCACAGTGAGCAGGAATAAATAATGTCAAATAATGCCCTAAGTACAGTCTAACAATGCCACCTTCTCTTGGCTTAAGAGTTACTATTAATTAATTTTTCCAAATTGTGAAGCTTAGCTCATAGATTACCATGAGCTATTTTAAATATTGGAAAAAGAAGGAAAAAAGAGAAAACGTCATATAGTATTGCTTCACAGTTTGAAATTTATATTTTAAACTGCTTCATATATATAAAATAGCTGTTGTGTCATACCCCTGTAAAGTATGGTGACTGTTGTGAATGATAACAAAGAATGTTCATTTTTTTTTGTAAGCGTTGTTCAGTAGTTTAAGAATTATATTTAATACTGTAATGTCACCATTCCCTTCTTCCTTGACTCTCTAAGCAGTTGCTTATTTTGCTTGTGATGGTTAATCCAGCCCTGATAATGAACAGGTCATTCCTCAGGCTATTCAGGGGAATGCACTATTGCAGGAGGAATATCATTTTGAACAGCTATGGCTTGCAAGCCCTAGAAATAGTATCTTCTCTCTGTCATTGTTGCCCCACATGGGTAATCATAATTTGTAGTCAGTCTGAAGGATATAGGAATCAATTTGACTAGAGGCTTTTCCAGAAAAGAAAGGTTTTCATCTAGATCCCCCCCCCCATACTACCACCAAAAAAATCCTTTCTTTCATATATCAATCTTATTCCTTTCAGAATATCATGCTTACTTTAATCCAGGCTATACAACACAAGTGGTACGTCTGTCAGAAATCATGTTTTCATGGACTGGGTGTTTTTGCACAGGAAACTTTTGTTTCCCCCTTTTTTTTTTCTTAATGTTGTTTTTATTTATTTGGTTCAGTTGTGGCTCACTGTAGCGTGGTTTAGGGTAACAGTGCTTTGCTGTTTTTCATTTCATTCAGACTGCTTATACAAGAATTGGAGCTTTAGTTTTTTTGGATTCTGTTTGTTTGTTTGTTGCGCCATTTTGTATGTGCCATTTTGTTTTCTGAAATTTTTACAAGATAGAATGTAGAAGTAGTTTTAGTATGTAAATTCTTTTATGCATTTGAGACAGCAGTTATGCTGAAGGTGATGTGTTAGAGATCCAGTGTTGCATTGCATGTGCCATATGCCGGTTCATTCCATTGATTCCAGACCCACAGGAGTGTCCCTAGTGTCTCAGCCACATGAGACAAGGGAAAGATGAAAGACACAGGGAATGAACTTGAACTGTGTCTGAGGGATAGTTCAGTACGTTTTTTTTTTTTTTTAGCTGTAAATCTAGCATTCAAAAATCAAAGTTGTTTTGATAAGCTCTGTTATGCATGTGCTATGATGGAAAATCATGTGTCATGGAGAACATTTACAAGCTTGGCATCATTTAGCAGACTGTTGTCATTGTCATCAACAAACACTTCTGTTGGCTTTCAGTGAATGTGGCTGATGATGATATTTTCAGTATAAAAAAATATGTGGCACTTTGCACGTGTAAGAGGGCTTGCTTTTCTGAGTGACTTGCTGAACAGCTGATGCCCAGCTTCTGTCGTGTCTTTGTCTTGACGCTTGCTGTGAACAAAAGAGATCTGTGTACGTCAGAAGCGCTTGAGTGTGCAAGAAGTTTATCATCATCTTCCTTCTCCCTTAGTGAAGCTTTGCTGATATATTCCTCTTGACTTGTTCTGTCCATTGTTTTACAGTTCAGCCAGTCAAGCACAGCTGTGGTCCAGTTTTTTATGTTGCCCTCCAGTCTGTGTTGGTGTCATTTTCTTGTTCTTTTTTTCTTACAAGAAATATAGCATCTTAAATAATTAATTAAACCTGTATAATGTTGTTTTATGATCTGCTCTTATAAGTTCCAATGAGTGTAAATGAGACTAAAGATGGATACTCTTGTTTTCTAATTTTCTCATGTAAGTTCCATCATCATCATCATCAGGTGCCGTGCCGACTGGCGTTGGCTATTATGCTTCTCCAGAGTACCCGATCCTTCATGCAGGCCATCAGTTCAGTTGGTGATCTCCTCTCATACCATCCCGTCAGACTGTCCAGTATCATGTCTCTTGGTCTTCCACTTGATCTTCTTCCTTCTATTTTTCCTGTTGTTATAATATTTTCAATGCCCCCTCTTCTCATTGCATATCCTATGAAAGTACATTGTCTTTCTCTTATCTTTTTGACAAGGTTTTTTGTCTCTCCAGCTCTTCTCATACATTCTTCATTAGTTATTTTTGCTGTCCAGGGGATTTGCAACATTCTTCTAATAAACCACATTTCTGCTGCTTCCAATGATTTTTGTGCAGACTTGTCTGTTGTCCATGATTCACTTCCATATAACAAGATAGGTTCAATATAGCATTTTAGGACTCGTTTTCTAACATTCATTGATAAAGATGTGTTAGCTAATATGTTTCTCATTCTCTGAAATGCAGTCTTTGCTTGGCCTATTCTGTTCCTAATTTCTGTTCTGCATTTCCCATCTGAAGTTATTACTGCTCCAAGGTATTTGAATTTCTGCACTTGCTTTAGAATGGTTCCGTTTAATTTAATACTGCATGCTGGTGGATTCTGTTTCTTAGATATAACCATAGTCTCTGACATTTTGATGTTCAAAGTAAGGCCTTTCTGCTCACTTTCTTTGGCGACTTTATCCAAGAGATTTTGCAGGTCTTGTTGGTTCTCAGCTATCAGTACTGTGTCATCAGCATACCGAAGGTTGTTAATATTGTATCCTCCAATTTTTATGCCTGGTTCTGTGATGATTGTTCTTAGAATATTCTCGCTGTACAGAGAAAAAAGGTCTGGAGATAGTACACATCCTTGTCGCACCCCTTGTTTTATAGGTTGATATTTTCCAATTCTATTTTCAACTCGAACTGCTGCTTCTTGCTGCCAGTATGGATGTTTTACAATCCTCAGGTCTTTGCCATCTATACTGATGTCTTCAAACATTTTAATAATTTCATTATGTTTCACCTTGTCAAATGCCTTGGTGTAATCAATGAAGCATAAGTAGAGATCTTTCTGTACTTCTAAAGCTCTTTCTGTTAGTGTTCGTAAAGCATAAATGGCATTGTGTGTTCCCTTTCCTTCAACAAATCCAAACTGTTCCATGTAAGTTCCACCGAGTGCAAATGAGACTTAAGTGATAGGTGTTTTCTGAAGTTCCATTGAGTGCAGATGAGACCAAGTGATAGGATAGTGTTGTTTTCTGATCTACTCTTGTAAGTTCCATTGAGCGTAAATGAGACTAAAGATAGGATACTCTTGTTTTATGAAGTTCCGTTGAATGCAGATGAGACTAAGTGATGGGTTACTATTGTTTTCTGATCTGCCCTTGTAAGTTCCATAGAGTGTAAATAAGATTAAGTGACAGGATAATCATCTTTAGTTCCAGACAACTCCACATGAGCAGTGATCTCTTGATCAGTACATCTGCTGTTGTATATCAACTGATGACACCAGTTCTGCTTCTGTTTACAGTTCTTCCATGTGCATCTTAGCTTGATGTTCACTGCTGATGTCTCTGCATTTCACCAGTGCAGCAGAGATTCCATATCACAGCGTTTGTCAAAACCTTCCATCTCTGTGTATCTGTCAAACTAAGACTGTAAATGTAGCTAGGTCAGCCAACAGGTCTGATCTTTCAGTTCCAGAAGTACCTGACATTGGAGGCAGGTATTTCTGGAACAAAGCTTAGTAGTCCAAATAATTACAGTGTGGCATAATTACTGGTAAAAATGCATGGATAAGATAACAGTATTATAATTTTAGATATTAAAGGACAAGTTAATGAAGGAAGTTTGATTTTTTTTTTTTATCATCATGGGATAAACTTTTTCTTCGCTTTTTATCCTCATTTATTATGCTTTCAAACCCCTCTAGAAAGAAAACTTTGTAATACAAGTGAAAGTTTCACAGCCTCATTTTGTAATACAAGTGAAAGTTTCACAGCCTCATTTGTTTTTCTACTTTTTTTTTGGAGTTAGAATAAATATATCATACTTATTGTATGTAAAAAAAAAAAAAAAATTAGCAGAAGATGCTAAATATTTCATATCTTTGTGATTTTTATGACTTAAGTAAAAATCATTTATGAATGCAGAATATCATTACTTCAGGCCATATTTCAGAAAAATCTGGTTTTTAAGTTAATGATATTCCTAAAGCTGCGAAGAATTAACTCTATCAGTGATATTTCTATGTTTCTTCATAAGTAATTTCAATTCTTGGTAGTTCATGGTTCAGTGTGGTTGTTTCTTGTTTTGCTTTATAAGGAAGAAATAAAGAAACAGATAAAATCTTTAAACATTATAATTACTGCTACTCATATGGCACTCGTAAATTTTACTTTAATTCTTAGAATAATTCTACATATCATTGCATTTCGTAATGCCCTCCCTTAGAAACATGACCTTCAACCATTTCTCGCTGTTCTTGGAAATCTTTTTTTTTTTTTCTTTTGAATTCTTCCACTCTGAACTAAAAGCAAGTACAGAAACCTGTGGAACATCTTAAATTACTCAAATTGTATCAGTGATCATATTAGGATTTTTCGAAACCAGTGAAATTTTATGGTCTTTTCACCTTACATGAAGTACTTTCTAAAATGCCAGTTTTGTCAATATAACATTCATTACTTTATACTTTTTTTTTTTTTAAAATATAAAATTAAAAATATCTTACAAACATCATAGGAAATTAAATGTTCATGTGAAGTGTTTTTCTTACTTTGTTTGTGGCGAGGTTTAATATTTACAAAATGCTCACATGCTGAACCAAAGTCAAAACTGGCCGATTCTCTTCCATGGAAATTGAACATCATCATTCTGCAGGCCTGATTATCCTCAAACCAATTTCTCTGGTTGCTTTCTTACAAGATTTTTTATAATATAAACCAGTTTTACAGTAACCAGCTACCTCCAAAAGATTTGGTTTTTCTCATTTTTTAAAATCAGTAATTTACCAGTAATTGCTGTTTAATGTGATCACTGATTATGTGCTTACACTATGGCTATACTTTATACGTTAAGTATGGTTTATATAAACTTTTGGTTTTTAAATCTGTTAAGTTTTATAATTCATATGTTATGTGCTGAACCTCTTTTTTTCACTGGTTGAATTTAAGACAGTGGTTACTAAACTTTTTAGAGCTGTTACCCCCTTGCCTCACAATTTGCATCCTTATTGCCTCCAACAGCTCCCCCCCCCCCATTTGGTTCTGATGCTCCTTTCTCTTTCACCACCCCCTTGAGGTTTATCACCACTTCCATCCCACAAGGGAGCTGTATCATGAACTTTGAGAACCAGTGGTTTAAGATTACAGTTTGGGAACCACTCATTTAATATTATAGTTTGGGAACCACTGGTTTAATATTATAGTTTAGGAACCAGTGCTTTAATATTATAGTTTGGGAACCAGTGGTATAATATTATAGTTTGAGAACCAATGGTTTAATATTATAGTTTGAGAACCAGGACTTTAATATTATAGTTTGAGAACCAGTGGTTTAATATTATAGTTTGAGAACCAGTGGTTTAATATTATAGTTTGAGAACCAGTGGTTTAATATTATAGTTTGAGAACCAGTGGTTTAATATTATAGTTTGAGAACCAGTGGTTTAATATTATAGTTTGAGAACCAGTGGTTTAATATTATAGTTTGAGAACTAATGGTTTAATATTATAGTTTGGGAACCAGTGGTTTAATATTATAGTTTAGTAACCAGTAGTTTAATATTATAGTTTAGTAACCAGTAGTTTAATATTATAGTTTGGGAACCAGTGTTTAATATTATAGTTTGAGAACCAGTGCTTTAATATTATAGTTTGAGAACCAGTGGTTTAATATTATAGTTTGAGAACCAGTGGTTTAATATTATAGTTTGAGAACCAGTGGTTTAATATTATAGTTTAGTAACCAGTAGTTTAATATTATAGTTTAGTAACCAGTAGTTTAATATTATAGTTTGGGAACCAGTGGTTTAATATTATAGTTTAGTAACCAGTAGTTTAATATTATAGTTTGGGAACCAGTAGTTTAATATTATAGTTTGGGAACCAGTAGTTTAATATTATAGTTTAGGAACCACTGGTTTAAGACTATATTTTGGGAATCAGTGGTTTAATATTATAGTTTGAGAACCAGTGAATTAATATTATAGTTTAGGAACCACTGGTTTACAATTATAGTTGTTGAAATTTGTGGTTACCTGGGAGAGTCAAAGGCTATGGGAGTTAATAATTAAGAGATGAGTTGTGGACTGCGGTAAAACTTTGTAGAGTGGATAGTAGGAAGTGTATGGTGCAGTTTTACACACAAAAAAAGTCTGTGCAGTAGCATTCGCATGTCATATGGGTGTGAAATATTAGTGCCTTTCACATTTCTAGGCCACTACAACATTTAAGGTAGGGATGCCAGCATCTGTCCTTGCTGCCTTTGTTTTTCCTACCGAAGCCACAAGTATCCATTTTTTGGAGGTTGGGTTGACTCCAGGGCATTTTGCTTACAGCTGAGAGGCCTACAGCAGAGCTGTTAGGGAGGCAAAGTTCCGCAAGGGACATGCAAATGACCGACTGTGATATCAGTATACTTCATGTTCTCCTGAAGATCAACGGCGCCATAAGCCTCTTCATGTTCCCCGAAGATCAAGGGTTGACCCCAGTGCCGGTCTGTCCAAAAAAATGATTCCCGAGTGCAAAATTGAAACAGGAACCTTCCGATCCATAGGTGCATGCACTAACTACCAAAATGTGAGAAGGAATAGGAATAGGAAAATGAAAATAGGAATAGGAAAATATGAATAGGAAAATATGAATAGGAAAATAGGCAATGAAATGAACACATAGATGTGTAAAAACAAAGAGTAACAAATCAGTACTTTGGTGATATACCTTTATCAAGGATGACAGAAAAATAAAGAACAAACACAGAATTGGCGCTAAAATAGCAGAGATCCTGTAGATTTAGGGCATCAAGGCAAGTAAGAAGAGGTCTTAGGAGTAAGTGTGGAAGAAATAATCTGATGGTGAGGTTCTTTTGCATTTGTCCTCTTGCATCCCTAGAAACTGCCAACTTTCCACATGCTTTATTGACCTTGTTCTTCCTTGGGGGGGGGGGGGGGGGGGCTGATTGGCAGTCTAGATATGGCTATTAACGATAGTGGCAACGTCCTTTCTTCACACAAAGTTTCCAGGTGAAGCAGTTAAGTATAGGAAGTAGAATGATGATTGACAGCTTCCATAAATAGCCACCACCTGCCTACTTAAAGACTTCTCTAAGATGAAAAAAATTGTTGATAGTTACCTGCATAGTTTAATTAAGTGTAACAAACTGATATTTTAGATGTTGCTGCAGTATAACATACTTGAACAAGTAGGTATTTTAGTTTATCTTGTAATCTGTGTCAGCACGTGGCCATTTCTATGTCATTTTTGTATAATTAGTGAAAATATGCTCAGAATTTGTGTGTGTGTGCGTGCGTGTGTGCGTGCGTGCGTGCGTGCGTGCGTGCGTGCAGGGACTAATATTTGAGATTCACTCTCTTAATGTGGCTGGAAATTATTGGCTTCGTGCTCACAAAAAAAGCATGAGATAGAAGTGACATGTAGCTGCTGTGTAAACTGCCCACTTGCTTTCGTATTGTAGTACTTTTTACGTTTTCAGCCCACCTGGCATGCTACAATGAATAAATAATTTATGAAGGGAAGATTGTGTAGTTACATACATAGGAATGAGTTTCTGTGCGTTTATTCTTAAGACTTGTACAACGTATGCTGCTGCTTCCTTAAAGTGCAGTTGGCTTTTCTAGCAGTAGCTACCTCTTTTGGAGGGCATACATTTTGAAAAACCAGTTCAACAATACCTAAATAAGTAAATTTCGCCAAGGGATACAACCGCGGTATTGTTTGCACCGTATGCCGAAAGGTTAAATCCCCTGAAAATGCATTGGTATTTGGGCCAATCGTAGCGGACCCGAGTTAGCATACAGTGACGGATTTCCCTAGTTAACTCACCGTACTGGAGAAATAGGGGTAGATGATGACTGTATATCACTCAGAGGATCACCCAGTCAATGAGATGTAAAAAATACTGACCTGGCTTCCCCTGGAGTTTGGGAAGTGAAAAGAAGGAGCCATGCGTGATTCAGATCACTTTTGTCTCTCCGGTCATTTGTTAAGTCAAAGAAAATAATAACTAACGCCATGCCCATAAATATATCTCAGTAACCAGGAACCAGGGATAGCCTTAGGAATTTTGCCTTTACATTGTGTCAAACAATAATTGCTCACTGAATTCCGCTTAAAGGAACACCTTAACAAAATGGCTTGATAAATATTATTTTGGATTAATAGTTTGAGATAAAACAATTCTTTTCCTCAATTCTCTGACTGGGATGAATCACGTCCGCAGTGAGAAAAGACACTAAAAAGCTTCAGTTATAGCCATTATGTGCAACAAATTAGTAATTTTAGATATCATCATCATCATTATCATGTCTTTGTGAATTTTGTAATTTGCTCTGAATAATCGAACCCTAAAAATGTGAAATATTTTAACATTGAAACTATCATGTGAAAATTTATTCTCAGATATTTGGCATGTAATTAACAAGATTTTACAAGGGCTGATTTATTTGTGTCAAGTCAGAAACAATGAGGGAAATGAAAAAGAAGACATCTGTTGCTCTTCACGAAGTAAAACAACTAAAGAAGCTGTGGAGAGGAACAGACAGAGCTATAAAAATAAGATTTTTAAGGGCATGGATCTTTCCTATCACAACATGTGACTGAGATCTGGACACTTAACAAAACAGCTGAGAAACACATAAATGCCTTTGAATGTAAATGCTGCAGAAGAGTTCTTCAAATACCATGGGCACAAAAAAGAACAAATATATCTATGCTACAAGAACTTAATATTGAAGAAGGTTGGCTAGTAAAGAGGATTAAACAGAGAAAATTTAAATATTCTGGACACATTAAATGGCATGAGGATTTAGAGAAGACAGTCTTGGAAGGGTACGTAATGGGAAAAAGAAAGAGAGGAAGACCAAGGTAAAGATGGCTGCAAGACATCATTGATAATCTGCAAATGGATGCTTCAACAACAGGGCATCTTGCTTACACCTGAGAGGCCTACAGGAGTGCTGTTATGGAGGCAAAGTTCCACAAGGGACATGCAAATTACTGAGCAGAAACAACATTCGAACACTTGTAGCAGTTGCTTGTAAAGTCTATCACCGTTAGCACTTTTTTGCCCCAAATTGTAAAACTATGTTGGAGCAAAGAAATTAATTATTTTTACATCTTTTTTTAAGTCAGAATATGCAGAGTAAGTGATTAAATCATGACAGATAATTTCTCTGGACTGAGCTACAGAGAACTTTCAGGCATTTCTCACCTGTTACATTTACGTGTTCAGTCACAGAGAGTAGAAATGTTTTGTGTGTAGTTTAGGTAAACAATGTAATTCCATTCTTTCTCCAGTCATTTTGACAGGTTACCAATCAGGCTGGCCCTTATAATTTTGACAGGTTACCAATCAGGCTGGCCCTTATAATTTTGACAGGTTACCAGTCAGGCTGGCCTTTATAATTTTGACAGGTTACCAATCAGGCTGGCCCTTATAATTTTGACAGGTTACCAGTCAGGCTGGCCCTTATAATTTGTACAGGTTACCAATCAGGCTGGCCCTTATAATTTTGTCTTCCCATGCAGTAGCATACCATCTGACCCACCCAGTTCTCAACTTGATGATTATTTAAGTAAGCTACGTCATGTCCATTCAGTAATTTTAAATAGCATTAATAATAACAGTTTTTAAATTACTGACAGAGAAAACATAACATAAGCTGTAAATTTATTACAGAATGAGAAACAATTAAAAGAAATGAATATAGGTTTATTACTTACATCACCATAATGCTCATCACATGTAAAACAAAGAGCTCTTAAACCAGAAACAGTGGTCTGTATATATTGTAGTTTTTAGCACACGTCTTCATGTTATTTGCACATCTGTCATTTCAAGTAAATATCTAGCATTTAAAAATAAAATGTCCTTGCTTTTATATGCGTAGAACCAGAAAGAGATCAATATGGTCTAATTTTATACTCATTTCATGCTCAAGTGAGATCATGACAAGTCTTTCCATTGGCAAGTCCTTCCATGGCAGTTGTTGAGTGTAAATAAGTTTGCTAGCTACATTAGTTTTATCTAAAACATAGCGCCTTATAACAGGACAACATACAAATTTAAAAACTCGGATTATAAAGCCAAATGTTTCATCTTTATGTCATGCCATTTTGTCCACTGACTCATCATCTGCAGTTTCTGTCAAAATATCATAAAATTCATCCGTAAAGGTGAGTGACAGGTCTAGATTCTCAGTGGGTGGTACTTAGTGGTTGGAGCGTTAAAGTTTTTATGTTTTTACAAGGGTTCCATAACACTGTGTTGATGCTGAGAAAAACACACACACAATTTCTGAACTGTTTAAAAAAAATAAAACTTTTCTAGATGAGAAAATATGGCATTCAAAAGTTATAAGCACAAAAACCAAGTTAAGACTATTCAATTCAAATGTAATATCCACCCTCATTTATACATGTGAGCCTGGAAAACAACTAAAGAAACAGACAACAAATTAGGCTCTTTCGAAAACAAATGCCTAAGGAAAATACTCGGTATAAAGTGGAATGAATTCAAGAACAACGCAGAGAGAGATAAGACAGATGAGCAAACAACAACCTGTCTCATGGGTGATCAGAAAAAGAAGATGGACATATGTCAGTCATGTGTTGAGAAGAAACAACCAGAGAATCCCAAAACAAGCTATCAAGTGGACCACAATAGGCTGAAAAAAAAAAAGGTTGACCATGTGAAACTCTAAAGAGGACATTGTTAAAAGAGGCCAGTTCAGCGGGCATAACATCCCTTGAAGAGATTGAAAAACTTGCAAAAGACAGGAAATCCTGGCGAACTACCATGCAGGCCCTAGGTGACGTTAGCAGCACTGGAAGGATGTAAGATGAAGTTGAGATTGGAGCATCATTGACATCCAAGTTAAGAGAATGAGAACAGCATTGTTGAACTCCTATATTTTTATTTTTATTTTTGATCTATTGTCGTACCATGGCCAATCATGCCTGTGACTAGAATATTCACGTCGGACAATTTTCTAAGAATACATTCAGTCAGCACTAAGTCTATAGTAACTTACACAGGAGTGAAACTAAGATTATGCTCTTGAACACTGACATTGCTTGAATCTGTATTAACAAATCCTGCACAAAGCGTTAATTGTTCAATATGACTCACATCTGAAATACAGTTCTGTAACTAATCAATTCATTTTGGATCTTTCTCCCGAGATAATTGTTGGGCTGATTTAGTAAGTGTGATTAGTAGTAAATGAAAATGTGTTTTTTAGAAATAATTTTTTTTTATATATATATATATGTAATTTCAGTTTTCTTCTCAAGTTGAACCCACTTTTCCTATTTTTGCCACCCTCCGAAACTTACTCCCCCATGCAAATGCACATATTTGCACTATCGTTAGATCCAACCTTGCCTGAAGCAGGGTTCCTGTGACTCTTCTTTGCTGTTGTATATAGATAGTGCTTTGTTTAGATATATAAATATAATGGTTAAAGAAAATATTTGTTCCAATTTCTTGCTTGCTGCGACATATCTCACTTCTGTTTGTTTTTCTTTTTTTTTTTTTGGTTTTTTTTTTTTTGCTGCTTAAACATGATCTCCGTTAATTAAAATGCTTAATGATTCTCTGAAATAGTACAAAATATAGTTTGGGCTTTCTCTTGATCATGTTAAAACTATTAGATTAGATTGTTCTTGCATGTTATGTTTACACTATGTCACATCCTTTTTTTAATGACATTTTAAAAAATGGGTGTTTCCATCTGTGATTCCTAAAGATTTTTCATAATTTTGTTTACTGTGTACAAGAACTTTTATAATGTAACAGATGGAAATAGCTATTTTTTGTTCCTTTTTATTTTTTTTAACAATAAATGATTCTGTAATTTTAATCTTTGATAAGATAAGCTAATTGAATAACTTCATTTGTTATTTCATAATAGCAGCTTTTTTATGTGTATTGTGCGGTTTTCATGTTAACTTTATATGAAATGCTGCCTTAATAATTAGAGTTCCATCAGTCACATAACTGCTCTTTTTTTTTTTTTTTCCTTTTTAACATTTTTCTTCCATAACAAATTCACGAATGATGTATATATGTGTTCAAGATCACATCTTAAAACATATGACTCTCAGAAGGTTTACGGGTTAGAAAGATTTTGTATAGGCTAGAGTAGGACTACCTGGCTGGCATAGCATGTGACCTGTGAGGTCATATTTGGCTGCCAAGGAGGTTATTATGATAATGTAATTCATTTTCTTAAAATTAACATTTTTAGCCAAGAAATCATGAGTTTCTGAAAGAAGGAAGTCATCGTTACAACTAATTGTGCAACAAATATCAAAATTTCCAAAAGTGTGTTGTGTGATCCAGCAAAAAAAAAACTTGTTGATTTAGATGATGCCCATCACTCAACTCACAGATACAGTTGTGACCCTTGGTCACTCTGAAGTTGGACACAGCTGAGCTAGAGTAGCATGCTTATGTTGGCTGCTTTTTTTTTTCTGTGAAAGTATGTTTTTCAATATCTAGACTTTTGACTCAGCTAATTCTGTTCATTGCTTTATTTCTGTTTTGTAACAGGCATCTGTGTATTATACATTGGTAACATTTTTGTAATGTTAGAATTTTAATGGACAAATCTGTGCAATTATTTCAGTTTATGATAAGGAACAAGGTTTTTTTTTTTTTTTGGGTCATGTGGAGGAGTATCCTTGTCTGAATGATGTATTTCATTTCATTTTCAGTTGTAGGTGACGAATCTGTAGGTGTTGAGGGCACTTCTTACAGGTAAAAAAGACAACTTCATTTTAGCTCATCTTCATCTGATCTCATAACATTTGTACCTCATCTTGCTATTTCTGAGCAGAAGGATATGGGCAAACTATCCTCATTCCACACAACCTGCCTCACAAAGATTCTGAAAACATTGAAACTTTTTAAAAACAAAAGTAGGAACAACTATATTAGTTAACGAGCATGCAGTTGTAACGATCGTACAAGAACATACAGGACAGAAAAGTAGGGAAGCGAGATAAATATAAATTCACGTGAATGATATACAACAAAGAAGAATGGAAAAAAAATATAAAGGAAGAAAGAGGGGAGCTGTACCTGAGAGGTGCATGTGGTGAAGTATCGTGAATGTATAAAGACTTGTGATAGGCTGGTAGAAAACAGGGGGGGGGGGAAGTGAAAAAGGAGAGAAAGGAGTACAATGGTAATCAAGTGGAGAAAAAGGGTGGGCGGAACAGATGAATGTGGCTGGGGTAGAGGGTTTGTAATCTGACACAGTGAAGGTTCTGGGATCACTGACTAAAGACATGGATGAATGGATGGACAGTAGATAAAGAAGATGACATAGTTCAGCATGTTCACAGTGGGTAGTTCAGCATGCTTATGATTGACGGGTAGTTCTAACATGTACTCTGCCCCTAGGCTAGTTGAAACTAAGGTCAGATAATCATGAACACTCTGCTGTGAGATAGGACAATTGTTGAACTTCTACCATATTGGGATTTATTTAGTCCGAAGGAGTGAAACCAGCATAAATTCACCATGAAACGTTGGCTCAGTATGAAAGCAAAAAAAAAAAAAACAGCATAAGTCAACAAACAAAGAAGAATGCTGTCAAACACAGTGCATGTCCCGTTCCCCCCCCCCCCCCCATGCAGTGGCCACAACAGTAGGGGCAGTACAGTAGCAGCAGCTTGAGCACCTTCCTTATCCCTCCTGCAACCCAGATGTTGTGCCATGTGATTCCCATGTCTTCAGTCCACGTAGAGAGGGTCAGTGCAGTTTCAAGTTTACCTCTGATGATGAGATTGAGAAAACCAGTGTAGACCTGGATTCAGGAGCAGCCAAAAAGGCTTCTTTTCCCAAGGAATAAAGAAGTTATTGGACCAGAGCAGGAAGTGCATTAACCTACAGGACGACTTTCTGGAGAAGTGATATAACCACTATTTTAATTTATTCGCAGTGACTGGTATTATAAGGCATGTTGGCATTACTTTTTTTGATTCTGCCTTGTACAATTGAAATGAATTTATCTATACCATCTTATTACAGTTTTTTTTTTAAATTCAAAGTTTTAATTACAGTGTAAGCCGAATACAGGCATTGTGTCCTTTTACAGTAAAAATGTAGTGAATGTGTTGATTGTGAACTTGTTTGTGTGATTTTGACATTTTTTATTTCCTAGTATAAAAGTTTAGTATAAAACCTAGTAAATTATATACAGTATATAAGACTACAGTATATCAAGACTAGTATATAAAGCTAGTATAAAAGTAGACTTTCTAGAGCAAACGAGGCTTTTGCAATGCTGCAGACTATATGGAAATCTAAAAAACTGAGCATAAAGACGAAAATCAAGATATTTAAGAGTAATGTTCTAAATGTATTACTCTATGGAAGTGAATACTGGAAAATCACCAAAAACATAGAAAACAAGCTGAAATCTTTCCAGACTAAATGTTTGCAAAGAATTAGAAGAATATTTTGGTCAAACACCATAAGAAACAAAATCTTTTGGCAGAAATGCAGATGAAGCCACTGACAGCAATTATTGAGGAAAGAAGCTGGCGATGGCTGGGACATGTGCTCCAAATGACTGACAACTCACTATCAAAAATAGCACTAAGATGGACACCACAGGGGAACAGAAGTAAGGGTAGACCAAAGGAGACATGGAGAAGAACAACAGAGAGGATGTTGAGCAATAGAGGGCTCACCTGGGCAAGAGCTGAAAAAAAGGCAAAGTACAGGTGTTTGTGGAAAACCCTTGCAGAAGCCCCATGTGCCATGAGCACTTAAGGTTCAGAGAGAGAGAGAGAGAGAGAGTATAAAAGTAAAAGAACAAATATATCCATAATACAAGAACTTAACATTGAAGGAGGTTGATTAGTAAAGAAGTTTAAACAGAGAAAACTTAAATACATCAGATATATTAAACATCATGAGAGTTTGGAGAAGACAGTCTTGGAAGGGTACAAAATGGGAAAAAGAAAGAGAGGAAGACTAAGGCGAAGATGGCAATGAGATTTGTGAATGGATGTATCAGCAGCAGGGTATCTTGCTTACAACCGAGAGGACCCCAAGAGAGCTGTTAGAGAGGCAAGATCCTGCAAAAGACATGCTAATGAATGAATAAGTATAAAATTTAATATATCAGAGAATTATGTGAATGTCTAGGATTTTTTCAAAGTGTATCATGTTGATAAAATGTGCTTGTAATCTGTTATGTTTCTGATTTTGCTATTGTTCATTTTAAATTTTACTATGCAGGTCTCTTGAACCATCATCTGATATAGTCATCATTTCATCCAGTAAATCATATGAAGTCATCAGTCCACAGTCATCATCATCATCAGTCATCCAGTCATCTAACACGAACCACCACCACCGTGCCTTACATGAGGACCACAGGACAAAAGAAAATGTTGATAGGAAAAAGAATAAAAAAAATTCCAGCGGAAAAGAGGAAAAAGTGAGTTAGGATGCACGTGAATTGTTAAAAAAACAATTATTAATATCTTCAGTAGCTTTTAACCTTATTTTTGTTTGTTTGTTTGTGAAACAATGTTCCCTCCAAGGTCTTGCAGTTTGTGTACAAATTTTTCAGCTTGTGCACAGATGTTGTCAGAAAACATTTTGTATGCAGAAATGTCAAATGACAAACTACAATTTAAAGTTCTCATAGGAAAAAAGAAGTCAGCTTTAAGAACATATGGCATTCAAAAGTTATAAGCACAAAATCCGAGTTAAGATTATTCAATTCAAATGTAATATCCACCCTCGTTTATGCACGATGCGGGGTCCCCTTTCTTACCTGGGAATGGCTGCAGACCCATTATTAAAAATAAAGCAATAAATAGAACCCAGATGATCCTATTAAAAAATAAAGCAATAAATAGAACCCAGATGATCCTAAGATTTTTTTTAATTCAGGTTAATTCATTTGCTATTTTTGAACCCCTACAAATCCTTCACATGGTCAACTATGTGAAACTCTAAAGAGGGCATTGTTAAGAAAGGAAAAACTAGTATGCATAAAATCCCTTGATGAGGTTGAAAAGCTCACTGAAAACAGGAAAACTTGGCGAACTACCATGTGAGTCCTATGTGACGTTTAACGGCACGGGAAGGATGTAAGATGTAAGGAAAATTCTTCTGTTGACTCAATGGGGGCCCATGGACCTAAGATTTGTTATTGTTGTTGTTGTTGCTATTGTTATTGTTTTTGTTGTTGTTATTGTTGTTGCTGCTGCTGCTGCTGCTGCTGCTGCTGTTGTTGTTGTTGTTGTTGTTGTTGTTGTTGTTGTTGTTGTTGTTGTTGTTGTTCAGCCTTCTTGGAACGGAGAGCAGGATGTTCTTTGCAGCCATTGCAGGGAAAATGTTGAAGCTCAAGCACCAAGTCAGATAAAGACCAGGTAAAAGCAGTTTTATACACAGACCTTAAGTGGAACTAGAACAAAAAAGCTGAAAAAAAGGCCACAGTGCTTCTGATCCACCACCATGAGGACAAGCATTCATTCCTACCATCCTCATGCTTTATATTCTGGACAAAATTTGGTCCTTTTGCTCTGAAGGTTAACAGAGCACACCAGACCAAGTACGAATTATTTTATACACTGGATTCTTACAAATTTAAATTCAAGGATATGCTTTTACTTCATTTCTGTAGGTCTTAGAGGACATACCACTTCTAGCAAGTCAAAGTTTGTGCAGAAATTTGAAACATTTCGAGATGTAGTTTTCTCCCCTTTCTTCCACAGAGGAGACACAGCCTTCCTCGGATTTCAGTGCCGATACTTTCACTGACCTCCTCCTCGTACTCCATGTTGCAAGAAGATCAAGCTTACTTAGATGTGAATGCAAATGAAGGTATGATTACTATTTTTCAATAGGAGTTGAATATGGATAAGCCTTGGGTTACGAATGAGTTCCATTTCTAAGCGTGATCGTTAATTTGTATGTTAAGTACCGTTCACACTGCTACATCTGTTAATCAAAAGCATATCTTAGTATATAGTGTATAGTGTAACTTTCTAGTCATAAAAGACATTAAAGAAACTGGCAAGACACTGTGGATACACCAAATTTTGATGTGCTTCTCTCAGCAGCACCCACTTGTTATTAGAAACTGTTGTATGTGACTCAAATTTTTAATATAATAGAGCCTACAGGGATCATGCAGATCTATGTATCTAAGTTGGACATTTGTAACTCAGGGATTACCCATATCCCTCTGATGGGGCCATGACAGATTTGCCAGCGTTGTGATTTAGAAGACATATAAATTTTTCTGTAGTGACAGATTCGGAGGAAGAAGGGTGGGGGCACAGAAAGTTTGAAAGCCAAAAAAAAAAAAAAAGTAAAGTAAAATAAAGGATATGAAGAGAAAACGGCTGAGAAATCCTCGTATAGCAGCTTAGTGTATAGTTATATCTTACTTCTTTCATCCTTCTCTTGCCACTAAACATTACATAGGCCCCACATGGTAGTTTGCCAAGATTTCCTGTCTTCGGCGAGTTTTTTAATCTCATCAAGGGATGTTATGTGCACACTGAACTGGCCTCTCTTAACAATGTCCTCTTTAGAGTTTCACGTGGTTGACCTCTTTTTCTTTGACTCGTTGTGTTTCACTTGATAGCTTGTTTTGGGATTCTCTGATTGTTTCTTCTCATCACGTGACTGACATCATGTCCATCTTCTTTTTCTGATCACCCATGAGGCAGGTTGTTGTTTGCTCATCTGTCTTATCTCTGCGTTGTTCTTGAATTTGTTCCACTTTATACCAGTTATTTTCCTGAGGCATTTGTTTTCGAAAGAGTCTAATTTGTTGTCTATTTCTTTAGTTGTTTTCCAGCTTTCATATGCATAAATGAGGGTGGATATTACATTTGAATGGAATAATTTTAACATGGTTTTTGTGCTTATAACTTTTGAATGTCATGTGTTCTCAAGATTCTTGAAGGTCAGTGTTGCTTTTGCAGTTCAAATTCTAACTTCCTTTCTGGTGTCACTATCCTGGTCTATGTAGCTGCTGAGATATGCAAAATGGTTTACTTCTTCAACAGCTGTTCCTTCTACGTATATTTTTCCTTCATAGTTAATGAGAAGTTCCATTATTTTTGTTTTATCCTTGTTCATTTCAAGTCCTATTTTACTAGCCATTGAAGACAGGATATCTGTTTTTTCTTGCATTGATTTCATATTGTCACTGATAAGAGTTATGTCATCTTCAAAATCAAGATCCTCCAGTTGGGTGTCATGTACCCAGTCAATGCCCGTTTTACCTGTGCAGCATTTTTTCATTATGAAGTCTATGGCAATTCCAAAAAGCAAGGGAGATAATATACATCCTTGTTTCATGCCTGTTTCAGTCTGGGACCATTCACTCATTCCTTCTTTTGTGTTGACTGCACAAACATATCCATTGTAGAGGTGTCTAATTATTTTGACAGTCTTAGATGGTATTCCATATATTCTTAATATTCTCCATAATGATTCTCTGTGTATGCTATCAAATGCTTTTTTAAAGTCTATGAAGTTCAGGATTAATGGTCTTTGCTTTTCAATATGTTCTTCAAGTATTGTTCTTAGATCTAGTAAAGACAGCTTCTCCCTTTTCAAAATCCTACCTGTTCTTCTCTCATTGCAGCATCCACTATATCTTGAAATCTATTCAGAATAACTTTGCAAAATACTTTTGACACAACTGATAGTAAGGTTATTCCTCTCCAGTTATTGCTGTCACAAATGGGAAAGATGCATGTCCTTAAAAATCTTATTTTTGTAGCTCTGTCTGTTCCTCTCCACAGATTCTTTAGTTGTTTTAGTTTCTGAAGAGCGATAGATGTCCTCTTTTAATTTCCCTCATTGTGTCTCCATTATTAGTTAGCAGTGATCCAAGATATTCAAAACTCTACACTTCCTCCAGTTTTTCCTCATTGATATATATTTCAACTGCCTTATTTGTTTTGTCATTTGTCATTAATTTAGTTTTCTTTGCATTAAGATAGAAGTTTTGCTTTTCACTATTCTTACGGACTGACATAATTAGTTTTTCCATTTCTTTTTGTGTTGTGGACAGTAATACTGTGTCATCAGCTTATCTTCCTGTTACACTTCCCTGTTATTCCTAATTTGTTTAACTGATTTTCTCTTCAGAGGTGAATGGCATTGACAACCCTGGCTTCATTGCAATCTCTGTAGAGCCTGCAGCAGGTGTCCAGACTGAAGTGAATCCCAGACCACTTCATGATGGTCATCATCTGTCAGTTGCCAGTGATGATGCAGTGTCAGTGTCGGTAAGTAAAGGCGGGTTTAGGCAAGTGGTGATTGTGATCACAGTATGATGGTGGCAGTGTTCTAGAAAGAAGAAGCTCAAGAGATATACCTGGGACCGTGAGCAGGATGCTCCTACCAGCCAGTGTTATGAAGATATTGCAACTAAGGGCATCAAATGGAAATTGAGAGTGCATTAAAACTTCTTAACATATTCCACTCCCAATGGGAATAAAGTGTGCCCCATTAGCCAGGCTTAGCTTGATATAAACAGTAACTTTGGAGAGACAGGGCAAGATCTTGACCAGCTATGGTGGTTTGCAGGTCCTGATGATTGTACTGTCAGTTTAGCAGAGTCACCACTGCTCATCACAGAGATAACAAGGATATTTTCATGGCGTCCATAAAAAAAATTCTATCCAACAGCCGGAAGGATCAGTAAAACCTAGTGAAAGAGTATGACAAACAGAGAGGGACTCAGAATGAGGTGCTGTATTATCTGAGAAAGTAGTAAGACCTGCAATGGAAAACAAGATGGCAAAAGACAAAAAAAAAAAAAGGGACCTTTCAGCACAAAAGTGGTTTTATCTAGTGGTTTATGGTAGAATCTGCCTCGCTCAATAAAATGATGCTCAGAAGTTTTCATTTAAGACCTTTCTACATTCTTCAGTGCTCCTTTGTGGGATGAAAATAATCTGGTGCTACCAGCAATGATGACAAGCTTTCTGGCTTCTCTATGTACAAAGAGAGAAACAAGTTGTATATTTCTGCGAGTAAATCTATAAATACATAGGAGTTTTGTCACTAAAGGTAGAGAAGGTAAAAGTCACAGGTCCAGAAGTGCTCGAAACTGCTCCTTGAAAGGAAAATACCACTACAGGAGCAGTTACTTCGTAGTGCCAGTAAAATTTTTATAGGATCATCATCATTGCATTCCAGACAAGTCAGTGAGTTGTCTCATCTTCTTCATGTTAGGAGGATTCTAGCCTGAGTGCATGCACTCTGTGGCACAAATGAGAAACATTACTGACCAGAGAACAGTTAAGCCAGGGGGAAGTAACCTCATGCCTTCAGTCTGAGAAGTCACTTCATTATTAATATCTTCATCATCATCAGGTGCCGTGCCGACTGGCGTTAGCTATTATGCTTCTCCAGAGTACACGATCCTTCATGCAGGCCATTAGATCAGTTGGTGATCTCCTCTCACACCATCTCGTCTGACTGTCCAGTATCATTTCTCTTGGTCTTCCCCTGGCTCTTCTTCCCTCTGTTTTTCCTGTTGTTATAATATTTTCAGTGCCTCCTCTTCTCAGTGCATATCCTATGAAAGTACACTGTCTCTCTCTTATTTTTTTTTACAAGATTTTTTGTATCTCCCACCCTTCTCAAACATTCTCCATTAGTTATTATTGCTGTCCAGGGAATTCGCAACATTCTTCTAATAAACCACATTTCTGCTGCTTCCAATGACTTTTGTGCAGACCTGCCTATTGTCCATGATTCACTTCCATAAAACAAGATAGGTTCAGTATAGCATTTTAGGACTCGTTTTCTTAACATTCATTGATATTATTAATGTAACCACCCCTAATCTGTATAAAGAAGACAGAAAGGAAGAATTAAGTTTAATTAATTAACATATGGCTTTAAATATGAACTAAATGTTTAAGATTATTTCCTGTGAAAGCAAAAGTTAAAGGTTAATATAATGGTAGGAATGACTATACTTTGTTAACAATGACAGGATTGCACATTAGTTGCACTCTTAGTTTCAAACTGTGTTTCCAGCCTGACTTGTTGAATTACTAGTATTAAAAAATAGAGATAGGAGTAACAAATTTTTGTTAGCAGTGACTGCACTACATTCTATCTGTACTCTCAGTTTTATATTGTTTCCAGTCGGACTCTCTACGACGTCGCAACAGGATGCATAGTGAGAATGCTGCAGCTATAGCTGTCCTGCGGAGCAATCAGATCGTCATACCAGACGACGATTTTCTTATGGACTGTGAAAGTATCAGCACTGAAGTCATATTTAATGAGAGGACAGTCTTATGACATATGAAAATCAAAAAGAGAACTTTTTTTTCAAAATAGTTAATTGTACAATCTACTCTTTTTTTTTTTGGTCGTGTATTTGGCCTTTTTTAAAAACTTCCATTGATTAGTCTTATGGCACAAAGTATCACTCATTAGTTTTTATACTAAATGAACAATTTTGAAAGATTGTCTTTCATAGGTAGTTCTAGTAGGAGATTATGAGGAAGAAGCATGTTATTACCGAGCTGTTGTTTATGTGCAGCTAATTCTTTCTTCACAGTGTACATTTAGGGCTTAATATTTGTTTTCTCACTTTTAATATGTGTGTAACTTATATAAGCCCTTAAATATTTTAAAGCCCATTGTTGTAAGTCCTTTATTAGTTATTTGTAAAGCTCTTAGCAACGAAAAAATGCATACAAAACTGATCAGCCAGGACTCTATTTTTAGCTCCAAGCAGTACAACAGGCAGTTGTTGTGATACCACTGTCTGGCCTATCAGGCAGGGGTCAAGGAGTTCATTGAAAGGCTGTTTCTCAGATCTAGCATATTATGGTATATGTATATCCACAGGTGTACAAACAAATATACAGAAACATATGGAACATATCTTAAATGTGAAATAGTGTTATGTCCGAGCTTTACTACTGTAACAGGGTGACAGTGTGATTTTTCAGCAAGAAGCCTTCACGAGACAGCAGCAGCGAGAAAAAGATGGACATTAGATACTGCCAACAGCAACAGTGAGAAAAAGGTGGACATTAGATACTACCAACAGCAACAGTGAGAAAAAGGTGGACATTAGATACTACCAACAGCAGCAAAAGAAAGAGAGGAAGACCAAGGTGAAGATGGCTGCAAGACATCGTTGATGATCTGCAAATGGATGCATCAGCAGCAGGTCATCTTGCTCACAACCGAGAGGCCTACAGGAGTGCTGTTAGGGAAGCAAAGTTCCACAAGGGACATGCAAATGAATGAATGAATGAGCATCAACTGCCAATAATAATTGCAGATGTTTGCATAAAAGCATTAGATCAAAGTTGAAATGGACTACAATAGCTTTAATGATTTACAAGGGTGGAGTAAAGTAAGTTTCTTTAGCTGGCTCCACCCTTTTGTGAAATTTATCAGTTAAAGACCCATTTGTGGTCTGAACTGCCTGTTACTAGATATCGATCTATTGATCTAATATTGAGATATTGATCTATTGATCTAATATTGAGATATTGATTGTGGGTTTTGTTTCTGAATGCCCTATGACCGTCGCCGTTAGTACAATCATCTTTTCTTTTTTTTGTTTGTTTGTTACTTATAAGAAGATTATTATGTTTTGTTAATGTTTATTATGGTGGGTTATTTATTTTTGTTTATTATGTTTTTCCATAATAAGGCTGTTGCTGTTCATTAGAACAAAGTCACTTAGTAGACAGCTCTGCCATTTTAGTGTATGTGTATTGTTATTTTGCCTTCTGAGTATTCTGGATTTTGATATAACCAGTATTTATGTACATCTGTCTTATTACTTGGCATGATTTGTGATTTGCTGACAGCCACAGATGCCTCAGTTAACCCAGGCTGGTCTCTGCTGGAGCTAAGGAGTGAATGGTGGTCAGTATGTTATTTCAGGTACAAATAATTTTTGTTATATATTATATAGGAAACAACAAGGCTTGCATGCAGTAAAGTAACAGAACACAGTGAACATAGGTAGCCCTTGAAATATACAGAGCACTTTAGACGTGATGTGCTTGTCTCCCCTTTCCTTCTCTCTAAGGGTTGACATAAAGTTGGATGGTTTTATCTAGTAACACAACAGTTACACACATGAATGACACAAAGTCTTGTAAGATAAATTCTAGACAGACACAGAAAAGACACCCCCACATAGAGCATAGGCTGATGATTACTAAGGCTGATTATCAAGTAACATCGGGTGTGTTTTAAATGGATGACTCTGGACGATAGTGAGTGGAGCACATCAAGTCACATATCAATATTGCTCACAGTGACCTGGAAGCAGCAGAAATGTGGTTTATTAGAAGAATGTTGCGAATCCCCTGGACAGCAAAAATAACTAATGAAGAATGTATGAGAAGAGCTGGAGAGACAAAAAAACCTTGTCAAAAAGATAAGAGAGAGACAATGTACTTTCATAAGACATGCAATGAGAAGAGGGGGCATTGAAAATATTATAACAACAGGAAAAATAAAAAGAAGAAGATCAAGAGGAAGACCAAGAGAAATGATACTGGCAGTCTGACGAGATGGTGTGAGAGGAGATCACCAACTGAACTGATGGCCTGCATGAAGGATCGTGTACTCTGGAGAAGCATAATAGCCAACGCCAGTCGGCATGGCACATGATGATGATAATGATGACATGTAAATGACAAGTTCAAATGACTCAGTCTAATGCAGCCAACTGGAGCCGCCAAGTACCATGAAACATGGGTAAAACATAAAACAGAGATGTGTATATTTCTTCCATTCTTGACGACATGTATCGACTTTACAGTTGGTGAAGACGCTGTCTGATGAGGCAATCAGCGACCCATAGCTGATATGCCAGCGTCAGGGTTAGTGAACAGTAGCTGACCAAGACCTTGTCCCACCTCTCTATGGTACCCCCAGTAACAGGCTAAGCCAGGCTAATGGGGCAGGGATCACCATAGTCCCCATGATGGTGGAGTCTGCTAAAGAAGCATTGCACACCCTCTGCTTTTTTTAGCTGTACTCCAAGGCTGAAAAAGTAGCCGCCATAACCCCGCTCCCACGCCGATACGATGCTGTGCTTCAACATCTCTACAGCATCGGCTGCAAAGAACAACAGCCTCGCAGTTACAAGGAGTTCGTACAAGTATCAACTTTACAATAGCAGCATTACATCTTCTCTGCACAAGATGAAAACTCAGACTAACTCAAGAAAGCACAGACCTTATACTTTCAAGCTGACACTCAGACTTTCACAACATTCTCATGCAAAACATTGCACACTCAGCTGAGCTTCAGTAACCAGAGTCATTCACCCCAACAGCACAAGAAATAACATAACTCAGGGGCTTTAACTTTACCTAAGTTATTTTCTAGGGTTCTGTACCCTTTCACACATATTTTGTTACAGTAAGAGAAAGAAAAATAAGAGAATGCCCATGAACCCCAGGAAGGATGACCTAGCTGCAAAGGAGTAAAGCATTATCCACTGAGCCATCATGTACCTCTTAGCCATCTCAAATACATAATATAGTAATAAGTCAAGTAAAACAGAGGGCACTAACATCACATCCTTGGTGTGATCAGTACCAAGAGCAAGGCGCCTATATTGTATGTATGTATATATAAATAATTTATCACGAAGAAGTAAAGCAAATATAGAAACTATAAGTGGCTGTTTTTATAATGGGAGTCATTTGTTGTACTAGACTGGGAGCAGAGAGATCTTGGCATGCTTCCTGAGGGGTGACCCTGTTATGAACTTCATTTCTTAGTGTTCTATAGTTGCTGGGAAAGCCAGCTTCTTTCATCTAATCTAGAAATTAACCCTTTCATTCTAGATTTAATTTTTTTTTTCATTAAAAAATGTTTATCTTCTTTTTGTGAAATAAAATGAGAATATATAAAATCTACATTGATACAGTAAAATATGCCAGCAAAATTTGAGTTAAAAATAAATTTAAGCCTTAGTTTACTTTTATCAAATATTGTTTAAACAAGTTTCTAAAAGGTTTCCTTTAAGTAAATGGCTCAAAATGGAGTCACAGAGAATGAAAGGGTTAAAGAAAACAAGCATAACACATATTCAGTCTGATGTAATGCCTCATTTTTTTTTAAAGATCTTTGTCATTGTTTCATCCAACACATTTGGCTCAAAGTATGGATACAAGGAAGTTATCAGCCAATCAGTTAGTTTTATTTCAGAAGCGTTTTGACCATTACAGCATGGTTGCAGTGGATCTCTTATGAATGCACAGTTTCGGAGCTCTGTGTCACATACTGTCAGACTTTAAATTTTGTCATTTACATGTTGTTGTTGCTGTTGCTGTTGTTGTTGTTGTGGTGTCTCCCTGGAACTTTGAGCACAATGTTCTTTTGCAACAAATACTGTGAAGATGGTGAGACACACATATGTTAACTTGAGAGTGGATCACAGGGGCTGTTTTTTTAGGGGGGGGGGGGGGGGGTTTGGGTCTTTGAGTGGAAATAAAAACCAGGAGGTGCTTCTTTAGTAGACTCCACCACCATGGGGACTGTAGCAGTCTTTGCTGCTTAGACAGACTGAGCTGCCTGTTTTCAGTTTTGGGGGGGGGGTTGGGGGGAGGTAGTGTGCCAGCATGAGAGATGGGACAGGGTCTTGATCAGCTACGATTCACCAACCCTGATGCAAGTATGTTAGTTATGGTCGACTGCCAGAGTGGACGGTGTCTTCATCCTTATATCCATGTGCAATAATCCTTGGCATATTTGACCAGCTTTGAACAAATTATTTTTCTAATTGATGGCTGTCTGCTGGTGATATTATATTACAGTAAACATAACTGATAAATTTGGTCTTAAGGCACGAAAAACTGGCTGTGATAACAGTGATAATTTATTTGTTCAAGGAACATTACTCTTGTATATGTCTGCTTGTTTGTGTTTAATTTTCTTGCTTGTCTCCCATGCATGATTTGGTGTTTGAACATTTTTTTTTCCTCTCCATTTATAACTTTTCTCATTTAATGCATTTTTTTCATTGTTACTTTTACATATGAGCAACAGGATGGTGTTTCTCAGAAGGATGAGTTTAAAGATAACTGATTTAATGCAAAATTTTTGCCCAAAGTTTTTCAGATATGTTAGGCATTGTGCCCCTGTTGCGGGCTTGGTTTTATAGTGTTCTGTGCTTGTAGAAGTTCTTGGGAAACCCTGAGAAGAGGGTGTAGTCTTAAAACGTAAGAAAATATTTTAAAACTTCTTTTATAACTGTGAACATCTTTAGGAATTTGATAATATGGTGGCTTCCTGTTTATCATAGATCAGTGCTTCCCGGTCTGTTCCACAGGTACTCCACAGTTGCGTTATTAGTCTGTTATCATTTTGGTGTTTATCAGATAATCTGTTATCAGTTTGGTATTTATCAGATAGTCTGTTATCAGTTTGATATTCAGCGTCATCAGCTGAATAAAAGCGGTTAAGGGTTTATGGATTGCGATATTCCATATAAACTAGTGATCCACAGCTTATGTGTAGTTCGGAAAGCAGTCCTTGGATATGAAGAGGTTGGGAACCATTGCCATAGATTATATAACTGTATTCTCGAACTGTTACTGAATGCAGACCTGGGGATTTAAGTAACCTGTGAATATAATTTGAGAAAGTATTACTGACAAATTTAGGTGCTCAGTTTACTAATGCTTCCCAGGTTTAAGTCCCAGCAGTGCGGTTTCGTTCTGGCAAGCACACAGAAAGCCCCGGGGTTCACCCAGCCTCTAAAAATGGGTACCAGAGAAATCTAGGAGGGTAAAAACACCCAGGCGTGATACTGACCACATCACACTTTCATGCGCTGAAGGTTGTGGAAGTACAGGCCTAACTCTACATCTCCAATATGCCTTAATGACATGGAAACAGGAATTTTACCTCTTATTTTATTTTATTCTTTTTAAATTGACAAATATGGAAGTTATGGAGAAGGAAAGATGGAGAGGAGATGAAGAAAACATCAGTAACATGAAATGGAGAATCAGTTATGAGCAGTAGTGGCATCTGGTAAAGTTCATATGATATCAAATGATTCAGTGATGGTATTGTGTACCAGTTTTCAGCCAGCTCTCAAGAGAAACCACTCTTGGTCTATAACCAGGAAACTGGATACGAGGTGTGGTTTATGTTTGTCATTGCTGTGCCTCACTGGAACTGTCCAGCCCCTTGCAAGAGAAGCTCTGTGGCAGTTCTGAAAAACCTCTGAGATGAGGTGCTACGTTTGTGAGAGAGATTGGTGAGTATCGATGTCTGAGCGAACAGCGAAGAAGAAGAACTGGAACTGCGGGTGAGATGTTCTTAACTGCTGAAGCTATGAAGTGTTGAAGCATGGGCATCTTGTCAGTTTGGGAGATGGTTATGGTGCATCTTGGTAGGCTCCCTCCCCCCCCACCCATGGAAACTACAGCAATCTCTGCCATGTTAGCCCATATGAGCCTGTTGCTAAGGATCACTGACAGAGAGCAGGACAAGGTATTAAGACATCCCTGCTTCACTTCTCCTGAAAGCAGTGGTGTCACCCTAGGGAATTCATCTTTGCTTCTATGATTTGTGTTTACTAGAAGGGTTATTGTAAGCAAAATTGTGGTTTTTTTTTATTGTGACCATCTATTAGTAGTATCATAGACACAACCTTCAACAGAATCAACACAGTAAGTGAGGAAGTTAAAAACAAAGTATAGATAGGGAATAAAACTTGCTTTGCCTTGCATACCTGTTAAAATCCAAAAACACCAAAATAGCAATATACAAAATTATAATTAGACCAGCCGTCATGTATGGATCAGAAATGTGGAGAACAGCAAAGAAAGATGAACAACAACTGCAGATCTTTGAGAACAAGATCCTAAGAAGAATCTTTGGGCCAACAAAGCATACCAACAGTGGAGAGTGGAGAGCTAGAACGAACACTGAACTGAACAGCTTATTTAAATCCTAACAAATTACAAATGTCTTGAAACTGAACAGACTACACTGACTGGGACATGTAGAAAGAATGGAAGAGAACCGACAAACGAAAATGATGTATGCACAAGAGATGAGGGAAATAAGACTAACGGGTAGACCAAGACAGAGATGGAAAGACAACATAGAAGAGGATATAAAAGAAATTGGTGTTACCAGCTGGAGAGAGAAGATTAGGAATAGAGAAGGATGGAGGCAAATTTTATCTGCAGCAATGAGCCTTAATGGCTCAGAAAGCTGAAGAAGAAGAAGAAGATTAGTAGTATCATGGGGTGAATGTGTTTCACTGGGTCTGGAAGTGATATTTACTTAAAACTGTAACAAAATTATCATGAAATAAATGTATTTTTGTTGGTCCTGAAACTGAAACAAAGAGCACATAGTGACGTGTTTTAGAGTGGATTCAAGAGAGTCTGAATTAGAGAATAAGAAAAGACTGACAGATATGAAAGACTGATAGCAAGGATGTAACCTGAAATAGAATAAATGCGTTAAGTTAAATAGAGATGTGATATGACTAATTTGCAGCTAATGTAACTAATAAATTTATGCGTATAGCGACAAGCATTGTAAATATAACAGATAATAATCATATGGGCTATGACTAACATTGGAGTGACTAATAACTCAAGTGTGCTGTTACTGATAACATAGATGTACTGTGACAGTGAAGTTCAAACATCCCTAGACTAATAATCCAAGCATACATAAAATAACATTAACATTTTCTATACCAATTGTTGATTTTCTTTTTTGTTCTGTGATCAAGCCGCTTTGACTGTGCTTGATGTTTCTGATATAATACGAGGGGTGATTGATAAGTTCTCGGCATAAGGTACAACTGATTATTTGTAGACAACTATTTTGGGTTATTTCTCAATATAGTCCCCTTGCAAGTTTATGCACTTAGTCCAGCAGTCCTGGAGCATATGAATCCCTTTTTTGTAAAAGTCAGCATCTTGTGCAAATAGAAAGTGGTCTACAGCATGAATGATGTCATCATCTGAAGCAAATTTGCGACCATTGAGCTCCTTTTTGAGTTTGGTAAACAGGTAATAGTCTGAAGGGGCCAAATCTGGGGAATAAGGAGGATGTTCAAGAAGCTGGAAGCCGCATTCATGAATGGCAGCCATTGCCACCATCGACTTGTGAACTGGAGCATTGTCTTGCTGAAAGATGACTCCTCTCGTCAATTTCTCTCTACGCTTTTCCTTCAGTTTGACCCACAGTTGCTTCACAAGATTAGCATAATAGGCCCTGGTGACCGTTCTGCCCTTTTGAAGATAGTTTACCAGTAGCACACCTTCTGAACCCCAAAAGATGGAACCCATCACTTTGCCTGCAGACAGAACCACCCTTGCTTTCTTTGGAGGTAGGGATCCATGATGTTTCCACTGCTTTGACTGTTCTTTGGTTTCTGGTTGAAAATGATGAACCAAAGTCTCATCCACAGTCACAAATTGCTGAAGAAACTTTTCAGGATCTGCAGAAAAATGGCCAAGATTGTCTCTTGACGTGTTGAGACACTGTCATTTGTGATCGGCTCCAAAAAGTTTTGGGACCCATCAAGCAGAGACCTTTGTCATTTGAAGATCAAGGTGAACAGTGGCATAAACATGTTCCTGGGAGATGCCCAACTCAGTACCAATGTACCGCTCAGTTAGTCATCGATCCTTCATTATCATGTCATGGATTCTGTCTGTGGTTACTGTTCTTGGTCTTCCTGGACAGGGATCATCTTCCAGACTCTCCCTTCCATGTTTAAATTGAGCTGCCAATTTCTTCACTGTGCTGTAAGAAGGGGCACTCTCCCCTAGAGTCTCTACCATATCGTCATGGATCTCCTTCGATGATAAGCCCTTGATGCAGAGGTAGCGAATGACTGCTCGATGAGAAATGTTATCCATTTTCTCAATTTCTGCCACCCCTTACTACTTCAGTAGCCTGTAAAAAAATTGGTTGCAGTTAATTTCTTGAAACTTGGTGTTTAATCTTATATTAACCTGATCTACAAATACACCTAATATCAACTGTGCTTTTCAACTATTTGTACCTTATGCTGAGAACTTATCAATCAACCCTCGTAAGCACTTCATTTTCATTCCATACTGGCACCATTGTTTGATTTTTATATCATACATTCCCATTTACATGCATTCTGGATTGTTTCAGTGTGTTCTTGTAAGTCTTATATCTTTTTGTCAAAGCTTTCAATCACAGTTCGTTTTATATGCAGTTTTTTTGTATATGTACATGATGGCTGAATGCTTATATTCTGAAACCCATGGTTCATGTCAGATTAACTGCATTACAGGATTAACTGGTAACTCAGAGGTACTGGCAGAAATGAATAAGAAGTTGTTTTTTTTAAAATTATTAATTAAAGTGAACATTTTTAAAGTCATGGAGTACCTTCTAGATATCCTTCAAAAAAGATGTTAAAAATAGCTGAGGTCACATGGTTTTGACTGATAGTTGTGCAAGTTTGTAATTTTAAATTGCTGTAAACTCAAAAAAATAGGAGTAACATCAAATCCTGCTAAAATATTGTGACTGTGATGGATGGTAGCAAAAAATGTTTTTGTGCCATGAGTATCTGTAACTGTAATCAGAGACCGGCATCCCTGCATTCCAGGCATTCCTCATGTGCCATGAGTGGTTTTTGGTAGTATAAGAGTTAATTACTATGTTTACAAAGGATACAGTTTCTCAGTTATGCTGTCAGACATATCATTTAAGAGAGAGTGTTTCGGTCTCCTCCAATGTAATGTTGATACAGATAGTTGTTTATGTTTGACACTACCCCTGGTACCTCTTTCACCCATCTTGTACCTGTAGCTGTCACAGAATTTAAGCAAAAGTTATTTGACAGCAAATGAAATGTATATAATGAAAGTGACACATTTCTGTCAAATCTAATCCACGATAAACAGTGCTGCATGTTTCTGTATGCAGTGCCATCTAGTGGCTACCCAGTAAGCTACATTTTATAACTTTGTGAGGGTTAAAAGTGTTGTCAGACAATCGATTTCTGGAAAATCATCACTAACCTACATCGCCCTCTGGTGTCAACAGGTCAAGGAAGATATGGGCAGCTAGAATCATATCCTCTGAGCGCCTCTATACCATTATAGGGCTACCTTTACTGTAGTCACCAACATCGTTAACATGTATGTTCTTAATGCTCTGCTGTGATTTTAGAAATGCAACTTCGTGTATAAAAAGAGGACTCGTTTTGCTTATTTATTTTAAAGCTCTGCACGCCGACTTATAGAAATCTAAATACTCCATTGTTATATATAGTGGTATGAGATTGATTTTCAACTGAGCTTAATACAGCAGGCTCTGAGATAACTATGCAGAAAGAGAAAGAAGCTGAGGTACAATTTACTGTGTTTTCTCTTATTTGCACGTTCATTTAGAAGAATTTTATTAACTTGCGGAAGAGAGAATGTTATAGCACTATATCGAGCCAGTAGATGAAGCCATTGACTTAGATTACTGAAGAAAGACATTGGCAATGGTTGGGGCATGTGCTCCAGATGACTGGTGAGTCACTATGAAAAGATTAGCACTGAGATGGGCACCACAGGGGAACAGGAGTAAGGGTATGCCAAAGGAGGCATGGAGAAGAACAACAGAGAGGAGGATCTTGAACAAAAGAGGACTCACCTGGACAAGAGTGGAAGGGAAAAAAAGACGAAAGACAGGCATTTGTGGAAAATCTTTGCATAAAGGTTCGGATATATATATATCCCCAGTATCAGTCTGTGCTTGCAAGACTTGAACAATAAGCAGAGGAAACAAAAGCTAGAAACAACAGAGATGAGGTTTTGAGATAAAGTAGCACCATATACTCTGGACCATCAAGATAAAGCAAATGAAATGTTCTCAAAAGCAACTGCAGAGCAGTGGTAATTAGTTTATGCAGGATGTATATTTGTGTCACTTGTCAGACTGAAAGATTAAGATTCATAAACTTGTAATAATGGGAACAAAACAAAAACAAAGAGAGGAACAAACATCCTTAGCATTCCAAGTTGCTTCACAGAAACCAGATGAAGGCATTGTTACAGATGTAATAAATATTCACTCTCACTCATTAATGTAATAAATTATTATTTTATTTTCACATAATCAGATGTAATATTTACTTTTAATATGTTCCAGATAGTTGAACAGCAGTTTACATCAGACTGGCTGCTTACTTCTACATTACTTTTTATTGCTGCTATCCCTTTGTTAAGCCTTATGAATAGTTATTTTACCTTTTGGGGAAGGGGGGCTTTTGTGTGTTTTGTTGCTTTAGATTCTGTCATGGTTCTTTTATGTGGGTGTAATCAGATCCTGTGCTGGTTCATTTGAAATGCATTTTCACCTCGCTGTGGTTTTTCAGAGTTTTATTTAATCTGCTGCATAATGAGTGATCAGTGCAGATGCTGGTTGACTTAACGATGGTTTGACTTACGATATTTTGACTTTATGATGGTGCAGAATGAATTTATACATTCAGTATAAATTGTAGTTTGAAATTTGAATTTCAGTTTTTTTCCAAGCAAGCAGTATGTGGTACGATTCTCTCTCTCTCTCTCTCTCTCTCTCTCTAGATCTTGGTATTGTCTTGGCTAATGTAAGTGAGATTGTTTAAGGTGGGTTACACTAAATTGTATTGGGCAGGTTAGGTGTGTTAAATGCATTTTCAACGTACAATATTTCTGACTGAGAACGGGTTAAAATGAACCTGACCTCATCATAAGTTGAGGAGTGCCTGTTTTTATACATGTGCAGAGTACATGGGAATGAAAGCAGAGGAAGACTAGAGAGAAGCTTAGAGTGGAATGAGAGTATACCGGAGAGAAAAGAAATTGTATCGGAGTTAGGGGAGTCTTGAGAGAAACTTTTGATGAGGAGAGCAAAGGCAGGATGGAAAACTGTGGAGCACTGATTGGATATTTGAGTGAGGAAAAAAAAAAAAGCTTTATTGGGTAAGAGAAGATTGGACAGAAAACTTTATGTCAGTTCAGTCATTTGCATGTCCCTTGCAGAACTTTGCCTCCTTAACAGCTCTCCTGAAGGCCTATCATTTATAAGCAAGATGGCCTGCAGCTGATGCATCCATTTGCAGATTATCAATAAAGTCTTGCAGCCATCTTCACCTTGGTCTTCCTCTCTTTCTTTTTCCCATTATGTACCCTTCCAAGTTGGTTTTCTCTAAATTATTATGACGTTTAATGTGTCCAAAATATTTACAGTTCTCTGTTTAATACTCTTTACTAGCCAGCCTTCTTCAATATTAAGTTCTTGTAGTATGGATATATTTGTTCTTTTCTGTGTCCATGATATTTGAAGAACTCTTCTGTAGCATTTACATTCAAAGGCATTTATGTGTGTCTCGGCTGTTTTGTTAAGTGTCCAGGTCTCACAGGCATATATTGCAATTGGAAAGATAACATGCCCTTAAAAATCTTATTTTTATGGTTCTGTCTGTTCCTCTCCACAGATTCTTTAGTTATTTTATTTTTTAAAGAGTGATAGGTGTACCCTTTTTAATTTCTCTCCATGTATCTCCATTATTAGTTAGTAGTTATCCAAGATATTCAAAACTCTCCACATCTTCCAATTTTTCCTCATTGATACATATTTCAGCTGCCTTATTTGTTTTGTAGTTGTCATCAATTTAGTTTTCTTCGCATTAAGATAGAAGTTTTGCTCTTCGCTGTTCTTACGGACTGACATAATTAGTTTTTCCATTCCTTTTTGTGTTGTGGACAGTAATACTGTGTCTTCAGCATATCTAATCTCTGGTATTTCATAACCTCCAATTGGTATGGTATCGTAATATTCTTTGTCTACATCTTGTCTAACATTCCTCATTATATTTTCAGTATACAAGTTAAATAAGTAAGGCGATAATATGCATCCCTGATGGACCCCTTGTTTTATGTCAAATCAAGTTGTTTCACCATTTATTCTTACTGCTGCCTGTTGGTATAGATGCAACAGTGATACTTTATGAGGGAAGGGACTATTGGAGAGAAGAATAGCAGGAGACTTCCACTGCTTGAGAATCCCTGTGTAAGCAATGCAGAATCTTAGATCATTTATTCAGATAAAGATAAAAACTTTTATTTTAATTCAAAATACCAAACCTTGAAGGTATGTTTTGTTTTAGTTTTTAAGCACTTTTTTGTGTCATTTGAACTATGTTTGCTAGTAAGGAAACCACATTAGAGAATGAAACAAATACACAGCTTTCTCGGTCATCATCTTCCCCGACAAGAGTTATGTCCTTTTAAGCTTCTGACACTTGGAAGCGGGGGTGAGGGGCGGGGGCTCTATGTCATGCCAGTTTGACTGGAGCTAAAACTGTAGGTATGCGAGAGGGAGAGATTGATCGCCCAAGACAATCCCTTTTGATAAGAAAAATGACAATCGACGTAAAGCTAGTACTGTAAAAGCACAAGGGACGCTACAATGATTAGGCTCGGTCACTCTAGTAAAAAATAGAGTGAATTCCCTTGTTCATGAGACACGGAGTGGTTGTTCGTGTGTTGAGCGCAGTGAACTTCACGTAGAAATTAGTAATTGAAAGAAGAAGTCCGTGAAATACGATCAAGGAAAGATGTGATATATAGGTTGATTTGATTTTTGAAGAAAAAAGGGAGAAAAAAGAAAGAGGAGAGAGAGAGAGATATGAATAAACTCTTGTCCTGAGCAGATGTGTTTGGTTTTTTGTCTAGTTGGTCAAGATGATTGAACTATAGAATCAGAATGTAAGAAATAGTTATCGGTTTTTGTCTTTTCTAGGACATACTTGTTGTTTGTGCAGTTGATAGAATGTAGGTTCAGTTATTGTTTTTTTGTCCTTTTTAGGACTGTGAGTGATTGTTGGAATATGGTGTAGAGCTATTTTTCGGCAGAGTTTATTCAGTTGGGTGTTTCCATTGTGAGGTTAGTATGTTTGAGAACATGTGTTTTCCCTATGGTGAAGTTATTTCGTCGGGAACTTTTGCATATTTTGGTATTTTTATTCTTGTGAATGTCTTGCATCGATTGCTTCATTTCCTTCCATCAGTCAGGATTCACACTCATCATTTTCTCATATTAAATGTGTTTAATGACTTGGCAAATGCCGTCTTATACTATTGATTTACATCAACGTTATTTCTGTTAGTGCTGTCGTTTGATTGTTTGATGAACTGTTCGGTTGTGTCCAGTGCCACAAATGTTATTGTGAAGAGTGAAGTATTGTACCTAGAGTGAATGCTATTACTCGGCGTCTAGTAAAGTAACGTAGTTGTTTTTCCATTGCGTAGGAGTAAAGTGTAGTATCACACGTCAGTATGGTGCCATATTAGGCACTCAGTCTGCTACAAACTACTTCAGTACTAGTAATAAAGGTCGACAGAGGCGTATGGTATGGAAACGGTTAGTTGTTTTTCTTTGTGGTCCTTGATGAAGGCAATTACCGAAATACTGAAGTGTTGTTTATTCTTAATTTATACGTGCTCGTCTTACTTTTAAGGGCAGAATGTAAGACGGGCCTGCGTGCCCAATTCTTTACCCTTGAAAAATAAAGATTATTCATTCATTCATTCATTCATTCTGTCACTCCCGTTTCTGCCCGCTTTCCTCACACATTTACACATCTTTTGTAAAATTGAAGCACGCATCTCTGACTACATTTATTACTGTTTCCGTTAGATCAGAGTTGGGAGTATGGCTTTTTTGCACTAACACCATATCCTTATGTGTCTCCAAGGCATGGCAAGATTACCGTTACCTTTACCTTTGTATGCTAGCGTGTCAGAAACAAAGGACCATTTCATTTCTACAAGAGATTTTTCAGACAGGAAGCCTTTCATCCAGAGCATAGAATAAGGTTTTCGCTGAAGACTGTATGGTTCATTGAGATGTAAAATATTTAGTTTTTAAATAAACATTTCATAAAGTTTATTTTTCTTTTTATTATTTAAATTTTTTTTTAAAATTAAATGTAGTTTTGGTATATCTGTCTGTCAAGATTAGATCCCTTTATATATATATATATATATATATATATACATACCGTTTCTTTCTTGCGAGGAGTGCAGTATCAAGTGCACATTAAAGTGTCCATGTTTTGTCGTCTAGTTCATTCATAATTCATTCATTTGCCGTACATTTCAAATGCTGTAAAGGAATCAAGGGAGACATGAACATAGAGACGGTACATTCCAGTAGCTCAAGTCAGAGTACTTGTACTTGTACAAACTCCCTGTAACTGCGAGGCTGTTGTTCCTTGCAGCCGATGCTGTAGAGATATTGAGGCACAGCATCGGCGTGGGAGCGGGTTATGGCGGCTACTTTTTCAGTCCCGGAGTACAGCTAAAAAGCAGGGGGGGGGGGGTGTGCAATGCATCTTTAGCAGACTCCACCACCACGGGGACTACGTTAGCCAGGCTAGGCCTGTTTCTGAGGGTACCACGGAGAGGTGGGACAGGGTCTTGGTCAGCTATGGGTCGCTGATTACCTTATCGGCCGTCTTCACCCCCCCCCCCCGAGGTCAGAGATGACCAAGGCGCTTTCCCTGCCCCCCCCCTCATGGCCGGCCCTAGGAATCCCCCCCCCCCCCCCCCCCCGGTAGCATACCCTGCCTCTCCACCTAATTCTCAAATCAGTATTTACTATTTTAAAACTAAAACTTGGCGGACTACCATGCTAACCCTATTTGACGTTTAGCGGCAATGGAAGGATGGATGGATTTTAAACCGATTATGTTAAGTAAAAAAAAAGACGCTGGCAATGGCTGGGACATGTGCTCCGAATGACTGACAACTCACTACCAAAAATAGCACAAAGATGGACACCACAGGGGAACAGAAGTAAGGGTAGACCAAAAGAGACATAGAGAACAACAACAGAAAGGATGTTGAGCAGTAGAGGGCTCACCTGGGCAAGAGCAGAAAAAAAAAAAGGCAAAGGACAGGCATTTGTGGAAAACCCTTGCGGAAGCCCCATGTGCCCTGGGCACTTAAGGTTCAGAGAGAGATAGAGAGAGAGAGAGAGATGTTAAGTAAGCTTTAATATGAATGAACTCTTGTCCTGAGCAGATGTGTTTGGTTTTTCAATAATACTTTTAAGTAAGATCAACAAATATTTATAAATTAATAAAACAAGCATCATGAGACAAAATATTAATTATTTATCAACATCATCATCAGTATCGTTGTCGTCATCATCGCCATAATCAGTATTGTTATCGTAATCATCATCATCATAAAGATGGTGTATAAAATTGCTAGTTGCTGCAAACACTGGCGAAAAAATATTTGAATGGTTGCTGCAACTCGTTGGAGTGAAATTTGCTTTCGCAGTTTTTTTTATTTTTCTCTACATATTCCGACTTCTTCTTCTTCTTCTACTCTTACGTTGGTAAGAGCGAGGGAGTCGAGGTTACAAGTGGAATATAAGACGTATACTTTTTTACGTTTACGTAAGCCCATGATGGATAAAACATCACCTTTACATAAGCGGTACGATGGGTAAAACTTTACCTTTACACAAGCGCTATGATGGATAAAACTTTACATAAGCGCTACGATGGATAAAACTAACGAGATTATTTTTTTAAATCACCATTCTAATTACTTTTTCTTTTCATCGTATAACTTCCTTCTATTTCTTGCAAGGTAGAAATTAGAGTGGTTATTAATTGTACGTATTGTATTTTTTTTATATTGTTGATTTTTTTTCAAAAAGATTAGTGGTTACTAATTGTAGGTACGGTATTTTTTTAGATTGCTGATTTTCTTCTCATAAAGATTATGTGGACAAATTGTAACTGTTGGCACACTTCTGACGTAAAGTACCGAAACCAGAGAATTTTATAGTTTTAGTTCAAAGAATCATTGCGTAATTTAGTTTTTCGTATTTCACAAAGTTTCTGCTTTTTTCATTTCTGTTGGGAGTAGCAATATTTTGACGTAAAAGGTCTGAGAATAGTGTTAGGACTGATGAAGTGTGTTCAGTTTTTGCTGTTGGTATTGAAAACGTTCAAATACTGGAAAGGAAAAAAAAATTGGCGTTGTAATGTCAGCCTTAAGTTCATCTTTTCCATTTAAAAAAAAATAACTTGTAATTTTTCCTGTCTTATATTCTATTGGACAGAAATATGGGAGTGTGTTTAAAAATTAGACTAATACGCCAGCCTAAAGTAACAAAGATGCAGATGTAAATAGCAAAGAAATGTGATACGTTCTCATTAATACAAAACTTCACAAAGTTAACAAAATTATAAAAGGTGTCACTCCTTTTTACATAGCTATTTAGCCAGTTGAAGAGCGCTGACATATATTGCATCAAACTTTGTATAATAATCTGGATATCTTCTTGAGTATTGTTAATTCATTTTATAAAACTATCGTTATAGGTCAGTAACTTGGAAATAAATTGTGTGATTCTGAACATGTTTTAGCAATTGAAAAATTTTGACATATTGAAAGAAATTCATCACAAACACAGAAAACATGCCAGAAAAGTGGAGTATGTAAGTAAATTGGCATTCAGCATGTGTCCGTTCTTCTCGAGAAAACCTGGTTTGTTATTGGCACATAAACCCGTGGGTCCTCGCACAAACAGCTAGACCCTGGCTGACTTGTAAAAGTCTACAGGTCGCGCGAGGTTCCTCTCTTAACACACAGCTGATTCAGTGGTCGTGATGGTGGTAGAGTGGTCGATGGCGGATTAATATACACAACGACAAAACATCCCCGTGTCACTGTCGTGGGTTATACTGTCTAGATACTAGCTCACAGCGCGTCCTTGTGTAGTTTTGCGCTTCCTGATACTCGTTACCGCATTCTGCGTTAGTTTTAGAGGGGTATCGTACCTGGGAGCACTTCATCATATTTTGTTTTTCCTTTAATTTTAAGAATCTCGCAGCATGACGTGGAAACTGCAGTCACTGATAACATGTCTTTGATGCGAAAGTGCCTTACTCGTGCGTTAGCTAAGATTTGTGAAATATCGCTGCAAAACGCTTCATAAAACGTTACCCCGTGTCAAGAGATAATTTGTTCACTGTAGGTTACTTAAAAATAAAAATGCTTTAGAAAAGATGACTCTAGCAACACTGACTTTGGATTGATAGTTTTGAGATGAAACATCTTTTTTCCCCTGATTCTCTGATAGCGTGAACCACAGCCGTAAGGGGGGGGGGGAGGAGAAATTGGAAAGCTTCATCTCTCGTCAATATATGCGACAATTAATAATTTTAGACATCATCATGATCACATCTTTGCGAATTTTGTAATTTACTGAGGAAAGTTGAACTCCAAGACTGTGAAATATTTTCACGCTGAAGCTATCATGTGAAATCGTGTCCTCAGATATTCAGTCAGTCAGTCAGTCATTTGTATGTCCCTTGCGGAACTTTGCCCCCCTAACAGCTCTCATGTAGGCCTCTCGGTTGTGAGCAAGATGCCCTGCTGCTGATGCGTCCATTAAGATGCCCTGCTGCTGATGCGTCCATTCACAGACCTCAGATATTAGGCACGTAATTAAAAAAGATTTTGCATGGGCTAATTTACTTGGGTCAAGTCGGAAACACCTTTCAAACATTTACAGCAGTTGCTTGTAACGTCTATCACCTTTATCACTTCTTTATCCCAAACTGTAAAACTATGTTACAGAGAAGAAAATTAAATATTTTTACATCTTTTCTAAGTTGGAAAATGCAGAGTAAATTATTAAATCACGAAATAAAATTTCCCTGAACTGAGTTACAGAGAACGTTCAGACATTTTCCATTTATTTTGTTTACAAGTTGTTCAGTCACAGAGAGCGGCAGTGTTTTGTGCATAGTTTACGCATTGCCCAAGAGAAACAGGTAGCTTAAGCTTAGCTAGGAGAGTTCATATGAAAGCGTTCTCTAACTTGTAGGCCCCGTCCAGTCTTCCCTCTGTAGCCTGCTTCAAGTGAATCTCTCTACAAAACCCCTTTCAATGACGTGATGTCAGCGCTGGCTGCAAAGAGTTTCATGGCTGATATTTAGTGAGGAACACAGCAGTCCCATATGTTACATAAGCTTGGGGGGGGGGGGCATGGGGATAAAAGACAGTGTCGAAGGTAACGCTCACCAACCCATACCTGACTACTTGCTTCGGAGCTGGGAAACCATAGCCGACCAAGAACCTGCCCCCACATCTCCCTGTGGCATGCCCAGTAACAAGCTCAGCCTGGTCAACGGGGGGGGGGGGGGGGGGGGGGGCAGGGATTGCTATAATCCCCATGGTGGTGGAGTCTGCTAAAGAAGTGTTGTACCTTTCCTGCTTTTTAGGTACATACATGGTCTGAAAAAAATGGCCAGTGCAACGTGTGCTTCAACATCTTCACTGCATCATCTACAAAGAGCATCTGCCTGCCCAGTTCCAAACAGGCAGGGCGAGAACAAGAAAGTTTTGTAGGTAATAGAACAACAATCCTGTATGCGACATAAGCTTTACATGCAATACAACAATAATCGTGTATGCGACATAAGCTTTACATGCAATACAACAATAATCTTATATGTGACATAAGCTTTATGTGCAATACAACAATAATATTATAGGTGATATCAGATTTACATGCAATACAACAATAATCTTATATGTGACATAAGCTTTACATGCAATACAACAATAATCTTATATGTGACATAAGTTTTACATGGAATACAACAATAACCCTCTACGTGACATACTCTTTGCAGGCAATATAACAACAATCATATTTGTGACATAAGCTCTACAGACAATACAACAATAACAATAGGCTTTGCACCGGGCGATGTAACAACTATTTCATATGTAGAGAATATTATGCTCAAGGGACACATTACACCGGCCGATAATGATCTGACTTTCATCCAGAAGGATTTCCCTTCCCACTCCTCAAGTTTAAAATGGCGTTTCTAAAAAATGGGTATCCGACAACACACTAGAACCAGTCTTCGAAGGCGGAGAATACCTTTTCCTCATGACAAGGCATTCCACGTTCGCTGCACACAAGACTATCTGTGGATGAAAGCATGATAGGATATCGCGCAAAAGTCAGGCCTGCAATAACAACAACAACAAAATTAACAAATGAACCCTTCCCCAAAGCCCACGGTAAGAGAAAATCAGGCCAAAGTCAGCTGCGTTGGATCGAAAGGTGCAGATATCACAGCCTGGATACAGATCATAACACAGGTCAACCAAAGATTGAGGACGCATTGTGCGCAAAGAAACGTTACATCAAACTTTTAATCAAACCATTTCAAATATTACTTATGTTATGTCATACGTCATATGACATTTCATATGAAATAATTAATATCATACTTCATATTTCGCAAGGAAAATACTCAGTATAAAGTGGAACGAATTAAAAAACAACGCAGAGATAAGACATATGAGCAAACAACAACCTATCTCATGGGTGATCAGAAAAAGAAGACAGACATATGTCGATCATGTGATGAGAAGAAACAATCAGAGAATCCCCAAACAAGCTGTCAAGTGGAAAACAACAGGCCGAAGAAAAAGAGGTCGACCACGTGAAACTCTAAAAGAGGGCATTATTAAGAGAGGCCAGTTTAGTGGGAATAACATCTCTTGATGAGACTGAAAAATTCGCCGAAGACAGGAAATCTTGGCGAACTACCATGCGGGCCCTATGTGACGTTTAGCGTCACTGGAAGGATGTAAGATATAAGTGTACCATGCTTCAGTGTCACAATACCATTTTATTTCTTTGTTTGCGTGTTCATTCTTTTTTTTCTGAATATGGCAAGTTTTGCCAAAGGACACAAGAAGCACCGATCAGTTTTCTTTCCTACTATACGTTACCCAGTATCAGAAATAAGTTTACGTCAAATGATTCACTTGCCTCGCTCATAATATTCAGAGATGGATTTTGACAGTTATTTCACGAAGCGTTAGGGACTTGGTTGGATTTACAACCGCAACGGTTTTGTTTCTAAATGAGTAATACAGATTTTATTGTGCTGTATTTTTGCCTATAAACTAGGGAGTAGCTTTTGTAACGAGTGCACAGATGCAGGCACGGGAGATAATAAAAAAGTCCAGAGCAGAGCTTATCACAATCCTATCACTTGATCCCTAATGTATCTGAAGTCCACGTCGAGCTAGACTATGATGTATCAAGGCTAGTATTGATTGGTTGGATGGTTAATGCTCTTTCTTGTAGGGGTAAATTGTGGGGTGTAGGGGTTGGGAGCAATTGCAGCTGACGGCAAGTGAGTTGATAAAGGTAGACAGAGGTATGTGGTTCAGTTTTACATAAAGATAGAAAGAGTGAGGAAAATGAGCAAGAACGAGAGTGGCAGAAAGTAAGATGTGTACGTATAAATGACAAACATACAACAATCCAATATTTCGACAAAAAGCCTTTTTCAAGGATCATAAAAAACACAAGAGATGAAAATACGAAAAAAATAGATGAAAAATAGACGCATCTTCCTTGTAGGAAAGGCACGCATAAAATGTGCCCAGATAGATGAAGGTAAGCACAAAGAAGAAGTAGGTGATTGAACGAGAAAGGAGATAAAGGGACTAAAAAAAAAAACCAGTAACAGGTGGTAAACAACATGGCATCATGTCTCAGATGTTCCCAGCTTGCTTCCATCAGATAATTATGGAATATCAAAAGCCTTCCAGATGGCGCAGATAATAAAAGTGATAAAACAGTATGGGAAGAGTTAGAAGGTTCTGAATGAATAGAGATCACTGGAAAGAACGAGACTGCTAGCTTAGAACGTGGGATGATAAACTGACCTGCGGTTGCCTTTTCTAACTAACAGAATGGGGCCGCTTGAAACAAAAAAGACTTGTAGGCAGATTTCATGCATTGGAAAAAGCACTGCATCAACACCGATTGATCAAACTATATTAATGTATATGGCTGTTTCCGAGAGACCTAACTCTTTATAAGCTCTAGTTTGTTAGCCTTCATAATCACGATATCTCTTTAGACACGCTTAAATTGTGATGATAATTACTGAACAAACCGTACCGTGCCCTAGTGTTGGAATACTGCGAGGGAACAGAATTTGATAATGCTGCTGAATTTATTTAAGTTCGTTACTTACGAGTAGGTTGCTTTCCCTAACTTATTTATATGGTGCTTCAAATTCTGAGTCTGGATATTTCTGGTAAAGAGAGGTCTTAAGCAGTTTCATGGCTTTGAAAACATACTTCTTGCATCTTACATCCTTCCCGTGCCGTTAAATGCCACATAGAGCTAGTATGGTAGTTCACCAAGTTTTACTGCGAGCTTTTCAACCTCATAATGGGATTTTATGCCTAAAAATTTGGCCTCTCTTAACAATGTCCTCTTTAGAGCTTCACGTGGTCGACCTCTTTTAGGCTTTCCTTGTTTGTTTTTTTTTTAAACTAAAGCTGACAAACAATTTTGTCTTATAGGAGTGAAGAGCCTGTCCGATGTGCGACATGCCTGCAGCAGAGTTGGTGAACCATAACTGACCAAAACCCAATATGACCTCTCCATTGGTAAATCAAGTAACAGTTTTAGCTAGGCTAAGTGGACAGATGTCGCCAAACTCCACATAGGCGGCTGAGTCTGCTAAAGAAATATCGCACACCCTCTGAGTTTTAGTTACATTCAAATGAAAAAGAAAATCGCCGCCCTAAATCACTCTCAGGCCTGCATGATGTTGTGCGTCAGCACTTTAATCGCACAGACTGGAAAGAGCATCTGCTTTCCCACTTCCAGGGAAGTACATCAAGAATAAGATACTTTTACTGTATGTGATGCTGTATATACTTACTTTTACTGTATGTGGTGCTGTATATACCTACGTTTACTGTGTGTGGTGCTGTTAACATTTACGTTTACTGTATGGGGTGCTGTATATGCTTACTTTTACTGTTTGTGGTGCTGTATATACTGACTTTTACTGTATGTGGTGCTGTATATACTGACTTTTACTGTATGTGGTGCTGTATATACTGACTTTTACTTTATGGGGTGCTGTATATGCTTACTTTTACTGTATGGGGTGCTGTATATACTGACTTTTACTGTATGTGGTGCTGTATATACTGACTTTTACTGTATGTGGTGCTGTTTACATTTACTTTCACTGTATATGGTGCTGTTTACATTTACTTTCACTGTATATGGTGCTGTATATACTTACTTTTACTGCATGTGGTGCTGTATATACTTACTTTTTTCTGTATGTGGTGCTGTTTACATTTACTTTTACTGTATGTGGTGCTGTATATACTTACACCATTCAGTGATGGTGCTACGACTCTTTTGAAACCGGTACAACTGTACTTGTTTTTCCACCTCATGCAGAACTTTCTGAAATACCGGTTTTCTCAATACAATGTTCGGTACTTTATGCATTTCTTTAAAATGTTAAATAACACTTTAGAGACATCAGCGGAAAGTAAATGTTAGCGTGCATTTTTTTTCCCTTGTTTTATTTGTGGCGAGATTTAATCTTTTCAAAACGCTCTCATGTTCAACCAGAGTCAAAGCTGGCTGATTCTCCTGCATGAAAATAAACCTACTGGCCAGGTTATCCTCCAGCATATTTCGCTGGTTGCTTTTTCCTATTTTGTTTGTTTGTTTGTTTGTTTGTTTGTTTGTTTGTTTGTTTGTTTGTTTGTGTGTGTGGATAAATTGATAAAACGGTAACCGACCGTTTAGAGAAGACCGTCTTGGAAGGGTACATAACAGGAAAAAGAAAGAGACGAAGACCAAAGGCGAAGGTGAGAGGAAGATCTTGTCGATGATCTGCGAACTGACGCATCAGGGACATCTTGCTTACAACCGAGAGGCCTACAGTTAGGGAGGCAAATTTGCGCAAGGGGCATGCAAATGACTCACTGAATGACTGACTGACTGACTGGTAACCGACCGCCTCGGAAAGGTTGTTTTTTTTTTAAATTGTGTAATCAGTTATTTATCTGTAATTGTCGATTAATTCGATCACGTATACGTAAAAGGGGTGTGTGAGTGAGTGAGTGAGTGAGTGAGTGAGTGAGTGAGTGAGTGAGTGAGTGAGTGAGTGAGTGAGTGAGTGAGTGAGTGAGTGAGTGATTAAACCATTTACAGCGTTCATCGACTTAACGGTCGCATCTGGAATTAATGGTTACGGGCGTAAGTCGATTTGTCCCTAGGTCGGTTGCTACAGAAAGAAAATCAGTCCCTAAGTACATGTCACTACTATAACACGTTAGAAGATGAATACAAAGTGTGTCCGGTAAGTAATGAGACTAATTCCATAAAATTCGATTTGTTCAAGATATACTTACACATACTCAAAATTCCTCGAAATAACATCTTTGATGATCAATACACCGTTGCCAGCAGGTCTGTCACGTGTCGTAGCTCGCCTGGAAGTCTTGATCAGGGATCTCCTTCAAAGCACTCGTCACAGCAGCGTGCATGTCATTAACAGTCCCGAAATTGTGGCCTTTCAATCTTGATTTCAGCCGGGGAAACGAAAAGAAGTCAGCCTGTAACAAGTCCGGGCTGTTGGGAGATTGGCACAGCGTTGCCACGGTTTGTTTCGCCAGAAACTCTCTCACTAGCAGCGAAACATGACTCGGCGCATTGTCGTGGTGAAGAACCCAGGTGTTGGCGATTTCCGGGCGGACGCGCGCGATTCTGTTTTCATTCGTTTAAGCACTTCCACGTAAAATTCCGCGTTGACCATTTGTCCGGGTGGTGCGAACTCCTTATGGACAACACCTTTAGAGTAAAAAAAAAGACCGATGAGCATGATTTTATCTTCGATTTGCACATTTGAGCCTTCTTCAGTCGAGAAAATTCGGCAGTGTGCCACTAAGAGCTCTGTCTTTTCGTCTCCAGATCATCTTGTGCCATCGAAACACTTGTGCTTTCGATAATGCATCCTTCCCATAGGCTTTCTGTATCATAGCAAGCGTCTCAGTCGCGGATTTTTCAAGTTTAGCACAAAACTTTATCGCTGCTTGACACACTGCTCGCAATTTTGACCCTTACGCGACGCATAAACAGCTGTTCACATCGCAAGCAATCCGCACTCTGTAAAAGCTCAGAGTCAAATGCCGAGATATCGACCCTTTACCTAACATCCCCTACTAACCTTCAGACCCTGAGAATCCTCCCTGGCCCTACTGATTGGCTGAATAAAATAAGTCTCATTATTTATGGGACACACCTTGTACACACGTTTACAATCATTTTAAAAATATTAACAGAATGCAAATTAGCAAAGTAACTGTGTGGAAAATGACCATAAAATATGATTCGCAAAACATGAAATAGACCATGAGATTCGCAAAAATGAAATAGAGAATGATAATGCCATAACATTGTAGTGACAGACAAAAAAATGGACATACACATACTGTATACATACCCACAGGCATTTAGGGGCCATGATGCTATATATACAGCTAACCTTCATAATATATATATATGTATATTATATATACTTTATATGTATATTATATATACTTTACAAGCTAAAAGGTTACGAGATAGTAAGACAATGGGAAAATAGGGAGCTAACGAATAAGAACCTCGGCCGCACGAGCGGCCGCAATTTGATCGGCCTGCGCGCGGCTGTGTTATATATCTATATAAACAGGCCGCAAAATTCTGGTGGCCGTAACTCTCACCCTAAGACAAGGCACGTCAGGCTTTCTCCTTGCAGTATCACTGCTTCTAGATTGAACCGTTACATTGTGTGTGTTTTTTTTTAAATAATTCTGTTCATTGCCTGGTTCTTTTACTTTCTCAGAGCGCGCAGCGAAACCCCTCACATACGGTCTGGAAACGTCAGGCGAGCTTTGTATCAGCTGTAGCGCTTCATTGGCCTCAGTTGCGTGCCCTTCGGGGATTATCAAGGAAGCAACTGTGAGGGGTGAGTGTCCAATATTTTCAAGGGGAGGTGTGTATGTGTGTGTGTGTGGAAAGAAGGGGAGGGGGTTCTTCTCTGCTTGATCACGGTCAGAGTCAGAAGTGAAGCATGACAAACACGTGATAATGCATGTAAAACATAATTCTGGTGTGTTTTAATGAGAAACATTGACACCACCTGTAGCTGCGCCATGTCTGTTTTGCAATGATGAGCAGCTTGTGAACAAAACTTCTGCTGGATTATTCCTGATGGGCTTTATTTCTTTTCTTTTCTTTTTTCCCCCCTCTTTCTTCTAACTTTTACCCAATTGGGTAGTGGATGAATGAGTTTTGAGGAAGGGTGGATCGATTCACACTTCAGTCTTTATCTAGCCCAAAGATCTTCTACCAATTATCTTTAGAAACGGCCTGGAGTTTCTAAGTCCATGGAGATCTACAGCTAACATCCTGCTCCAAGCTGTAGCAAAATCGGGTTCATTTTTGCTGGAAACTAACTCTCTCACCACCGAAAACACACCCCGGAACTATACAAAAGAAATTTATAATAAACTTAGCCGCCATGAAAAGAGTCTATGCTTAGTATACACTGTAACTGGACGTTATGATGTTAAAGAAAGAAACGCCACTTGTTAGAAGCAGTCCATATCTGATAATTTTGGTGCCTACAAAGCTTGTAAATAGCTCATAATAGGATCAAGATGAGAATTCCTATCACCCCCCCCCCCGTCCCCCCCTCTCTCTCTCTCTCTCTCTCTCTCTCTCTCTCTCTCTCTTTTCTTGGTCAACATTTGGAGCCAGTGATCACTGAGCTGTGGTTAAATAATCAGGAGATATCTAGTCCGCGTTGTTCAAAGTGCTTCAAAAGACAACAACAACAACAGCAACAACAAAAGATGAAAGCCCTCCAGGAGGCGGCGATGAAATCCTTTGTCCCAGCTCATATCAAATATCAAAGTGGAAGCCGATCTGAAACAAGAGAAACTGATAGTGTGTCGCTAAAAGCTGAGCTTTAAACGGGATATTTGACTAAAGTAGAAACGCCTCTCTCTCTCTCTCTCTCTCCCTCCCTCCCTCCCTCTCTCTCTCTCGCTCTCTCTCTCTCTCTTCCATGTGCAACATCTTGGGTAATGATACTTTGATAACTTGAATAATAATTATCAGCTGCTGGCTGTTGATTATGATATATTTTTAGCTTCTGAACACCCTACAAAGGTGAATCCGAGAAGTCTCCTTGTGCACGCAGGTGTGAAGTCATAATTTAGTTAATTTACATTCATCGGTTAAAAAAAAAAATTAGCATTGCCTACCTGGGGACGGGCGAACGATGAGATATCCTACCTTGGTCTTTCATCGTTGGCGTGAGCATTCGAGAACACTAACTGGCAACCCTTATTATTAGTTTGTTTTTTTTTTCCTTATGTGAGTTGTCGGGGCAAACACGCTAGATAGTTTTTTGTCAAGACATTATTCTCAGCATTTGGGACTCAGTGTGTACCCCATCCGCATGTTTGGAAGGGTGAAAAGAGAAGTTCTGAAAGCGTTTGTTTGTTGCCCCCCTCCCCCCCCCCCCCCATAAAGATTTCCATATATTTTCTGCTGTGGAGGCCGCTTATGAAAGTGTGTATGTGCATGTATTTCTGGAACAACAGTGAAGAAAATGAAAAGTGTGAGGATTAATATAATTTTTTTGGACCCAGAGGGATGAATATAAATTTTAATCTTCGTTAAAATTTGTGCTTCCATTTTTTTAAAATCCTCATTTGTTCCTCCGACACCATTAGCATAAAGTATTAAATTTATTTTTACCTTTAAAAAACAAAAATAAAAACAAATCACTATGTTGTCATGGTGAATTTTACGCGGATCACGTGTTTATCACGTGTCCCGGATGTAGAATTATGTTCAGATGACTTCCTACACCAGCTATGTTTTTTTTCTTTCTTTTATTGATGTATCTGTGTCACATTTGTTGCCTCATTTAAAAGTCCGAACAAGCAACAGCTCGAAACCGGTGGTGTAGATCAGAGGTTGCCTGTTTTACATCTAAGGGCCACTTTTTCAGTGGTGTACATCAGAGGTTGCCTGTTTTACATCTAAGGGCCACTTTTCCAGTGGTGTACTCCAGAGGTTGCCTGTTTTACATCTAAGGGCCACTTTTCCAGCTACATATAAGTTGCAAACCATGTGCAGGAAATCCTCTACTGTGGAGAGCTGAACAACGACATAACTCCCTAGATCATCAGAGGAAGTACGCCAGGCCTCCCTCTTTTTCTTCAAGTGTTTCGCCCTTGTTAAACTCATGACTCCCAAGGAGATGTGAGTTATTTTCTTCATCTTTTTCTGTTTTTTTTTTTAAATTTTATTTTTGGGGTCCCGTCCCAGAATTGAACCACGGTCTTCCAGGTGACACTGCACCTTGGACTGTATCTTAGCCATTCTGCCACGGGGGAACAACTAAAATTATTTAAGTTCCCGACACTTATTTAGCTTGCTCCACAAACAGCATGAGGCCTCTTCTGCTGTTTCTGAAAGGCTTTCCAATGCTCGTGCTCTTGCGTGTGCATTTATGCCCATTTGTTTACATAGGTCCTATGCAGATGCTGCTACGAATCCGCTCCCACTTCTACAGCTATCACTTTTACCTTGACTCCTGCTCCCCCCCCCCCCCCCCCGCTTCCCTGCCTTAGTTGCTTGAGCAGATCATTGTAGAGGGTGTTCCATGAGTAGCTGTGCACTAACCCAGTGTCGATTCCGGTATCGAAGAACTTAATATTGAAGAAGGCTGGCTAGTAAAGAGGATTAAACAAAGAAAACTTAAATATTTTGGACACATTAAACGTCATGATAATTTAGAGAAGACCGTCTTGGGAGGATACATAATAGGAAAAAGAAAGAGAGGGCGACCCAGGCGAAGATTGTTACAAGGCATCATTGATAATCTGCAAATGGATGCATCAGCAGCAGGGCATCTTGCTTACAACCGAGAGGCCTACAGGAGTGCTGTTATGGAGGCAAATGACTGACTGACTAACGACTGAAGTCTAATAATGAAAAGCAAATCAATTTTGGAGAAAAGCTCGTTGGTTTTTATACTCATTTTTTCTACTTTGTTGATGTTTTAAAAGACCAAGCTCTTATGTGGAAACTTACTTCGGAACTCACAAGATGTTGCTGCATTAAAATCTCACAGCGTGGGGCAGGATGCATCTACTGGTTTGATCCAAAATGCTGGCGTGTTTTAAATCACTAGATGGTTTCAAGGAAACTTATCCCCTGAGAAGTGACGCGGTTAATACTCGTACATTTTATCACTCGTGGCGAAGGCTTGTGTCTTCATTCAAGCCAAAGAGGCCCAGGTTAACCCAGTTGCAAGAATAGATATCCGATTCTTGAAACTAGGCGAGGAGAAGTAACCAGGGATAACCGCTGACCACATCGCACTCTACTATGGCAAGTATCATGGGAATTATACGCCATCAACACAATACCCTCTAGTACTCCAACATATGAGGGGAATTATAAGCTATTAACACAGTACCCTCTAGTATACCAGCATATTGTGGGAAATATACGCCATCAACACAATACCCTCTAGTACTCCAACATTTGAGGGGAATTATAAGCCATTAACACAGTACCCTCTAGTATACCAGCATATTGTGAGAAATATACACCACCAACATATTATCTTGTAGTATTCCAACATATTGTAGGAAATATAAGCCATCGACACAATGTCCTCTAGTATACTAGCATATCGTGGGAATTAAAGCCATAAGCACAGTATCCTCTAGTATTCCAACATATGATGGGAAATATAAGCCACTAACACAGTATCCTCTAGTATTCCAACATATTGTAGGAAATATAAACCACCAACCCAATGCCCTCCAGTATTCCAACATATGAGGGGAAATATAAGCCACCAACTCAATGCCCTCCAGTATTCCAACATATGATGGGAAATATAAGCCACCAACCCAATGACCTCCAGTATTCCAACATATGATGGGAAATATAAGCCACCAACCCAATGCCCTCCAGTATTCCAACATATGATGGGAAATATAAGCCACCAACCCAATGACCTCCAGTATTCCAACATATGATGGGAAATATAAGCCACCAACCCAATGCCCTCCAGTATTCCAACATATGAGGGGAAATATAAGCCACAAACACATTACGATTTAATATTCCAATATGATGGTGGGAAATATAAGCCACCAACATTTAATATACCAGCATATCGTGGGACATATAAGCCATCAACACAATGACCACTAATATTCCAACATATGAGGAGAAATATAAGCCATCAACACAATAACCTCTAGTATTCCATCATATAAGCCACTTACATAATACCCTCAAGTATGCCAGCATATAAGCCACTTACATAATACCTTCAAGTATGCCAGCATATAAGCTACTTACAAAATACCCTCAAGTATGCCAGCATATAAGCCACTTACATAATACCCTCAAGTATGCCAGCATATAAGCCACTTACAAAATACTCTCAAGTATGCCATCATATAAGCCACTTACATAATACCATCAAGTATGCCATCATATAAGCCACTTACATAATACCTTCAAGTATGCCAGCATATAAGCTACTTACGCAATATCCTCTAGTACACCAGCATATCGTGGGACATATAAGCCACTTACATAATACCCTCAAGTATGCCATCATATAAGCCACTTACATAATACCCTCAAGTATGTCAGCATATAAGCCACTTACATAATACCTTCAAGTATGCCAGCATATAAGCTACTTACGCAATATCCTCTAGTACACCAGCATATCGTGGGACATATAAGCCACTTACATAATACCTTCAAGTATGCCAGCATATAAGCTACTTACGCAATATCCTCTAGTACACCAGCATATCGTGGGACATATAAGCCACTTACATAATACCCTCAAGTATGCCAGCATATAAGCCACTTACAAAATACCCTCAAGTATGCCATCATATAAGCCACTTACATAATACCCTCAAGCATGCCAGCATATAAGCCACTTACATAATACCTTCAAGTATGCCAGCATATAAGCTACTTACGCAATATCCTTTAGTACACCAGCATATCGTGGGACATATAAGCCACTTACATAATACCTTCAAGTATGCCAGCATATAAGCCACTTACATAATACCTTCAAGTATGCCATCATATAAGCCACTTACGCAATATCCTCTAGTACACCAGTATATCGTGGGACATATAAGCCACTTACATAATACCCTCAAGTATGCCAGCATACCATGGGAAATATAATTCACTAGCACTATACCCTCTTTAATGGCATCTTCACCTCTGTTTCTTTATACTTCTTTTTTTTTCAAGAAAGTCTTCATTCAATGTCAGATAATGGAAAGAAATGAAGGCGAAAAATGTGAGAATTTTGCATATTTATTAACTAACTTTCGACCACAAAATTTACAACTCGACATAAATAAACCCATGATAGAACTCTATACGCAACATCTGAACCTCATTTTAAAAAGAAAAAAAAATCAGCACAAAACCCATTTTATAAAGAACCTTTTTTTCCATAACATTCCTGGAGCATTGATGGGATAGATCAATAAACTGGAGCAGTTTTTTCCAACTTTATAAAATACTGAAATCTAAATGTGAACAACAAAAAAAAAAAAAAGTTAATAAAACTCAGGCGGTCTTGTCCGCTTATATTAAATGACACAAACCGGTCCCTGATTGGCTTCTTTTCGAAAACGTTGTACCCCTTCTATTCTAATAATAGTACGAACGATATGCGTACAATAAAGTTCTTTACGATCTTATGCATCCGTGCTGTTGCTGTTAAAAAAAAAAAGGCAAAGAAGGTAAAATCTCCCGTTTCTGTGCCATCAAGACATTTAAGGATACGGTGTTAGGTCCGTATTTCCATGACCTTCGGCACATGAAAATGTGATGCTGTCAGTATCACACCTGGACGTATTTACCTCCCAAAGATTTCTCTGGTATCCCATTTTCAGAGGCAGGGCGAAACTCTGGGTCCTTTTTTGTGTAAAAAAAAAAAAAAGGTAACGGTAAAGGTAAATCCTGTCATGCCTTAGACGCGCATAGGGGATATGGTGTTAGTGGCCATATTTTCATTGACCTGTCAGCACACTAGAGGGTGATATTTTGTGTGTGTGTGTGTGATGTAAAAAAAAAAAGGTAAAGGTAATCCCCTCGTGCCTTAGTGGCACATAGGGCTATGGTGTTAATAAGTAAAAGTAAAGATAGTCCCATAGCAAATGCCGTAGGGGGTGAAGAGTTAGAGACCTCATTATGCTGGGTCATCAGAGTATGAGGTAGGGTGACCAGTTCCTTTCCTCGCTGCCTTTACTTCCCAGATTTTCTCTGGTACCCATTTTACGAGGCTGGGTCGACCTCGGGGCCGTATTGGTCGGAAAAAAAATCCCGCTCAGCTGGGGATTCGAACCCTCGACCATTTGGTTGCTAGACGAGTGCTCTAACCACTACGCTAGCCGGCCATGGTGTTAATGCCCAAAAGATATTCCCACTGCTGAGACTTGAACCGGGTGAAGCCACCACTTAACCACTCAGCCAGTTGCTGGTAAGCAGATTTTTTTTTTTTTAATGTGACAGATTTTCTGTAGAAATAATCACTTATATTTTTTTAATATTTTTTTTTTCGTTTTGGTCAGGTTGTTAACGGTGACCTCGACTGAAGATGAAGCTAAAAAAAAATGGAAACCATATTTTTCCTTTCTCCTCCTGTTAATTTTAGGATGAGGTACAGCCTGTAATAATAATAATAATAATAATAATAATAGCAACAATTTTAAAGTTTTCTCTTAGTTCATTTGGTGTCTTTGGATGGAGAACAACTGAAGTTTCCTCTTTTTAATTTCCCAGGACCCTTCTTTCTTCTGCTCGGTTAATATTTGCGCAGGAATCTCTAATCTAGTTCCCTTGACTGAGAAAATAGTTCCCTTCGCATAACACAAATCATTTGAACGCTTAAAAAAATATTTACATAAAAAAAATTCGGAAAATAACTGTGCACTAATCCACTATCGATTCCGGTATCATAGTGATATCTTAATGACTGCAACAGATCTGTGGCTAGATACCGCAGATAGATATTAAGATATCACTACGATACCGGAATCGATATTGGGCTAGTGCAGTCACTTATGGATCACCCTATATATATATATATATATATATATATATATATATATATATATATATATATATACATATATATACATATATATAACAAATAAAACAACTTGTTATGTGGTTTTCGTCACAAGTTCATGGTAAAAATAGTCATTTCGCCCCATTTCTCCATAAAACATGTTAGTATTGATGCTTTATTTTTAAAAATGTTCGTGTGTCGCGGATCTATTTTGTATGTGATGAAAAAGTTAATCTCTCTGTCTTACTAGAGCTCTCCATAGAAACAGAAGATTCATATCAGCAAGATAAGATCTGGCATGCTTTAGTTTCATTAAGCTGCGGCTGATATTTTGAAACTTATTCAAGCCAGTAACTTACTCAACCCAGTAACATATTCAAGCCAGTAACGTATTCAAGCCAGTAACTTATTCAAGCCAGTAACTTACTCAAGCCAGTAACTTACTCAACCCAGTAACTTATTCAAGCCAGTAACTTACTCAACCCAGTAACATATTCAAGCCGGTAACGTATTCAAGCCAGTAACTTATTCAAGCCGGTAACTTATTCAAGCCAGTAACTTATTCAAGCCGGTAACTTACTCAACCCAGTAACTTATTCAAGCCGGTAACTTATTCAAGCCAGTAAAAGACGACTATAACCTCCTGTCAGTTTCATAATAATCATCATCATCATCATCGTGTGCCATCTTCGGGACGATGGTTCGCGGTAATGAATCTACTGTGCCCTCTCATTCTCGTATGTTATCTTTCCATCTGCAGCTCCGCCTACTTGTTGCTTTTCTCCCCCTTCCATTTTTACTTATAATATAATAATTAGTGTATAAGTATATAGCTATACACGAAGCAGCCACTTCTAATACGGTCTTCAGTAATATTGTTTCTAGCCAATTTACTAATCTTCTGACATTGTAAAGCAGAAAAAGATCATTTGCGACTGAACGATCTTACATCTTGCACGTGCCGTTAAACGTCACATATGGCTCCCAAGGTAGTTTGCCAGGTTTTCCTGTTTCTGCGAGCTTTTCAAGTTCATCAAGGGATGTTATTCCCACTAAACTGGCCTCTCTTAACAATATCTTGTTTAAAGTTTCACGTGGTCGACCTCTTTTTCTTCGGCCTGTTGTGCTCCACTTGATAGCTTGCTTTGGGATTCTCTGATTGTTTCTTCTCATCACGTGATCAATATATGTCCATCTTCTTTTTCTGATCACTCCTGAGACAGGTTGTTGTCTGCTCACCTGCCTTGTCTCTGCGTTGTTCTTGAATTCGTCCCACTTTATACCGTGTATTTCTCTTAGGCATTTGTTTTCAAAATAGTCTAATTTCTTGTCTCTTTCTTTAGTTGGTTTCCAGCTTTCGTATGCATAAGTGAGGGTGGATATTACATTCGAATTGTATAATCTTAAACTTGTTTTTTGTGTGTGTGTGTGGGTATGCCTATAACATTTGAGTGCCATATGTTCTCAAGATTCTTGAAGGTCAATGCTGCTTTTGCAGTTCGAACTCTAACTTCCTCTCTGGTGTCATCATCCTGGTCTATGTAGCTGCCCAAAGAAAATTCTATACTATTGTATAAAAAATAAAAAGAATCAAAAGATTTGAAATTTAACAAAACAAAATAAAACAAAAAAAAAGAACCTGTCAAATAAAAAAAAGTCTTCAAGAATTGTAGTTTAAGAAAGAAAAGGGTACACTGAGTACCCCCCCCCCCCCCCTTTCCCATTTGTGTCAGGCGGTTTTTTCTTGCATTAAAAATTGAAGGAAAATGGTTTCCCTTTTATTTATTGATTGATTTTTTCGTTTAGTTGGGAATGCAGTGTTCAGAAAGCTAACAGGAATTTACGCTAATTAGAAAATTACAATTTTCCAGAACTAAATTTCTAATTAAAAATAAATAAATAAATAAAACGAGTTGTCATTTACTAGAGACCGATTTACCTATCTATATTTTGCCACGTAGATTTCGTATATTACTCTTGGACTCAAGTAAAGCCTTTTCCATCGCGGCTGAGATTTTGCATCTACGCCCGTCTTTGAGTTCGTCGTCCTCTTCTTCATCCACAACATTACAGAACCCACTGCTGGTCCCCCACCTGCTGTAGGCTGCCCCGGGGGTTTTACCCCTTTCTGAGTCGCTGGGCGCGGCCGACGATCTTATGCTGGATCTTGCCTTAGACAAGCCTGAACTGATGGATTCACGATCGTCTACGCCCTCTGCCGACGCTTCGTTGACGCTGTCGGCTCCGAAGATGCGACTCCCTGTAACAGAGTGTGGAGGCAGCGGCGGCTCGGGACCAGGCGCGCTGCAGCTGTCTCTGCCTGGCCTGGTGTATTTCGAGTTCCGAACATCGGTGAGGCTGGCAGCGTTTTCGCGGTCCATGCTCTGCGCTTCCCCCTCGCCTACAGCATCATCGGTGTCGGTGTCGCTGCTTCTTGCACGGAAACGCCGCCCCTGCTTACTCTCCTCTCTTCCTCTCTTCCCGCTAGACCGGATATCCGGATCCCTAGCCTGGTCGGAAGGATTATCTTCAAAATTAAATCGGACACTTCCTCCGTACCTGGGAATCTTAAGTTCTCTACAACAAGGCCTTTCCCAGTCCGGGTCCCTGTACTGATTTAATGAGCTCCGCTGTGCCTCCTGTATCTTATTTATTCTTGAACTCCAGCACTTCGCCTCTCTTCTGTAGTCTTGGCAGAATGAATTCCTTTGGACCCTGTTGTGCTCAACAACTCTTTCATAGGCGTCGATTAAGAGAGCGACAAGGGAGGCCACAATGGCGGATATGATAACGCCGTACCTGTTTCAGAAAAAGACAATTAATTGACTCAGGTGCGTTATCTTACAGGCAGATTTGATTGGTCTGAAGTATAAAGGACTAAAACATCACAGTCGATAGATTGAATGTCATAAATGACATCTTAAAGACTCTGCGGACACGCTTTTGTTTTCTCTTGTTTTCCGCTTGGCAAAAGTGGGGGAGGGGAGGGGAGGGGATTAATCCTATTCGTGTTTTAAAGAAAGGAGCCGGGGGAGAACTTGTAAAGGAAACATAAATACTCGTTCAGAATGAAACAGGGGCAGTGGGTTAACAACACGGCTAAGGTGGGTGGGACCGGTGGGCTGTGGAAGATAAAAGGGATGGCGACTGCAGTAAAAATTGGTTCAAATAATAACTGTAGATAGAGGTGTGTGGTGCGGTTTTACAAGGCGGTAGAAGGAGTGAGTAAGTGAGGGGAAAAAACGAATAGAAAGTAAGATGAGAATGTATAAATGAATAACATACAACATCCAATATTTCGGCGTGAGCCTTTTTTCGAGGATTACATACACAAACAAGACACAACATATAACTAAACGAAAAACTTATCATGGTGGCATCCTCCAGAAAGTAGGAAACACAATAATGCGTGTCCTATAGACGAGGCATGGAGACCATGTGGGGGTGGGGTGGGGGGTGGGGCCACAAAGTAAGGCAGATGAAGCCAATCGGAAAGAAGAGGCAAAGAAAAACATGTTGGGGGGGGAGAGAGTGGGGAAGGGTAATAGACACCTGTAACCCGCCAAAAAAAGAGGTGACAAGGGGGGGGGGGGAGGAAGGGTTATGGAAAGGGGCAGGGAAGCAGGGAGATAATATGAAACTGATGAATAGGACAAGACCCGGAGGGGCAAACACACCTATAAGCCGCCAGAGAAGAAGAGAAGGTTACGGTAAGGAGGGGGAGGGAAGCTAGGAGAAAGAAACAAGAAGAGAGTTGTCCTTATTTTCAATAGTACAACGGTGTTTTTGTTTTTGTTTTTTTCCTTTTCTTCACACATTTTGTCAATTTCTTGTCACACTTTCAGGGTAAAAGTATCTGGAGCTCTCTCTCTCTCTCTCTCTCTCTCTCTCTCTCTCTCTCTCTCTCTCTCTCTCTCTCACTTGCTGTCGTAAACCGTTAAGAATCATTAATAATTTCAGCGCAAAACGTCTGCAAGCTCTCGGCCTTCATTGTCCCCCTCTCCTCCCACTGCAATCTTGTATCTAACTCCAGTTGCTAAATCACTGTCGAATTATAAACTGTATCCAGCTTCTGTATATAATCAATGTCTAAATATAAAATAACCCTGCCATCTATATGTAATTATTGTCTCACTGTAAATAAATGCACAGCTATAAACGAGGCACCTGATTATCGAAGTGTTTGGTGCACTAATTGTTTTTTTTCTATGAGTTGGGCGCTTCAAGTCTGGTCAGAGGTGCGCCAGAAATGGGTTAACTTGGGTCTTCTTGAAGCTGCGGAAGTAAAAAAAGGATCAGGCGGCGGTATGCTGACCATATCACCCTCTCTAGTGACCCTTTTAAAGGTCAGGGATCATATATACCTCAGGTGTTTCTATGACGTGATCGGACAACGACTCAATGCTGCCATGCTGGCGTTAGAGTTGGCGAATCGTAGCTGTTTACGACCCTACCCCATCCATCCGTTGGTGTCCCCCCAGTACCCGACTTGGGTTGGTTAACGGGGCAGGGATCCCATAGTCTCCCACCCCCCCCCCCCCCCAATGGCGGTGTAGTCTGCTGAACAAGTAATTGATACCCCTGCTTTATATCTCTACTCAGGAACTGAAAAAAAAAAAGCTACCATAGTCCTCTCCCAACACATCCTTATCAGTGAATGTTAGAAAACGAGTCCTAAAATGCTATATTGAACCTATCTTGTTATATGGAAGTGAATCATGGACAATAGGCAGGTCTGCACAAAAATCATTGGAAGCAGCAGAAATGTGGTTTATTAGAAGAATGTTGCGAATCCCCTGGACAGCAAAAATAACTAATGAAGAATGTATGAGAAGAGCTGGAGAGACAAAAAACCTTGTCAAAAAGATAAGAGAGAGAGACAATGTACTTTCATAGGACAGGCAATGAGAAGAGGGGGCATTGAAAATATTATAACAACAGGAAAAACAGAAGGAAGAAGATCAAGAGGAAGACTAAGAGAAATGATACTGGACAGTCTGACGGGATGGTGTGAGAGGAGATCACCAACTGAGCTGATGGTCTGCATGAAGGATCGGGTACTCTGGAGAAGCATAATAGTCAACGCCAGTCGGCACGGCACATGATGATGATGATGAGTCCTCTCCCAGTCCAACGCGATGTTGTGCCTCAACTTCTTCACCACATCGGTTACACAGGACATCACGTCACAGTTCCAGAAGAAGAAGAAGAAGAAGGTATAAATTTTACCTTATAACGTCTCGACTCACCGTAAATTATACCCCGCCTCTGCTAGCCAGGACATGGACGGCTCAAACAAGGGCCTCATCCTCAAGCCGCGCTGGAGAATGTTTCGGTGGCCCCTGAAGGCGCTCCAAGCTAGCACGCCCGCGTCCACGGCGAAGAGGCGGAAAACAACGCCCAGGATCATGGCCAGAACCTGCAGTGTGACATTTTAGATTCTAAGAAACTTGTGCTTACTCGGTCTATTGACAGGGTGTAGACGAAATCATTCAGTCAAGATTGCGATGTGACAAGGGGTTGTTGGATGTGATTGTTAAGGAAAGTCAAACAGGAAATGTGGAGAATTTGGGGAAGAGATATGAAAGAATACGATCTGCAGAAAGTCTAATGTGAGTGATCAACGTATCAAAAGAAAGAAAGAAAGAAAGAAAGAAGAAGAGGGCAAGATAGTCAGACAGACAGACATGTAAACAGATAGATAGATAGATAGATAGATAGATAGATAGATAGATAGATAGATAGATAGATAGATAGATAGATAGATAGATAGATAGATAGATAGATAGACCAGCAGCTCAATAATGTCTCAGTCTAACCAGCTCGGCTCCTTCCTTCATATGAAATTACCAAGAAAGCATTGAATTCATCTCAGAAATCAAACGGAGTAGAAACTACTAATATAACTGATATGCTGCAAGCATTACTGATGTTGACATTTCCTTTAAAGCTACGACTGGTTAACTCTTCCTATAGCCTGAGTCACAAAATCCTGATTAACGATGCAGAGCCCACTAGGGAAAATCTTGGCCCGTGGGCAACATCTGGCCCATGGCAGAAATTTTTGTGGCCCGTAGTTAGTCTGGGTAGATTTTTTATTTTTTTTAAGTATAATTTTGCTGGAAGCCTTAACAATATTGATTTTTATATGGTAGAATTACAATAGCCTGGCCTGATAATATAATGCATTAAATTTAATAACGTGCATTTTATGACTACGAAGTTCGCAAATTTAAAGTCTGTGTCCCCTGCTTGAATGTGGAAAAGTCCTCTCATTTTGTTCCCGCCGAACAAACAAAGGTTGAGAATGTCTGATGTAGAGACTGATAAGTTAACGGTGTGAGATTGTCTTTCCTGAAAAGCTTGATACAGCAGCTCCATCTTACATCCTTCCCGTGCCGTTAAGCGTCACACATGGCCCGCATGGCAGTTCGCCAAGTTCCCCCTGTTTTCGGCGAGATTTTTAACCTCATCAATGGATTTTATATCCACTAAACTGGCCTCTCTTAATAATGTCCTCTTTAGAGTTCCACCTGGTTGACCTCTTTGTTCTCTTCGGCCTGTCGTAGCAGCTCCATGGAAAGGATATTCTTCCAGGTGACAGGAAAGATGGCAGGGGAGCTTTTTACCGCTCATGCCGGCATACTTTCGTATGATTCTTTTGATTCGTCACATATCATGAAACAGGAGTCGGGCATAATGCTAACAACTGTATCCTGAGACCCACCTAGAGACGACTCTAGATGGGGTGGGGGGGGGGGGGGGGGGAAGGAGGAACTGTTATGGAAACTCGAAACAAAACCAAATGGGATGCTCCATGGAAAGACAATATGTGTGCGCGCGTGTGAATGTATATATATATATATATATATATATATGTGTGTGTGTGTGCGTTTGTGTATGTACATCCCGGATGTTGGATGAAAATTATACCAGCCAGTAACTCAACAAAAGAGCGCATAGCGTATTGGTATAGCTATTCAAATCACAACATCTACGAACAACGAACCTTTCCCAACACCTACGAACAACCAACCTTTCCCAACACCTACGAACAACCAACCTTTCCCAACACCTACGAACAACCAACCTTTCCAAACACCTACGAACAACCAACCTTTCCAAACACCTACGAACACCCAACCTTTCCCAACACCTACGAAAACCTTTCCCAACACCAACGAACAACCAACCTTTCCAAACACCTACGAACAACCAACCTTTCCCAACACCTACGAACGACCAACCTTTCCCAACACCAACGAACAACCAACCTTTCCCAACACCTACGAACAACCAACCTTTCCCAACACCTACGAACAACCAACCTTTCCCAACACCTACGAACAACCAACCTTTCCCAACACCTACGAACAACCAACCTTTCCCAACACCTACGAACAACCAACCTTTCCCAACACCTACGAACGACCAACCTTTCCCAACACCTACGAACGACCAACCTTTCCCAACACCTACGAACGACCAACCTTTCCCAACACCTACGAACGACCAACCTTTCCCAACACCTACGAACAACCAACCTTTCCATTCATGTTTTGGACCAGCCAGGGCAGGCACATTGTTACCCAGGCGCAGTAGACGGAGCAGTAGACGAACACGTCAACAGGGGGCGTGTAGGACGTTCCCGACTGGACGACCACGGCAGAAAGGATGCCGGAGCACAGGGCAGTGAAGGCCGCCTTCTTGACCGGCTCGGTCCTGTACGAGCGATATGAGAGAAGACAGCAGAGTTCCTGAAGGCGTGCAGGGTCGCCCACAACATAAACAGTTATTGTTAACAACAACAAAACAACAACAAAATGGATGCGGACTATCCAGCTATCTTATTATTATTATTATTATCATCCTTCTTTTCCCCCTCCTCCTCCATCTTATTCTTCTTCCTCCTTCTTCTTCTTTTCTTCATTCTCCTCCTTCTTCTCCTCCTCCTCTGTCTTCTTCTTCATCTTCTTTTCCTCCTCTTCCTTTTCTTCTTCTTCTTCTTTTCCTCTTCCTCCTCCTTTTCTTCTTCTTCTTTTCCTCCTCCTCCTCCTTTTCTTCTTCTTCTCCTTTTCCTCCTCCTCCTCCTTTTCTTCTTCTTCTTCTTTTCCTCCTCCTCCTTTTCTTCTTCTTCTTCTTCTTTCCTCCTCCTCCTCCTTTTCTTCTTCTTTTCCTCCTCCTTTTCTTCTTCTTCTTCTTTTCCTCCTCCTCCTTCTTCTTCTTCATCTTCTTTTCCCCCTCCTCCTCCATCTTATTCTTCTTCCTTCTTCTTCTTCTTTTCTTCTTCCTCCTCCTTCTTCTCCTCCTCCTTCTTCTTCTTCATCTTCTTTTCCTCCTCTTCCTTTTCTTCTTCTTTTCTTTCCTCTTCCTCCTCCTCTTCTCTTCTTTTCCTCCTCCTCTCTTTTCTTTTTTTCTTCTTTTCTTTCCTCCTCCTCCTCCTTTCTTCTTCTTTTCTTTCTTTTTCCTCCATCTCCTTTTTCTTCTTCTTCTTCTTTTTTCCCCTCTCCTCCTTCTTCTTTTCTCCTCCTCCTTTCTTCTTCTCTTCTTCTTTTCCTCCTCTCTCTTCTTTTCATCTTCTTTTCCCCCTCCTCCTATCTTATTCTTCTTCTTCTTCTTCTTCTTTTCTTCTTCCTCCTCCTTCTTCTCCTCCTCCTTCTTCTTCTTCATCTTCTTTCCTCCTCTTCCTCCTCCTTTTCTTCTTCTTCTCTTCTTCCCTTAACTGCGAGCTGGTGTTCTTTTGCAGCCGATGCGGTGAGGATGTTCAGGCACAGTATCATGTCGGAGTAAGAGTGGGAGTGGGTTATGGCAGCTTTTCTTTTCAGTCCCTGTGTGGGAGGTTAAAAAAGCGGCGTTTCTTTAGCAGACCCCACCGCCACTGGGACTAGGGCGATCCCTGACCCCAATTAGTCAGAGTAAGCCTGTTACTGGGCGAAGCAATGGAGAAGTGGGACAGGGTCTTGATCAGCTACGGTTGGCCAGCCCTGACGCTAGGATGACAGCTATGGGTTAATTATTGTCTGAAGGGATAGCCTAGTTATACAAGTGAGTGCTCAACGTACGAGTGTTGAGGGAAAGGCGTTCTGAAAGACCAGGATTATCTGTTCTAGCAGAGAGATATATTGAACTGCACTACACACTTCGGCTGCCGACAAAGGCAAAATAGGAAACCGTGCAAAGTTCAAAGGTTCGAAATCACACTCCGGGGTGACTGCATTCATGACAGCCCCATATATGTTCCGACGCGTGGCCGCAGGATCCATCCAAGAGTGTGTTTGCTAATAGTTCCCATCAAATATTGGTTCTTTTCGATGCATTTTTCTGTCACACAGTTTAGGTTTCCTACCAGCACCTTAATTTTATCCTAACTTCAGCAATCGCTTCACAGTTACATTGTTCTTCCATTCCCGCACTTCGTTTTCTGCAGTCGTTCCAGTACGGCTTTAGCAATGTCTCTCTTGTCTATTCTCAGACCGCTCGGACCGTACCATAAAATAGGAGCCAAGTGAACGTTGGATATGCTCAGACCTTCAAGCTCCGGCTTAATGTGAGATATGAAGATATATGATAAATGATAAATATCTCTTCCAAGTATTCTTGTTGTGGTCTTTTTATACCATCACTCATTCTTTTGTCTCAGAACATTGATCAGGCAGTTACTAAAAGTGTTCATTCCAACTACGATATTTATTCCTCTTCCTGCGAGACTTTTCGAGGATTTTTATTTAACATGGGGGCACCTAATGTGCAAATCATAAACCATAATCCATCATGCACTGATCCAAAACCAATTACATCTGTTTAATTTAAATTCATAGATGATTCTAACTTACCAGGACTATACTAATGGCCTGGCCGAGAGAGATATTTGCTTTAGAAATTTGTAAATTTTGTGACTATTGGTACCTCCGCTCTCTGGCTACCAACCATCAAGATGTTGGTTAACAGCCAGCAGGGCTGTCTGCTGGCAGCTAGCAGGACTGTTTGCTGGCAGCTAGCAGGGCTGTTGGTTGGCAACTAAAAGTCTTTTGGTTAACAAATGTCTGGTTGGTGTTTGGCAACAACATAACTGTTGGTTAACAAATGTCTGGGTGGTGGTTAGCAAGTACTTAACTGTTAATTACTAACCACCTGGCTGTTGGTTAAGTTCCTGGCTGTAGACAGATACCAGGGTGTTGGTTAACAACTTCCTGGCTGTTGGTTAATGGCTACCAAACTGTTAGTTGACAAATTGTCTCGCGGTTTGTTGACAGCCACCAGACTGGTTAACAAACATCCAGCTGCGTTTTAACATACACCAGACAGTTGGTTAACAAATTCCTGGCTGTTGGTTAACGGCTACCAGAAATTTAGTTAACAAAATGTTTTCCTGTTGGTTGGCAGCTGCCATACTGGTTAACAAATGTCCGCTCTAGGTTAACAGCTACCACTGTTGGTTAACGGTTGCCTGGCTGTTCGTTAACAACTACCTGGTTGTTGGTTAACAATGAAATGGCTGTTTGTTAACAGTTAATAAACATGACAATAAAATTGAAGGAGTGATAAGTAATTTATAAGAACAATTTCCTCATTGTCGCCAAATGTATTCCTTCAGTACATCTTACATCTTACATCCTTCCCGTGCCGTTAAACGTCACATATGGGCACGGGAGTACCACAGACTAGTTGCGAACACGTGGTAGTTCGCCAAGTGTCTCCTGTTTTCGGCGAGCTTTTCAAGCCCACTAAACTAGCCTCTCCGAACAATGTCCTCTTCAGAGTTTCACGTGGTCGACCTCTTTTTCTTCGGCCTGTTGTGTTATGTTCAGTACATACTTAAGGGATATTTGTGGGGAAAACAACTTTTATTTTTTCGTGTCTCGTTTTTTGTTAAGTGTGTTGTACTCACCCTAGAAATCTTGAAATCATGCAGAGGGTATTATTCGTGCTGATTTCTCCAGTTCTCTTACAGCGACTGAACCGCATATTCCGTCGGAACCGCTGCTCAAACTGCATGTCCATGAATAGCTTCATTCATAGGAATTTGAAAACGATATATACTGGCATTAATTAAGATATGTTAATGGTGATACAATGAGGGAAATTAAAAGGAGGACATCTATATCTCTTTAAAAAAAAAAAGAAGTAAAACAGATAAAGAAGCTGTGGAGAGGAACAGACAGAACTATAAAAATAAGATTTTTAAGGGCATGCATGCATCTTTCCCATCGCAACATATGCATGAGAGACCTGGACACTTAACAAAACAGCTGAGACACACTTAAATGCCCTTGAATGTAAATGCTACAGAGGAGTTCTTCAGATATCATGGAAACAACAAAAAAAAAAGAACAAATATATCAATACTACAAGAACTTAATTTTAAAGAAGGTTGACTAGTAAAGTAAAAATTAAACGTCATAATACTTTAGAGAAGACCGTCTTGGAAGGGTACATAATGGGAAATAGAGAGGAAGACCAAGGCGAAGATGGCTGCAAGACATCGTTGATAATTTGCAAATGGATGCATCAGCAGCAGGGCATCTTGTTTACAACCGAGAGACCTACAGGAGTGCTGTTATGGACAAAGTTCCACAAAGGACATGTAAATGACTGACTGACATGCTGGCTCTATGTTCGACTGACTGCTGCGCTTAGATTTTATTATATGCAGTTACCTTATACAGTATGTGCAAGAGATGAGGGAAACAAGACAAAGGGGTAGACCAAGACAAAGATGGAAAGACAATTTTTAAGAAGACCTTTTTAAGAAGAGGATATAAAAAAAAAATTGGAGTCACCAGCTGGAGAGAGAGAGAAATAGAAAGGAATGGAGGCGAACTTTATCTGCAGCACTGAGCCTTTACGACAGGGAAGCTGACGAAGTAGAAGAAGTTTTCATTATAATAAATGTTTATGGCATATTTTTTGTAGAGTAGTCCTCCAATACTTCGTATAAAATATGATTTAGAGTATCTATGCGTGTCTGTGAGTGGATTAAAAGTGAATTATATACTTTTCGAAAAAAAAGAAAAGCAACAAATACGATGTTGCGATTTAAACTGAAGTTTGCTGATCAGACAAGGGCAAATTGCCTATAACGTTCACTTGGACATCAACTTCACGTGCTGACCTGAATTGTACTCAGAAGATGATTCATGACCACAGAAAAGTGACACTAGTTAAAAAAGCATTTTTGACAGTCACTCATGACAAGTTCTCGAGAATCCCGTGAAACTTACTGAACACAAAACTCACTGACAATGTTATCGAATGCCTATAAAAGATTGAGGCTCCTCTAATCAATTCATTTGAAAATTCAATGCGCAAATATGGCTCATCTCACTATAGAACAACGACTCATCATCATTGGATATTTACAGACTGGACAGTCTCAAAGTGTAGTGGCCAGACAATTTCAAGTGGTTAGAAGCACCATTAGTCGCCTTTGGAGACTATTTCAATAAATTTGCTCAGTTGCAGACCGGCCACGCAGTGGAAGACCCATAGTCACAACTCCTGCCGAAGACTGCGTCATACTGCTGCGTCACCTCAGGAATCAATTTGCATCAGCGTCCTCAACAGTCCAGTCAATGACGGCAGCTGGTAGAATTTCAGATCAAACGGTCAGGAACTGGCTGCACGACGCTGGTCTTTGGGCTAGAAGACACTACAAAGGTCCTGTTCTTACGGATCGGCATCGCCAGAACCGACTGCAGTGGGCGAACCAGCATCATCAATGGACCGTTGCGAATGATTGGAGAAGGGTTTGGTTTAGTGATGAATCATTCTTTCTGCCCCAGCTTCACGATAGATAGAGAAGATTTTACCGCAAAGTCCACTAGCGCTACGCCCAGAACTGCGTGGATGAAGCTCCTCTACATGGTGGTGGAGGTGCACTGTTGTGGGGAACGATCAACTTCGTGGGAAGAAGTGACCTGATGCAAATATAGATACACATAAATCTAGTTTTCGACGATACGTCGCTGAAATTCTTCGTCCTCACGTCTTTCCACTTCTGGCTGCACCAGGGTTGATTTTTCAGCAGGATAACGCTCGACGTCATGTGGCACAACTCACCACGCAGTTCCCCGCTGACAACAACGTCCAGACCATTCCGTGACCATCCATGTCATCAGATATGAACAACAGAACACTTATGGGATGAACTCAACAGACAAGTCCGCCAGCGAGACGTGGCGCCAACCAATCTCCGACAATTGTCTCTTGTACTGCAGAAAGAGTGGGCAGCCATCCCACAACAACAGATCCAACGGCTAATCGGATCCATGTGAAGGAGATGTCTTTCTCCGATACAGGCCAGAGGAAACGTCGGCTTCAGTCGCAAAGAATAAAAGTCCAAACCAAATGTAATGAACATCATTTCATTGTTAAATTCTTAAAGTTTCTTCATGCCAAGACTGAAACCTTAATTCCGTAAAATAAAATGTTGATACAAGTTTGAAATTTGGAGTCCATTACGACTACAGTAGTGCTGCGTTTATTCTTCTGAACAGTATACAAAAGCACCTTTACTTTTTGGGATTACAATAGACTTCATAATGAAAAAATGCTGCACAGTTAACACAGGTATTGACTGGGTACATGGGACCCAACTAGAAGATCTTGATTTTGCTGATGACATAACTCTTATCAGTAATAATGTGAATTCCATGCAAGAAAAAACAGATAGCCTGTCTTCAGTGGCTAGCAAAATAGGACTTGAAATTAACAAGGACAAAACAAAAATAATGAAAATTCCCATCAATCAAAATGGAAAAATACACATAGAAGAGACAGATATTGAAGAAGTCAATCAATTTGCATACCTTGGCAGCTACATAGACCAGGATGGTGACACTAGAAAGGAAGTTAGGATCAGAATTGCAAAGGCAGCATCAATCTTCAAGAATCTTGAGAACATATGGAATTCAAAAGTTATAAGCACAAAAACCAAGTTAAGACTATTCAATTCAAATGTAATATCAACCCTCATTTATGCATGCGAAAGCTGGAAAACAACTAAAGAAATAGAAAAGAGATTAGACTCTTTTGAAAACAAATGCCTAAGGAAAATACTCGGCATCAAGTGGAATGAATTCAAGAACAATGCAGAGATGATGACTGAACAACAACCAGTCTCATGGGTGATCAGGAAAAGGAGATGGACATATGTTGGTCACTTGATGAGAAGAAATGATCAGAGAATACCAAAACAAGCTATCAAGTGGAACACAACAGGCCAAAGAAAAAGAGGCAGACCGCGTGAAACTCTGAAGAGGACATTATTAAGAGAGGCCAAATTAACAGGCATAAAATCCTTTGATGAGGTTGAAAGACTCGCCGAAGACAGGAAAAATTGGCGAACTACTTTACGAGCCCTATGTGCCGTTTAACGGCACGGGAAGGATATAAGATATAAGATAAGATACAAAAGCAAGCCCTGTTTCAAATCATTACTGCTGTGTGTCCACCTCGATATGGAAGTTTGGCGCTGCAATGAATCTCAACTTGCTCTTCACAACTAGTCTGTGGCCAAGGTGAACCCTGTCCAACTTTTGATGTTGTCCATTCATCTTATTGTTGTCGTCCTCTTCGTTTTTTTTTCTCCCTTGCTTTTTCTTCCACCCGAGTATGGTTTTCATTACTGTATTTTGTCTCTTTATATGACCAAAATATGTAATTATTTCTCTTTTTTTAAATCTCAGTTGATCATCTGTTGCTTTATTTGCTTTCTTTTCTCCACAAGGAATATGTCTCGGTCGTTTTTCTTCGAATAAAATTTTAAATTTAAAAAAAATCGGTGAATAACTCTTTATTGCGTTTCTTTTTCGTCATCATCATCATCATCATCTTCTTCTTCTTCTTCTTCTTCTTTTTTTCTTCTTTTTCTTCTTCTTAATTCATTTTAATTTGTCTAGTAACATGGGCTAATCACCAACCTGTGACCCACATTAAGGTACCCTTGCGTCAAGTATTACCAGGTGATGCCCAGCTGTTTTAACGAACTGATATTAAGTTCATGTATTATAAAAATAACAATTAAAGATTTGTGGCACTGCGATATTACACATACAGTGGTGACTCTCAACGTATATGTAGTTGGAAAAGTGGTACTTTGGTGTAAAAATTTGAAAACCACTGGTTTACACTACTTTCTAGTAGCTGGTAATACGAGCAATTTATCTGTTAATATTACATATGGTGATTGCCCTAACTACTAACATACTAACAAATAAGAAAATGTTACTAAAAGTGAAAAGGGGGGGGGGGGGAAGTATTACAATGCTATATAAAGTCAATATTGTTATATGGTTGTGAAAAACAAGATGACAAATAACCTAGAAACACTAGAAATGTGGTTTGTTTTGTTTTGTTTTTTTTTTTTGTAGAAGATGCAACAACTACACTAAATAGACAGAAAAAAAAGAAGAGTCCTCAAAGAGGTTTCAAATGAAAACTTTTGAAATAACAAGGCAAAAAAAATAGTCAAATTTTTCCTTTGACATGTCATGAGAAGACAGAAGTTGGAGAACCCAGCAAAGGCTGGAAAATTCAAGGGGGGGGGGGGAGGGGAAGAAAGAAGTTAGAGAACCTAGTAATGGCTGGAAAATTCAAGGGGGGGGGGGAGAGAAAGAAGTTGGAGAACCTAGTAATGGCTGGAAAATTCAAGGGGGGGGGGGGAAGAAAGAAGTTAGAGAACCTAGTAATGGCTGGAAAATTCAAGGGGGGGGGGAGGGGAAGAAAGAAGTTAGAGAACTAGTAATGGCTGGAAAATTCAAGGGGGGGGGGGGGAGGGGAAGAAAGAAGTTAGAGAACCCAGCAAAGGCTGGAAAATTCAAGGGGGGGGGGGGGGGGGGAGAAAGAAGTTGGAGAACCCAGCAAAGGCTGGAAAATTCAAGGGGGGGGGGGGGGGGAAGAAAGAAGTTGGAGAACCTAGTAATGGCTGGAAAATTCAAGGGGGGGGGGGAGAAAGAAGTTGGAGAACCTAGTAATGGCTGGAAAATTCAAGGGGGGGGGGGGAGAAAGAAGTTGGAGAACCTAGTAATGGCTGGAAAATTCAAGGGGGGGGGGGGGAGAAGAAAGAAGTTGGAGAACCTAGTAATGGCTGGAAAATTCAAGGGGGGGGGGGGGAGAGAAAGAAGTTGGAGAACTAGTAATGGCTGGAAAATTCAAGGGGGGGGGGGAGAAAGAAGTTGAGAGAACCTAGTAATGGCTGGAAAATTCAAGGGGGGGGGGGAAGAAAGAAGTTGGAGAACCTAGTAATGGCTGGAAAATTCAAGGGGGGGGGGGGGAGAAAGAAGTTGGAGAACCTAGTAATGGCTGGAAAATTCAAGGGGGGGGGGGGAGAAGAAGTTGGAGAACCTAGTAATGGCTGGAAAATTCAAGGGGGGGGGGGGGGGGAGAAAGAAGTTGGAGAACCTAGTAATGGCTGGAAAATTCAAGGGGGGGGGGAGAAAGAAGTTGGAGAACCTAGTAATGGCTGGAAAATTCAAGGGGGGGGGGGGAGAAAGAAGTTAGAGAACCTAGTAATGGCTGGAAAATTCAAGGGGGGGGGGGGGGAGAAAGAAGTTGGAGAACCTAGTAATGGCTGGAAAATTCAAGGGGGGGGGGGAGAAAGAAGTTAGAGAACCTAGTAATGGCTGGAAAATTCAAGGGGGGGGGGGGGGAGAAAGAAGTTGGAGAACCTAGTAATGGCTGGAAAATTCCGGGGGGGGGGGGAATTGGAGAATCTAGTAATTGCTGGAAAATTCAAGGGGGAAAAAGAAAGAGAGAAAGGCCAAGAGAAAAAAGAATTATCTCAGTGGACTGACCAAGTGACGTGGAAAAACAAACGCATTTGAACTAATAGGAAACGCCAAAGACCGCACAAGATGGAGAACCATGACTGCTAAAGCCGTCCGGCACAGCGTATAATAATAGTAATAAAGTGATCAATATGTATATAAATGCCATAACTTGGGCTTGATTTATACTGTATTATATCTTACATCTTACATCCTTCCCCTGCAGTTAAACGTCACACAGGGCTCGCATGGTAGTTTGTCAAAGTTTTCCTGTTTTCGGCGAGCTTTTCAACCTCACCAAGGGATTTTATGCCTGCAAATTTGGCCTTTCTAAACAATGATGTGTCTTGCACACGGACTGCATAACAATGGCAACCAGTCGTTGCATATATGGCTACCATGTTGTCAATGTTACAAGTGATTCCATCCTGTCATATATTATGGTAGAACCTCCGACGCATCCTGTTCCCTCCATTTACTGGAAAGCCTAAGTACTGACGTGTACCTGGTTGTCGCGGAGCTGTCTCAGAAGTCTAACGCTGAAACTAAGCTTTCTACTTCAGAGGGAAATCTAGGGGCTAACAGGAGAGCCATGTTAGAGGACTGTTAAGACACTTGAGTCCTGAAATACTGCGAATATCTAATTCTTAGATAGATAGATAGATAGATAGATAGATAGATAGATAGATAGATAGATAGATAGATAGATAGATAGATAGATAGATAGATAGATAGATAGATAGATAGATAGATAGATAGATAGATAGATAGATAGATAGATAGATAGATAGATAGATAGAGACTTACATGACTTAAAAATTTATTTACCGGGTTGTTTCTAACTCGCTTGTTTAAAAAAAACACGCACAAAGAGTTGGAAAAATTACGGAGGAAATATAATGACCGCTTCCGTTCATCAAATGTTAAACCAAGTGCGTCGAAGTTTTCACTTCCAAGACTTGGAGCTGGATAAAGACAGTTCCTTAAATTACCAGGGTTTCTCAACCTTGTTTCTATCGAACCCTACGGCTAACTAGGATTTATGCTAGAGATCATGACTGCTTAAATCATCCCTACAAACAGATCCATAGAGAAATATCATTTCTTTTTTTTTGTGACTCAAAGTCAGTCATTTGCATGTCCCTTGCGGAACTTTGCCTACCTAACAGCTCTCCTGTAGGCCTATCGGTTGTGAGCAAGATGGCCTGCTTCTGATGCGTCCATTTGCAGATTATCAACGATGTCTTGCAGCCATCTTCTCTTTGGTCTTCCTCTCTTTCTTTTTCCCATTATGTACCCTTCCAAGACGGTCTTCTCTCAGATTATCATGACGTTTAATATGTCCAAAATATTTAAGAACTCTCTGTTTAATCTTCTTTGCCTTCTTCAATATTAAGTTCTTGTAGTATGGATATATTTCTTCTTTTCTGTGTCCATGATATTTGAAGAACTCTTCTGTAGTATTTACATTCAAAGACATTTACTTGTTTCTCACTTGTTTCGTTGAGTGCCCAGGTCTAACAGACATATGTAGACTCAAAGTAGCAATGATAACTACAGGACTGTAGCCTCTATAAGTAAATGATCACTCCAAAGTGTGGTGGGAAATAAAAATGTAATAACGTTTATACAGTATCTTCGAGCCAGGGGAAATATTGGCAATGATTCCATCAGGATAAAAGGTAAAGAGACGCCGCAATAAGATGCTTCAGTAAAAGGGAAAAAAGGTGAAAGGAACACTAACAATAACACAAATTAGTAATAAAGACCACAGGAGTACGCGAACAAGAGAATATGTAAGCGAAAAGGAAGGGAAATAACCAGTAAATAATATATGACAAGACTCAAGGGTGACAAGGTCTTTTCATGTATTTTTTCAGTGGCTAAGTCCCTTGATGTGCGATTATTTTTTGACTGGCTCTCATATTTATCTGATACAAAGCGTTGTAGAGTGAAGAATGGGGGGGGGGGAAGCAGACCAAGATGTAGACCTAAGCAACGATGGCGAGGCAACCTGGAGGAAGATGCATGCGTTCTTGGAATCAACAACTGGCAAGAAAAGATCAAGAACAGAGAGATCTGTCTTGTCTGCACCAATGAACCTCAATTGCTGAATTCAGCGGTTGCTAGGAGAAGAAGAAGAAGAAGAGGAGGAGGAAGAAGAAAGAAAGAAAAAAGAAAGAAAGAAAGAAGATTAAAGAAATATAATTAACTAAAACGGTCCATGAATTTAAAAGAAAAAAAATCTCACTTCCTCTGGAGGAATGCCCCTCGCGAATAAATATCCCATGCGAATAAATGCTAGACCAAAATATAACGACAAATACAAGAAAGTCGAAAACAATAAACATTTCGAGAAAACGATATAAGGAAGGAGACAAGCAGGTCGAAGGTAATCAAAACAGGGCTATAGGAAACATACACTGGGCATAACAAAATGTACAGTGCGCGATAATGCATATACTAAAACCCATGCTGACCACTCTCTCACGGGAAAAGGCAGTTGTGGTTCAGCAGATCTCATCACAATGTGGTCCTACTGAAAAGCGAAGAAGACGGACCTGCCAGACCTGGTAGCAGGCAGCCTCAGGAACACCCTGTCTCTTACAGCGAAGCCAAAACAATAATCTGACATCAGTACAGGAAGGAACGGGCTGACCACCACAACCCAAAATCTGACAACCAGATGCTGCGGAATCTCGCGTCAGAAACTGACCACCACCGTCAGATTATGCATGGGGAAGCTGCCGACTGCGAGCACATCTGCATCACCTCAGCCTGGCACATATACCTCTGGTTGCACCTAAGGCAGAATTGCCGCGCATTAAATGAGGCAGTTCACTGAATGGAATGCAATTAACTGAAATGGTATCCACATGACAGCAACTGGTCTCAAACTGATGTAAAATCTAGTCTCAAATTATTCTGAACATCTTCCAATCTTCCATCTGAAAGTTATCCTGAAGTAGATAAACTCTGTCTTCAGCTCTCGGACATAACCCAAGCTCGGCAATAACTATGAGCTGGCACAGTACACATTGCAACAACTCAACAACTTGGCCTAAACATTTCAGCAAGACTTAACGAAGGAACTGGACGAAAATGAAAAATAATGGCTTACAGAAAAACAATGATGATATGCCGTCAGGTTCCCCTGCCATATGGAAATCAAACATACAACAAGAAACATGCCAAGCACCCAAAAAACAACACGAACAAGACATTTTCTGCAGGAAATAGAAAATACTAACCAGACTACATGTTGATGACAACGACTACACAAATATACGCTGGACCATAGTCAGAGGAAGACTTCCTCACTCAGGCCAAAACTCATGCTATCACGAGACCACAAAATCACGTGCCCGTTCTCGAAACTTGCCCCCAAGAAATACAAAGATGTCTTTAAATCAAGGGCACTGTTCCCCCACCCCCTAAAACATACATGATTACCTCCCATACTGCAACAGACCATACTGAAACAGACCATACTGAAACAGACCATACAGCAACAGACCATACTGAAACAGACCATAAAGCAACAGACCATACTGAAACAGACCATACAGCAACAGACCATACTGGAACACACGTACGAGACAAGTATTCAGACGTCAGGACACGTCCTCCAGCTCTGCCCACTCTACCTAGAAGCCCGAATCCAGCTCTGCCCACTCTACCTAGAAGCCCGAATCCAGCTCTGCCCACTCTACCAAGAAGCCCGAATCCAGCTCTGCCCACTCTACCTAGAAGCCCGAATCAAGCCCTGGCCATAGTGAGTTACACTGGAACACAAACTTCTGGAGGGAAAGGATAACCTCACGAAGTCTGCACAATTTATCTGGATAACAACGAGGCTGGCTAGACCCAGCCAACACAGAGGACGGCTTTCAACTGGGATTACGAGTAGCCCTTTCTCTTCAATGCTGAGCTGATATTCAGTCGGTGATCGCATAAATTAAATGAATCTGTGGGCTTTGGCTAATTCATAAAGGCTGGTAGAAGGTTTTGTGCAGTAAAATAATAGAACACAGCAATGTATGGTTAGACCTTGAGAAAGAAAAGTCGTAAACAAAGGACTTTTAGACGTGAGAGAAAAAAAAATTACAAGAATATTACCTGGAACATAAACCACGGACGTATGTAGGATGTGCAGCCTACTAAACAGGAGAGACTAGCGCATTAATAAACTTTGCTATCTCGAACCCCATCAGTGCCTGCCTGGTGGAAAATCGTGACGCCCGAAAAGTGAACGAGGTCATGACACAAAAGAATTCCCTCGTTTAGATTCAGTCTCCAGCAGGTACCAAATTTTTTAGACACAAACATGCACACATGGTCTCTTGCTCACGTCTGGGCAACAATAACAAATAAACGAATACATTATACACAGAAGCGTCATGAAAATCTATGCCTTTTGGTCTCTGAGATCGCCTTTCATTTATATATCCTACGTAGGTTTCTTTCTTTACGTAGATGTTAGACCCGAGTCCAAAATTAAAATAACACAGAAGCATAGCTAGAAGAAAAAAAAATAGGAATATAACAATCCAAATTATGCTCTTCTTATAACTTGTCCGTTGTCTTTTCAAAACGTAAAGAAACATCGTGTTGTTATTATTATAATAAATGAAATGTATGTAAAAAAAAAGTATTCAAAATTTGTGGATTTAACTCTTTCACTTGAAAACAAAACTGGCCTGACTGGTAGATTTTGAACACCCGCGAGAGTCTATGACAGTACAGTGATTCTCGAAGGTAGAGGCTAGCTAAGCCAGTTTGGCATTTAAAAGTTGGATTTTAACAGTTATGTTCCGTAGATTTCGTGACTAATAGTGACAATTTAATTCCTTTTTTTTTTTAAGTTGCAGCGCGTATTTGGTACGAGAAACGAGCGCGGGAAAAAGGGGATCTCGGGATGGCCTGGGCACAGCTGGATATAAATACCACGCAGGATTGGGAGAAAAAAAAAAAGAACGACATCTTAGTTAAGTCCAGAGTAGAATGTATCTTAGTGTAGGGACCTAGCTTGTGTTTTTTAGTGTCGTCAGTAAGTGGTTGCAGTTTAGTCTGGATTGTGGTAGGATTCCCAAAAGGCGTTGAATATTTCACGTCGGGAATCATATTTGCTGCCGTGCTGCAGTAACGTAATGTCAAGTTACTGGATTTGTCACTGCCTTTGTTTCAACTCATCGTCATCGCCATCTTGTCGCCATTTTTGCACCAAAAAAAGCCATTATAAACTATGAAGCTGCTGCTTGTGTTTGCCACTGAGTGAAAGCCGATCCTGGGAGAGAGAGTCTGTCAGAGAATAGTAAACAGACACCAACAGATACCACCAGTCTACAAATATCAGGCATAAATAGGTAGAAAGTAGTACAGTGTATAACCAAATCATTCTATCAATAGAATAGTGCATAGCACTCTACTACTATGTTTAAACGGCTAGCAAATACTACTTTACATCAAATCTCAGAGCATTTAAGTGTAAATGAAAAAAAAAATTATTTTTATATTATAGAGTAATATCCTTCAAGATTTTTCTACCAGAATTTCTCTTCAAAATATATTCTGGCAGAGCATGGGAAGTAATTAAGGAGTGGAAGAGTTAACAAATAGTTTATGAAGGTTTGGTATGTTTCTTTTTTTTAAATTTCAAACAGTTTCTCTAGCTGATACGACGTTAAATTTTGGATTCAGGTGCCGTAACTCCTTAGCAAAGATAAAGATTCTTAGTTACTGAAGGATGATGGTAGATGGAATGTAATTCACTGTCTTCAGTCTAGGAGATTGCGACCTTTGTTAGTTTGGTCACGTTCACCCGCTAAGATATTATCCTCTCTCCCGTATACTGTCTTTTTAGCTATTCAGCCTTTCAAAATACGTGATCCTCAGAGTGGTGGAGCCAAGCTAAAATACTTCTTCATGTGGTCGTCTTGAAGAATTTTTAAAAAGGGCCAATCTCTCTCTCTCTCTCTCTCTCTCCTCTCTCTCTCTCTCTCTCTCTCTCTCACTCTCTCTGTCTGATCTAACTATCACTGTATTTCAGTCAGTCAGGTCTTGTCTTGTTTTGTGCTGTCTCCCTGTAACTGCGAGCTGGTGTTCTTTGCAGCCGATGCTGTGTAGGTGTTGAGGTACAGCATCGTATCGACGTGGGAGCTGGTTATAGCAGCGACTTTTTCAGTTCCTGGAGTACAGCTATGTGCAATGCTTCTTTAGCAGACTCCACCACCATGGGGGCTATGGCGATCACTGCCCCGTTAGTCTGATCAGACAGCATCTTCATCCCCTAGTCAGTCAGGTTGAGATAGATACCTGACATCCACAAGTGAAAATCTGTATTTTAAAACAACAGCTACCAGCAAGGCGTGACATACCAAAGTAGGTGACCACAGTTCCGCTGGTGTATTAAAAAGAGAACAGAATTTTCTGGTAAAAGCCTTACAAATATGAACTGACTCTAAGAGTTCAGGAGTGAATGTAATATATATATATATATATATATATATATATATATATATATATATATATATATATATATATTACGAAACATACAGAAATAACAGTACAGAATAGACTACAGAAATAAGTAGAGAAGCGCTTACAAAAGAAATCTGACGGGAACCTTTTCAATTATTGTTATTAATTTTTATTTTATCCAAGTCCGATTCGCCATTTGCCCGTGCTGCAGATACGGGGCCATGCCACGTGACTCAATTTGAATAAAAGGAAGATTACTCCCACTTTCCTCCGCCAACTCGCGAAGGGCACGAGATTACGAGACGTCCCTCGCGGATTAATTTTGATTACCGGGATTGTATTCTGCGCAAATTATTCCTGTTGGTCCCTTGGTTTAGGCTTCCTTGGAATACAAGATATTCCAGTGGGTGTCATTCCTGGCGGATTCTCCCTCGGTTGCTGTTATTGATAATGCGACGCTGTTTCTGTAATTAACGAGTCTTCAATTTGAGCCAATCGTATCGCTTTGCGGGAACTTTCAGAACGTCTTGGCCCGAACGAATTGAGACTAATTAAATCAAAGGACAGAGCCATAACGCTCTGCAAAAAAAAACTGTATAGTAAACGTTTAGTTTTATAGCATGTAATAAATGAGGCTTCATTTGTGTTAGAAAGAAAGCGTATCTACCAGCCCCTAAACGTTAGCTAGCACCCAGTGCTGATTTTAATTTTTACAGTCAAGGCCCGAATCTCATCACAGCAAGGAAGAAAAAGGGGCTACAAGCTATTTTGTAATCACAGCTGAAGGCAGTTGGTATCCAGTCCTTCGATGAGTCTAGCCTCATTGTTATTGTCCGGATAAATTGTGCAGGCTTTTGGAGTTCATCCATTGCACCTAAAAGTTTGTTTTCCAGTCTGTGATACAGCTCTGGAACACCCTCCCCTATCATCTAAAATCCATTAGCAATACTTCATCCTTTAACTCAAGCGTTTTTCAATATTTTACTGACTTGTAACTATATGCCTCCACAGAATATCTAATAGCCTCTCATACCACGACTCACTGGCAACCGAGTTCTGTTCTAAAAGAACATAGTTCTAAACATAATTTGTTAGATCTTGTATCTTGTTAGAAATTATCTTAGTAAATATGTGAAAGTGAAATATCAGAAGAACTCCATTGAAAATGTATTTGTGTGTGTGTGTGTGTGTACATGCGTGGGTGTGATATCTCGTTAGATCAGTTAACTCTTATGTAGTTCATTATCCTATATTTGTGAATGTAATATTTTCAACTTGCATTCTTAGGTTTTTAACATTGTTTTTTTTATGTAATCTGTATACTTTTATTTCACATTGTTTCATCTTGCATATCTCTCTCTCTCTCTCTCTCTCTCTCTCTCTCTCTCTCTCAAACACACACACACACACATGTGTTTATGTATATATATATATATATATCCACGTAATTTTTTTTTACCTTATTAAATCGAGAATGTGGGAAACATGAAAGATGGAGTGATAAGGGGCAGAATGTAAGACGGGCCTGCGCGCCCAATTCTTCACCCTTTTATAACAAAGACCATTCATTCATTTCCTTGTGGCCAGAGTTGGGTTCGAGCTTCTTGGTTTGGGGGGGGGGGGTGGGGGTGGGGGGGCGGGACATAGCTGCAGGATGTGATCTGGGAGTTTGAATTCCTGTCTGGTATGTGTGTGTGTGTGTGTGTGGAGTCAGGGGTTATGTGACAGGCTGAGGTGATACAGGTGTGCTCACAGTCGGCAGCGCGCCGTGCGTAGTCTGGTGATGGCGGTTTGCTCCTGATAGAAGATTTTGCAGCTTTTGTTTCGTAGATGATGGGTTCGAAACGATCAAATTTTAACCTCTTCCGCCGTTTGAGCTTTTGGTCACAAGATGGCGGCATAACACTTTTTTGTCCTAAGGTAATAAATGAAGTTTCTTTGAAAATGATAAAAAAAAATATATTGTTAACTGCACGAGAGTCCAGCATTAAGAGCACAGGGTGTGCCGCGACAGAAAATTTGTGTTACCAAGAATGCCCCCCCCCCCCCAGTTTGACAGAATTTTGGAACCGCTGGTCTAGCCAAAGGAATCTGCTTTCGAGAAAGTGCGGACACTGAAAAGAAGTAAATCTGGTAAAACGGCAACAAGAAAATCAAACTGTGTCTACTAATATTGTTACTTTTACTATTATTATATTAAAAAATATTAACATCATTATTACGATAGGTGAGGCTTGGTTGGCTGTGTGGTTAGATGCTCGGTCTACGCATCCGATAGTACGGGTTCAAGTCCCAGCAGCGGGGATTCTTTCTGGCACCACCACACCGAAGAGGCCCCCGAGATACTCACAGCCCGTAAAAATGGACACCAGAGAAACCTGGGAAGGTAGGTGCGGCCAAGAGTGATACTGAGATACTGCCTATATCACAGCTTCACGTCCCGAAGATCATGTAAATACGGGCCTAACACACGTATCCCCGATATGCCTTAATGGTAAGGAAACACGGATTTTACCTTATCTTTATCTTTTTATTACGATAGGGGATGGGTGGAAATTCACTTCATGGTATGGGAAAATTCACTGCATGTCGCCATTTAGCTGCGCCGAGAATGGCGCTATTGGTCTTAGGGAACATGAAGAGGCTTATGGCGCCATTGATCTTCGGGGAACATGAAGAGGCTTATGGCGCCATTGATCTTCGTGGAACATAAATAGGTTTATGGCGCCATTGATCTTCAGGGAACATGAAGAGGCTTATGGCGCCGTTGATCTTCGGGAGCACGAAGTAGTTCAACTTCGCTCCTATTCGTCTCGACTACATCATCTATACTGAGCGCTGCCATCGATGCAAAGGACATCGATACGTTTGAGGCAATGGTAGAACAGAGGAGAGAAGAGTAGATGCACGTATACTATTATCACAGTCAGTCATTATCATGTCCCTTGCGGAACTTTGCCTTCCTAACAGCTCTCCTGTGGGCCTCTCGGTTGTAAGCAAGATACCTTGCTGCTGATGCATCCATTTCCAGATTATCAATTTGTCTTGCAGCCATCTTCGCCTTGGTCTTCCTCTCTTTCTTTTTCTCATTATGTACCCTTCCAAGACGGTCTTCTCTAAATTATCATGATGTTTAATGTGTCCAAAGTGTTTAAGTTTTCTCTGTTTAATTCTCTTTACTAGCCAACCTTCTTCAATATTAAGTTCTTGTAGCATGGGTATATCTGTTATTTTTTTTTTGTGCCCATATTTGAAGAACTCTTTTGTAGCATTTACATTCAAAGGCGTTTATGTGTTTCTCTGATATCACAACTTGTAGTATTAATTAACTCTTCCACACCAGAATTAAAATCCATGCTCTGCCAGAATAAACGTTCATGAAAAACAATTTCGTGCAGGAAGGAAATGGTAAGAAGTTTACGGTATAATTTAAATATATAGATTGCGTAAGACAAATTTGCTTCTTTTATTTTATTTATCATCATCATCATCATCATCAGGTGCCGTCCCGACTGGCATTGGCTATTATGCTTCTCCAGAGTACACGATCCTTCATGCAGGCCATCAGCTCAGTTGGTGATCTCCTCTCACACCATCCCGTCAGACTGTCCAGTATCATTTCTCTTGGTCTTCCTCTTGATCTTCTTCCTTCTATTTTTCCTGTTGTTATAATATTTTCAATGCCCCCTCTTCTCATTGCATGTACTATGTAAGTACATTGTTTCTCTCTTATCTTTTTGACAAGGTTTTTTTTTTTTTGTCTCTCCAGCTCTTCTCATACATTTTATTTATACTTTGCCTAAATATCTGTTTAAGACATTGATTCGCATAGGTGTGCATAGGGGGGGGGGGGGAAGGGGGTATCAAATTATGCGAGACTGTGCCGTATTTTTGAAGACTTGTCCTCAGGAATCGTATTATATACTTCGGGGCCGCTACGAATGACCCCTTGCTTTAAAACACGTGTCCCATTTTGTGCCGTAGTTGCAAGTCACGTTCGGAAAAACCTAGAAGTCTTAAGAAATTGTCTTAGTGGAGATGTTGCTATTTTGAAAAACCAAAACCAAAAACAAAACACTCCACTCCGTAGAGAAGTATAACATGTAGACTTGACTAATACGTTCGTAAGTAAAAGTTATAAACCTGATCTCCTGATTCAAATTTGGGATTAAAATTAAAATTTTAAACGTATTTTTTATTAATGTTATTACCTTTGCTCCCTTCTCTCTCTCTCTCCCTCTCTCTCTTCTCTCTCTCCCTTCCTCACTATCCCTCTATCTCTTTCTCTCCTCTCTCTCTCTCTCTTTCGCTCGCTCTCTCCCTCCCTTCCTCACAATTCCTCCATCTCTCTCTCTCTCTTTCGCTCTCTCTCTCTCCCTCCCTTCCTCACTATCCTTCTCTTTTTTTCTTTCTCTGTCCCTCCCTCTCTCTCTCTCTCTCTCTCTTTCTCTGTTTCTCTCCACCCCTACCCCCTCCGCCTAAGAGTCCGATTTTTGAATTTAGAAAAGACTGTCAGCCCAACAACCATCATCATTAGCGCTGTATTCTTTAGGTTTTTTTTTTGTTCCATCGGCAAATGAAAGTGTGATTTGGTCAGTATCACGCCTGGTTGCATTCACCTCCCCAGATTTCTCAGGTATCCATTTTTGAAGGTTGGGTAGATCCCGAAGCCCGTTTCGTGTAGTGGTACCAGAAAAAAAAAAAATCCCTACTACTGGGACTTGAACCCTGTAATATCGGATTAGTAGACCGAGAGCCTAATCACTTAGCCATGGCTCGTTGTTTCTTACTTTCCCTATTTAACTTCGAATGATAAATGAACGCAACGTGCAAACAATCAGTATATGACAACATCTAATGCGTTTTAGATAATGAAATGTGACCATAGAACCACCGGACAGTAGAAGTGATCAAGATGGAGGACCATCACTGAAGTAAAGCGATGCTCAAAATGTTTAGCTATGGTCTCTGTTTGGGCTTCCACAACATGTCATCCAGATATGGCAACTACCCAACTCCCTCAGCCAAAGGACCTGGTCAGACCCTCTTGTCTCTCTCCTCTCTCTCTCTCTCTCTCTCTCTCTCTCTCTCTCTCTAGGAAAAGATCTACGACTATGTTAAAAACCGAAGCCGAACTTCTGTGGTTCTGAGAGATACTGGCAACGAAGTATGAGCGAGAGATTGTCGTTGATGTCTGAGAGAGATATAGGCATCGATGTCTGAGTCAACGAAGAAGAAGAGGTGATCTCCCACCCCCTTAATAATTTATAAATCATTACTAAGACTCGGAAAAAAAGCGCTTTTAATGTCAGTTTTACCCATGTCTGTATCCTACTATTTTTTTCTCCAAACCACTATCTTTTTCGTCTCTGTCCTTTTCACCTTCAACATTATAATCCAAAAAAGTATTCTACAGGGAGACTGCTGGCCAGACGAACGAGAAAGAACTTATGTAAATCGCTAGTCAAGACCAGTGTTTCTCAAACGGTGATCCGCAGGGACAAACAGATATACCGCAAGGGATTCAGGGGAATGTGGCAAAATTCTGACAGTGAAGAAGATTTTAGTTAAAATTTCATACCACTTTTGCCTATTTATAAAATTATATTTGTATTTTTAAAATTTCATTGGTCTCATATTTTTTGTAAATTGGGTTCATTTTGTTGCAAAATCCAGAACTAAACCGCGACCAGTCGATCACCAGTCTTACGACAAATTACAAGGGAACACACACAGGTTCCGCGAGAGAGAAGCTCACACTGCCAAGTTGTAGCCCCTGTCTGAACAACAGCAAAAACAAGTTTCAGAATCGCTGGTCTAGACTGTAGGAAGAATTTTGCAGGAGATTCGTTACAGCCGACCTCGTTGCTGGAGAGAGAGAGAGGGGGGGAGAGAGTGTGTTGTGTGTGAGAGAGGGGGGTGTCATAATATACCCTGCATCTGGTTATTGTTACGAAAGGTCATTAGATTAACAATGTCTAAATCAATTTGCGGGGGTGGGGGAGGAAGGGACATCAAGCATCAAAGCAACCTGTCGACACGGCAAAGCCCGCAGTCCTCTCCAGATCCTGACAGGAGCCCCTAAAGCTTTTTGCCCCCAAGCTTGTGTCCTCTGGGCCATGTCTCACGCCTCAGGTCTGCATGGTTTGGGCACTCTTGAAGGATATGATCTGGAGTCTGGACTCCACTGCCACGTGGACACTCGTATGCGTGAGACATTTTGAGTCGATGTAGGTGGCTCAGTGGCCCGTCCTTAGGCGAAAGAGGATGTCTTTACAGTTGTTTTCCGGTTCAGATTGTGACGGGCGTACTACACGCTGTGAATTAGTGGAATATTTCTTGATATTTCGGACTTAATTGACACACGGATTATAACCTAGTAATATAATCTAGACCCTGTTGACAGGACCTCGCCAAAATATAATCTTGTGGTGAAATTCTAACCAGGTTTAGGGATGTGATTAAGGGGCAACGGAGGCTGGAGCTAGAGGTTAAAAAAAAAAAAAATTTGAGAACCGCTCGACTAAAATCGAGACATCCAGTGGAATCAGATATTTGCTGTGTCCGTATCTTGACCCATGGTTGATGATGATAAGGATGACGAACAGCTTAACGTAAAGATTTTAGTTAACGTTCATCATTATTATAGTTTGTTCCTTTCTGTATTCGTGGAGTTAAAGCAGCCCAGTTGTACGCATCCATAAACGTCACATGCGGGCCAGGTAGCGCTGCTTCGTGTTTCGCCAATCAAGCAACGATCTATGACTTCATATTTAGATCTACGTCAGCCGTGAACATTTGAAACGGGTATTATATTTTTATTTACACAGTACGCGACTGTTTTCATTTTTTAAAAATCTCTTGTTCTTTTTGGGGGTTTTTTTTCATCTTTTTCTTGTTATTCTTGTTCTTGTTTTTGCTATTCTTACTTTTACATTTCTTGGTTTTTCTTCACCTTTTTCTTGTTATTCTTGTTCTTGTTCTTGTTATTCTTACTTTTATATTTCTCGGTTTTTCTTCACCTTTTTCTTGTTATTCTTGTTCTTGTTCTTGCTATTCTTACTTTTATATTTCTCGGTTTTTCTTCATCTTTCTCTTATTATTCTTGTTCTTGTTTTTTGCTATTCTTACTTTTGTATTTCTTGTTTTTTCTTATTCTTCCTTTTCTTTATCTTCTTGTTTTTCTTCTTCCTTTCTTGTTCTTGTGCTTCTTGTTCTTGTCCTTGCTTTTCTTACTTTTGCATTTCTTGGTTTTTCTTCTTCCTTTTCTTGTTCTTCTTGTTTTTATTTTTTTTTAAATTTTGCTCTTCTCGCTCATCTTATTATTGTTCTTCTTGATTTTGTTCCTTTTATACTTGTTTTTTTTTATGCTCTCCTTGAACGTCTTTGTGTTGTTCTTGCTCTTCTTGTTCTTTCTCTTTCTCTTCTTATTCCTATTGTTCTTGATTCTTTCTTCTAACTTTGCTTTTCTTTCTTTCTTTTTTTTTTGTTATTGCTCTTTTGATTTTTTATTCTTGTTCTTCTTGTCTTTGCTCCTCTTGTCATGTTGATGATGATGATGATGATGATGATGACTGCCTCAGAATGGTGCACTGTCCATGTAGGTTTATTGGGAAAAGTTAAAAGAAAGGAGAACCAGAGAGATTCTGACGTCATTATGTAGTCAAGGAACACAAGCCGTGTTTGCATGAAGATGGCGATTGTGATGAATGGTTGTTTTTGTATGAAGATGGCGATTGTGATGAATGGTTGTTTTTGTATGAAGATGGTCAATGTGAGGTATGGTTATTTTTGCATGAAGAGGGTCAACGTGATGGATGGTTAATTTTTGTATGAAGATGGCCAATGTGATAGATGATTATTTTTGTATGAAGATGGTCAATGTGATGGATGATTATTTTTGTATGAAGATGGCCAATGTGATGGATGATTATTTTTGTAAAAAAAGATGAAAAATGTGATGGATGGTTATTTTTTGCATGAAGATGCAAAATATGAAGGGCGGTTATGGGATGATGATGATGATGATGATGATGATGATGATGATGATGATGATGATGATGATGATACTACAACGGAGACAGTGACATTGCTGATAATGACGACAAGAATAGATACTATTTTACAGCTTTCCTTGTACTTGCATGTAGAAGAAGAAGAAGAAGAAGAGGAAGAAGAAGAAGAAGAATTAAAAATGTAAAGACCTAGACAACAAAGAAATCGATTATCATGTGTACAGTAAACAGCGACGATTAGATGAAAAGGAGAAAAAAAAACAAAACAAAACAAAAGGAAAAAACATAGTTAAACAAACATGTTGCCAGTTTTCTGTTTTTTTTTTTTTTTTGTTTTGTTTCGTGTAACTGGCCAGCCTTCAGAGTTTTACTGCCATTCCGTGAAACGAAATAAGGTACATATGCTGGTTCGCTTTATGTCATGAATAACACATTCACATACACGAGCTGTACTTCTTGTTAACGATTTGCCCCGAGCCTCGTTATGTACCTATGTCAGTTTGATAGCTCTAAAAAAAGAGAAGGGGGGCTTGAACTACACGCCCAGCTGTGACATGCTATTTGTTCCGTTCCTCTTTTGTTGACGTAACTCCGTCCAACTTTTCGTTTCATTTGTTTTCCTTCGCTACGTTTTTGTCCGGACAGTAATGGCGATACGGCCTCTTTAATATATTCACACGAAATGATCTGAGTTTCACAAAATTAACGAACACAATTTTTTGTTTCTTTGCACCAGAGAATTATGCGGCATTAGAAGCTCCCCCTTTCTGTTGTCGCAACAATTGAAGCGTTATAGATGGATATTCACACCAGCTCCGGTTAACCGAAAATGCGCCCGCAGATTTCCTTATCACTTCAAATCGAGTATTTTCTCCTCCCCTAAAGTGTTCATAAACTCATAAATGCAGCCCGCCCCCTCCCCCACCCCCTCCCCACCCCCCCAAAAAAAAAAGAAAAGAACGATCTTGAACACCTCTAGAAAACCATCATCCGGTATAATTACGACGCATTTTATGAAACTTGGAATTAACAAGTGGAGCGCCCTTATTTGCTAAACTGAATGGTTTGCTAGTCACAATTTTCATTTTTTTTTTTTTTATATACGTCATTGCATACACTTGCCTCATTTGTCCAGTACTAAACTTTATATCTATATCATTGGCCCCGCCAAAAAAAAAAAAAAAGATATTTTTTTATAGATTATAATTTGAATAATTTTAACAGAACTATACGAACGCTGTGTGGAAACAAAACAGATAATAAAATATACAGAGTTTATGCCATAGCAATACATTAGGGCTCGTTTTAATGCTTTCAAATAGAAGGGGCCCACAATTTGTGCAAGATATTAACGGTGCTCATAATTTCTAACGTGCCTTTTTTACAGTTTGAAAAGGGTACGGCGTGCGTCAACAAAAGTGACATTGATGGACGCATTCCTGTGGCTTTGTGGCTCTACAAGATGTGCAGGCTCTTTACATTACCTAGCTAGAGAAACATTTAGATATTTCATCTGTACAGTTATTATCTATTGTCATTTTTC